>VWZT01005337.1:0-28977 GCA_013397055.1 Pachycephala philippinensis
AAAAAAAAAATCCAAAAAGAAATTTCATCATTTTGGTAATCAGTGTTCAATACCAGAATTACAGAACCATAAAATCATAGAATGATTTGGGATGGAAGGCACCTTAAATATCATCTAGTTCCCTGCCATAGGCAGGGAACCTTCCTCTAGATCAGATGGCTCAAAGCCCCACCCAGCTTGGTCATGAACACTTCCAGGGATGAAGAATCCACAACTTCTCTTGGGGACCTGTTCCAGTGCCTCACCACCCTGACTGTAAAGAATTTCTTCCTAATATCTAACATAAACCTACTCTCTTCCAGTCCAAAGCCATTCCCCTGTTTCCTGTTACTACCTGCTCTGGACAAAAGTCCTTCTTTAGATTTTCTGTGGGCATCTTCTAGATCTACCTGGAGACTTCTGTTCTTCAGGCTGAGAGTCCAACTCTCTAAGCCTATTTCCACAGGGGAAGTGCTCCAGTACTCTGATCATCTTCATGGCTCTCCTCTGGACCCATTCCAATAGGTGTGTGTCCTGCTTATGTTGAGGATCCCAGAGCCGCAGTGTTCCAGGTGGGGTCTCAGCAGAATGGAGTACAGAAGCAGAATCCCTTTCCTCACCCTGCTGACCACACTGCTTTCAATGCAGCCCAGGATAAAATTGGTTTTCTGGGCTGCAAGTGGATGTTACCATCCACCCACAGCCCCAAGTCCTTCTCAGAATTGCTCTAGATCCATTTTCTGCCCAGCCTGTATTTGTGCTTGGCATTGCTCCAATCCAGGTACAAGACCTTTCACTTGGTGATGCTGAACTTCATGAGGTTTGCACGGGCCCAACTCTCAAGCCTGTCCAGGTCCCTCTGGATGGCATCCCTTCCAGCAGCTGGTTCTTCATTCTCCTAGACCCTGCCTTTTCCTTCTGTTGCTTGGGTGGTGTGGATGAAGCACTTGCCAGTGAACACAGGCAAAAAAGTCAAGTAACATAAACTTCTCCATGTCCCTGGGAAGCAGGTCTTCTGTCTCCTTCTGGAGAATGCCCACACTTTCCCTTGTCTTCCTTTTATCACTGACCTACCTTGAGAAGCTTTCTTTGTTGCCCTTGACATCCCTGGCCAGATTTAATTCTATCAACGTCTTAGCTGTCCTAACCTGATCCTTGGTTGCTTGCACAATTTCTCTGTATTTCTAACAAGCTAATTTTCCCTGCTTCCATTCTCTACAGGCTTCCTTGTTAGTTTGGATTGTTCATCCACACAGGTGTCCTGGATTTTTTTGCCTGACTTGCTCTTTGTAGGCATGCATTTCTCCTGAGTTTGGAGGAAGTGATCCTTGAATATCAACCAGTGTTCTTGGGCCCCTCTTCCCTCCAGGGCTTTATCCCATGGTACTCTACCAAGCGGATCCCCGAAGAGGCAAAAGTCTGCTGCCCTGAAGTTCTGGACAGTGAGCTTGCTGTGTACTCTCTTCATTGCTCTAAGGATATGGCTTCCTCCCCTATTTCATCATCATTGCAGACTAGGCTGCCCTAAACTTCACATTCTCCACCAGTCCCTCCTTTTTGGTGTGAACAAGGACTAGCAAAGCACTTCTCCTAGACTCCTCATTGGAAAAGGAAGCTATCATCAGTGAATTCCAGGAACGTGCTGGATTGTTTATGCCTTGCTGTATTATCCCTCCAACAGCTATTGGGGAGGTTAAAGAACCCCATGAACACCAGGGCTTATGAACACAAGGCTGCTCATATCTGTCTGTAGACAGTCTCATCTCCTTGGTCTTCCTGGTCAGGTGGCCTGTGCAGACCCCCACTACAATATCCCCTGTCCCTGCCCTCCCTTCAGTCCTGACCCATCACCTGTGTGCCAGCTCCTCATCCACCCCCAGGCAGAGCTCCGTGCCCTCCAGCTGGGCACTGACAGAAGGTGACACTGTGGCCTCATCTGCCCTGCCTGTCCTTCCTAAAGAGCCTGTATCCTTCCATTCCAGCGCTCCAGCCACAGGAACCATCCCACCACATCTCCACTATGCCAAGAAGGTCACAGCCCTGCAGGCACACAAACGTCTCCAATTCCTTTTGTTTAAGACTAAGTTTGAAAAACATGTTTTTCTTCTTTTGTAGTGAGGAGAAAGTATATTATTTTGATAAATCTTAGATGATGCAATAAATTTTATTTCTTTCGTGATATGTAAAAATATAAAGAAGATTATGAAAAAAATAGAAAATTCTTTACTTGATACATCTTTTTTCTAAAATCTACAGATATTTTACTGATATGGAGAATCTAGGACTAAACAAAAAAACCTTACTTATAAGGATATTGCATGTCTAATGCATGTCTTCCAGTACATTGCATTAGGGAGAGATCATTGCTTAAAGGTATTTTCTAAGTGTCTGATTTTCCATGAATTTAGATTTGTTTAGAAAATGGTGAGATTTCTGCATTATATCCTCATATGCCTGCTAACACAGTTTACCTTGCAAGGTTCAGCATAGTATTTTCTCAGTTTTTCCATTTTAGAAAAACTTCAAATCAAGTATCATCTGAGTAGCAGATGAAAAGGACCTAACAGGAAGCTGAGTGATCTGGAAAATATTTTGAATGGGAAATACTTTTGTACAGAGACAAGAAAAACAAGTGTCACATAGCCACTTCTTCAACCATTTCGGTGTCAGTAGAAAACTGATAATTTTGGGAAAGGAACTGTTCCATTGCATCAGTGTATTTCAGCAAATCTCATTAGGACAGGGAGTGATGACTCTGCAATCTGCCCTTTTCACAGACTCACTGAAGAATGTTAGGAAAATTTCATAAATTTACACTGATTGTATTGCAGTATATCACTCTGTATAAAAAGTTAAATCCTGTGGGAATTACAAAAAATAAAAAAAAGAAACATTTTACTAATCTAATATGATGAACTTGTATATTGCATTTACACAACAGTGTAGATGTCTGTCAAAGTAGTAGTAAATGCTTTGAAAAAAAAAGATAAAGACATATTAAAAATGTAGTCAGAAAACTGATGAAGAGGGGACACAAATTTAATAAATTATTTTCTGGCATTTTTTAATAAACCACTTCTTATTGATTTGATCTTATTTAAATTTTATTTCCTTCATAATTTCAATATTTTTTCTACTCAAGTCAGTGTTCATATGCCTAAATAATAGTGCATGTATATTTTAAGGATTGGAGCCCTTCTGACTAGGCCATCCAAAACACATGGTCAGTTCTACTTGCCTAACTTCTATGTTTTTGCCATGCTATTGACACAATTGTCATTGTTTGAATCGAAAGTCAATTTCGTCTTAGTCAGTATTTACTTCTAGGATTTTGAACCCTCATGCAGAAAAGGAAAGTGAACCTGCTGCTACCTGAGGTGAGCAATTAAAACTCTGATTCATGCTAGGCACGGCTAAGGCCATGGCTAAAGTAAATTATTCCACTATGCTCTATATTCTGAGCACAGCTCTCTGATGAAGGCCTGTGAGAGCACAAAGGATTGTTCATCTTAGTATCTTACTGGGACTTGAGGTATTTAATTCTGCTAATCACAGGGACATTTCATTCTAGCAAGGCTGAAACCTTCCAAAGAGTAGACGTGCTGAAATTGTAGTTCTATGCTCAAAATTCTGCTGCCTCCAGATTTTATTTGCTTTTAGGATTAGGTGGCAACTCAGAGATTTTATATCATTTAATTCGAGTGCTATTTAGTTATTTAAGGATGATTTAGTTACTAGGGGCTAATGAAAGGAGAAAAGATACAGGGAGAAGAAATGATGGATTGTAAGCTTCGTGAAATAAAAGCTTAAATGTATTTCTAAGTTCCACAATGTGACTATCCCTAAGGAAGAAGTGCTTACATAAAGTGTGTACATCAAAGGACTGTGTAGATGCTAGAATACATTTCCCTTCTCTCAAAAATGCCACTGGAATGTGAACCACTATGTTTTATTCCCACTATTTCTCTCCCCAATTTGTCTGTCACTTCCTTCTACCTTCACATCTATCTTTATCCTTCCTTTTTCTGTCCAGCCTGTTGTTTATGTTTCATTTAAATTCCGTGGCTGGAAAACGAAGCCCAGGGGTTTTGCTTATGAGAGTGTGGTGTTCTGAAAATAACGTTATTACTCTTGCAGTTAGAACCAAGGCATTCCTGGCCTTATGCATTGACTGACTAGACCTGGTAAGTGAATTGTTTACAACCTACGAATCTGACTGGAATTAACAGAAGCAGTTAAATAGCTCATCTTGAGTTAAGAAAGGATTTTATTTATTTCTTTCTAAATCTTTGCAAAAAGCAAAATGACAGGCAGGGTTACAGTACTGGTGCTTCAATCCACTGATCTCTTTTTAGAGTTTGTGAAATGAAACTAGTGTAAGTGCAGAAAGGCACAAAGTGAAATAGGTTATTTTGTCATGAATAGCTGCACACATTAGAAAGTTTCACTGATTTTTGACTTCTGGGAAATTTGGAAGAGTAAGCTCAAGGACATAAAAATAATAAAATTCCCTCCAAACAAGCAACGCACAGCAACAAATATCAAAGTTCTGATGTAGCAGAAAAATCAATCTAAAAATCATATGAAAAAAATATCTGTCAGAACTTTTGTATGGGGTATAGTCATTTAATCTTAGAGCTTGCAACCAGGAGCATTTTAAGATCCATCTCTTGAACAGTAAGAGATTATCATCTTGCAAATGGTTTTGATAGGGAGCAGTAAATATCTGGACTATTGCAACAACCTGCCAGGGACTAAATTGTTCCTAGACAAAAATTCAGCCCGTCTTCAACTGTAGTGACAGTTAACCCTGTGCCTTTTTGGCAAAGCTCAGAGCACCTTTGCTTGGCCAGTGAAAGAGAGAAACCGAGCTTTCTCTGCACTTGATGACTGTAGGCAAGGTTGAGGAATCACCAAAGACTTGGTGAAAGAGTAAACTACAGGGTTTAGTCCTTACTGAGTATTGAATAAAAGTTATCATACAAAATGACGATAATTCCTTACACTAGATATGAATCTGATACCGACAAGTGAAGGCTATTTTTGTACTAATGAGTTGGAAACACCTCATTTTGCAGCAGAGTGCAATTCACCCACTGCCTTCTCTTCCCTATGAAAGAACTAAACTGTTCCCTTGAATAAAACAGTGTTTTATCCTACCAAACCCTACACATCAAATGACCAGAAACACGGGCAGGTGCAGCCCACACAGCCCATTCCAGCACTGTGCATTTCAGCTGCACTGCAGCAGAAGACAAAACATCAGCAGACAGAGGTGGCTGCAATTCTGTGCGATGGGTAAAAGGCAGTCCTGTCTCAGTAGCTGTGTGTGAACATCTAGTCAAAGAACTCCCTGGTCATTGCAAGGATTTGGACTAGACAGCCATTTAAAGGTTTGTTCCAATTCAAATTATTCTACAATTCTCTGATTCTGTAACAGGTTCCTCAGCTGCAAGGTGTGCATGGTACAGTCAGACTAGCGGCTGATGTGAAATAAAAGGGTCTTATGCTGTGGTTTGCTTTGGCAAAATGCTAAATGATATGAACACTGTGACTATTGTTCAGAGACTATATCCCCAGCATATACTGAAATGAGCAGGCCAGACACCTAAATCAAGTTCTACTTATCTGTAAAATTTACTTATTAGTTCTGCTAAAGTACGTGCTTCTTTGCTCCGTAAGCTCAATATTGTTAAATTACAAACAACATAATTTCCTGGTAATTGTGATTCCATTCCAGTGTAATTATTAAAGAACAATGATTTGGAGGAGTTTCTCTAGAAAACAAAACTCCCTCTGGCTTTATGACTTATGACAAATCAATAACATTCACATGACAAAACATAAAAAACCTACAAATAGTTGACTGTAGAACTAGAATGAAATGGAAATCAGAAATTCGATCAAGTTTATTAGCACAGAAGAAAAAACAAAAAAATTCTTTGCAAACAAAAAGAACAATTAAATCCAGCATCCAAGTGATTTAGTTGGGCAATCTTAATCGCAATACTTTAGTCTTAATTTTGGTTTCTGACTCTGTTGTCCTACCCAAGATCCCTCAAACAGCCAAGAATGCCACTGTGATGAAATAAATTAAAAATAGTTCAGCTACACAGAGGCCACTCTTGACATAAACTGTTAATAATGAAAATATGGATTAACAAAGGAAACATACTGATGTAGTATGTCTGAAAGCTTATTGATTCTCCAGCACATTAGTTATTTTCACCAAAGAATTATTGTCAAAGAGTGAGTCACAGGACAAAATATAAGATGCATTTTTCACTGTTGTCATTTACAATATTTTTCAAAAGTGATTAATGTATTTTTGATTTATTATATTTTAATTTAACACACTTAAGCCCAAAGCATGGGATCTGTTCTAAAGTATGTTACATATCAACAGATCATAGTGGTATTTATTAGAGAAAATTCAGCAGAATATTTATATACACACATAACTACATCTGTAAATGCATATATATATGCCTAAAAGACAGGAAGACAGTAAAAAAATGTAATTGTAAATAACAGTTGAGCTAATGCAGGCAAAGAAGGTTCTTTTGGAAAGTACACAATGAAAGATGCGTCTAGAAAAGGAATTAGCAGATATGACTACAAACTGCCACTAAGAGAAAAACCCAGCAGCTGTTTATGTCTGCTGAATTTATATGTTTTTCAGTTTAGTTGTTCTTCCTTATTAAACACACTTAAAATAAGTCTGGTTGTGTGAAGCCATGGTGAACTGGCCTTTCCAAAGATTTAGGGGAAAACTGCCAGGCTTCACACCTTACTTTGTTGCCATTTTGTCATGGAAAAAATTCCATGTTGAACTGGGATTAGGAATTCTATTTAATAGAAATAATGTGAGTGAAGAAAAAAAAGTTAGCTTACTAAAAGTGTAAATTCAAAAAATGTGGTATGTCAATAACTACCCTGAGCACTCAAGAGTTCTCCTCAAAATCTACTTTATTTCAGAGATCTGTCATAGTGATCAGCATTGACTGAAGATACTTCTTCCTCTATTGATTTCTGTGGTAATAGCTCTCCAATAAGACTCAGAAAGCTGAAATGGAAACACCCTCTAATACGTCTGTCATACATTGAATTGTCTGAATGTCTGCTGAAGGATCACAGGGCTCTGGTTCTTAAATTCTCCGTACAGCTTGTTGTTTCATTTAAGACAAAAGGAAAAAGAAAAAATAATAACATTAAAACCAGGAAAACATGAAAGTTATAAAAATATTTTGTTTTATCTACTTCTGTGAGACAGAATCAGAAAAAACTTTATCTTTCCTTCTCCATTTCCATTGGACACTTAATTGACTATTAGGCTGCTATATTACACCAAGGGCTGCTCATGCTGGGGAGATTGCTTCCCTGATAGAACACATAGCTCATGGACATTTCTAGTTTGTTTTTTTTTTTAATACCAAAGCTGTCACTGAAATTTGTTCTTTTCTCTGTGTTATTCCAACATTTTAACTGAGCAGAGTGGTGGCACAAAGGCTTCATTTTCACTCTGGGGTCTACTGATCCTATGGTTCTCCATGGCTGAAAGGTGGAAGTCTTGCTCACCTGCAGCCTCCCTACACTGCTCCTCGACTGTGGTGCCAGGCTCCCAATCGAACGGTGTCTGTCTGTGAGCTGACTGGACTCAGCTTCTTGTCAGGGTAACTGGTGCGAGCCCAAGGGAAGGAGTTGGACTTGTTACTGCAGAGAGATTGTGTTAAACCTGCCATGACAGCCTAAAGGGTCCCCTGAGGTGGAAAATGAAAATCTCTGTGCACCTTCTGTGCTAGACTGACCCACTTACAAAGAGAAGTCAGAGATTTTCCCCACTTCTGTGACCAAGGTTGAGATTTCATGAAAGAGTCAATAGAGACTCCTGAGAGAAAGTTGTTTATGTGGCATTTTCAGACCTGATGCACAACATTCTCAGGTGCTGGCATTTCCTAAGACTCCTTCTGTAAGCTTTTCTTTCTCTTTTGTTTTCCTTGTCAGAAAAGACCTACTCAGCCTTTTAACCTGTTGAACTTTGCGGTCCTCAACCATCTAGCTGTTCTGCTGTAAGGATGCATGAAAAGAAGAGTTATTCACAGTCTCTGACAGTCTGCCTTAGGGCATGGCCTCAAGGTTTTATATAAGTAAAAGTGTTGTTCTATAAAGTCTCTATAGAAATACTAAAATATAAGGTTATGATGCACAGTGATTGACTTGACTTGCAGAAATCATGTAAAGCAGTTAGAATTTTTCCACAAAATTTTTGAAAATAATTTTTTTTTGTTGTAAATCAGAATAGCAGTGCTTCATACTAGTATGAGTGTATATTGGTATATTGCCTTTCTATCCACTTAATAGATTTAAGGCTATCGGGTCAAATAATCATGTCGGTTTAGGGTTTAATACTGAGTTGGTAATGGCTATAGTATGTTATGGAAATCGGAATTACAGGGTTTTTTTCTGCTATTCCACAAAATTATTTATACTACTTGTATCCTATTTCTTACTCAGCACATAGACAATCAATATAGATTAGTATACTTTAAATATTTGATGGTAAATATTGTGCAATTAATCAGAAATAACAGAATATGAGAGAAAAAAATAAGATTATATAAAGTATTTTTCACCCACAAAATCCCATGAGGTGCAATTGTGCAATTATCTAAATGACTTTCAAAACTATTTACTAGTGTAGGAAAAATATAATATTTGTCACATCTTTCAAAGTGCATGTGCCTGGTTCAAAACCTTGACAATTTTTTCTTGTGGCAATTGAATTGAAGAAACTTAATAAGAAAAGCCTGGGCAAGTGGTTTGTACTCTACATCAGTATTACTGTATCATTTGCAAACATTTTCAACAACAGCTCATGCTAAAGGCTTTGGTACCCAGATTCTAGGGAGAATGTGGTATACCATTCTGGTGTTTCTGTCAGTGAAAGAGACCCTGCTCAATTATTATGAAAGGGGAAATTTGTTCAGAAAAAAGAACAAAATAGGAACATTGTCATTTTAATTGTAAAAATTAAAAAAATTATGGTTTCATCAAAACCATCAATAGCCAGTATTGTGCTATTAACTTGTGGTGTTTGTTTGTTTTTCTAACCTTTACATTACAACTGAAATCTCAGTATATTGAATTTAATATCAAGTCAGAATTTAATTGAAATATAAAATTGGAATATTCTCATAGAATATAATTATGGCTGATAAATTTTCTTTTAAGTGAGAATTTTAAACAATTACAATTTAAACTGGTGAAAATCAGTACTAAAATTGCTGCAGTCAAGAGCAATCAAAATGGACCCAACATAACCCCTATAAGCTTGAAACTAGAGACAATTAATCCAGCAAAATGTGTGGCTATCTACCTCTATAGCGTGCAAAACACTGTAGGGTTGGTATTCTTTCCTAAAACAGGACAATCCTCTCGACTGTTTTTACAACAATATTCTTGCATTTAATCCACATTTCTCTTCTCACTGCAAGAACTGCCAGGACTGTGATTTGGTTTCCTGAAGTCCAGGTCTCTCCAGAGCCTCAGTCTTTGCTGTTAGGACCAATGGTTAATTACAGACAGGTGTTTTGGTTCACTCTTTAATGACAGTTCATTTCTGTTGTAACTGTGACTGCAGAGTTGAAGAGAAGGTGAAAAAAATCCAGATTTTAAAAGCTTCAGCCTCTAAATAGAGGACTTCTGCACTGCTTTTTGTGGTCTTTTTAGTGGCTGTTATTGACTATTTCTTGGATTTGACAATAACTACCAAGAAATAAATTTCCTACAACTAAAGCATCTCAAATTGTCCCAATTTACCAGTTATTAGTGCTGAATTAAAGTTAATGAGTTTAATAAGTTAATGATAACTTACAGTCTTCAATTCATACATGTTTTTATTTCATGTTTGGTTGAACAGTGATACAGCTTTCCTGTGGCTCTCCACAAATTTTTTGTACATTTTATGAGGGACTAAATGCAACTCTCTTAATGGGAACTGTGACCCTTAATCCTAATGACTTTTAATCAATAGCTGGTTTTTACATAGGAGATAACACCTCATTGGCCACTGTAGTTTTGCTCATATTTTGATGGTCTACCCAGCAGTACAGGATTTCTGTACTACCTAACATAGCAAATAATGTTCTTTCTTAGCTGAAGAACCTGAGAAAGTGTGGGCTGTGTATAATGAGCCATGTCTGAGGGATGATGGAAACGAACACTTGAAATCAAACTGGCCTTTATTAGAGGAAATCTGGCTCAGATACTCAGATGTGTGCTATGAACGTAAATCATCTCTCTTTTCAAATGTGGCTGTCAGAAAAGTATAGGAAAACAAAAAGATTAAGATAAAAAACAGCTACCAAGGTAATAAAATATTTCAGTTTCTGTGATGGTGCTAGGGGAAAATGGTGTTTGGCTAGTTACACCTTCTCGAGATCTTCGAGCCTCACAAGGACTGTAGAAAATTGGATAACAAAAATTTTTACCTAGCTACCCTTATTCTTTAATATGGATGTGATAAACATCTTTTTAGTTATTGGATGAAATTATAGTGATGTCTACATTGAGAATTGGCATTATTGATCAGTTTATTTGTTCATTTTATGTTGGTGTCACAACAACCTGGTTTGGACAGTTCACTTCTAATATCCTGAACCAGGTTCATCAATCAGTGGGACTCATCAATTAGAGCAAACACAGTTCCTTGCTAGGTCCTCCCAGATATTCTGAATTAATCAAGGAATTTCCAGCCCAGCTGAGCAAGCACCACTCTTCTGACAGCAGCACCGATCTATTTGTATTGCTAGGTCATACAAAATCATGATAATGGATCTTCTGAATGTTGACCAGACCCTGTGTCTAGAGGCAGAGATTAAGGCATATGTGGTGGTATGATCTATCTCATGACTGAGGAGAGCTCTGTGGGCGAAAAGAAAGGGCTGCTCCACCATAACTGAACAGAAATGGTGTCAGTGATTTAATATAGTCACATATGAGTTATTGTTCTATAATCTTGCACACATATAGTATTATCTAATATTTAGAAATATCTTGGGTTTGCCTGAAATATTTTCAGAACAGAGTAAGTGATGTTGGAAAACCTGATAGCCCCACCCATGGAGTGGAATGCTCAGAAATTCAGTAGTACCATCATCATCCTGATCACTGTAGAGGTTGCATGGATCCCAGGATTGTTATTCCTCTATTTTGCTTCTGAGACATGCCGTCCCTTAACCCCCAAACAATGTCTTGGTTTTATTTATGTGAGAAATAAAAGCCAATCTGAATTCTGAAGTACCGTGAGCAGCTTTGCAAATATTATTGCTTGGTTGTTTTTGTTTTTTTTTTTTTTTTACAGATGCTGTAGATAATAGGTGCTTCAGATTTACTAAAGTACATGATTGCTTTTTAAACTGTGTATTTCTTCATAATAATGCATTGTAAATAAGTTGTTGTACTGTAAAACATTGCCACTCTTTCACAAGCCTCTAAAGTTCTTAAAAGCCCTCACTCTTATTTGGCTTTTAAAACTAGCTATTAATATTTACATTTGTGACTGTGCACAAATACATAAAATCATCATAAAAGCCAGGGGTTTAAGTGCCTGCCCTTCCATTCACCAGGTCAGGAAGAACTTTTAGATCTGTCTCAGAGGATTTCTTGCTATTACAAATATGAAACTAGGATGTTAAAATGAAAAAGAAGCAAATTTAATAATAATAATAGTAAAAAAATACTTGCAAGGGACAGAGCTCAGCTTGATGGCTTCAGAGAGTGGAAGGAGATTATGTTAAAGCATAAATGGAGTTTTAACATTTTTAAATCCAGAAGGTCTAATCTAATCTAATCCTTTTCAATCCAATTTTTTTAATGCAGCCTAGACATCAGATTAAAGCTTGCACTTTTTTAGGCCATTGCAAACAGAATCAGCATCTGTGCTGCCTTTCTAATATTCAACATTTCAAAGGGATTTTAAATGAATCAAAAGAATAATTATAAAATATAAACAAAGGAAGAGCTATAAATTAGATACCAGGTATCTTATTTTTACTTCAAGGAGAAACAAATTAAAATTCCTTTTTGTAACTTTGCATTTTCTGGTAAGTGAAAGAACTATTAAAAAATATAAAAAAGGAAGAACCTATTCCTGAGGTCATATAATACTATAAAGGCAATAGCTACACAGTAAGAGGTTTTTTTTGTGAAATAATTCCTTTTCTTTTGTTGTTTTGTAAGTAGTTTAGTGCCAATAGCTCCCTAAAATCAACAATTTGAATTTTGTCTGCTGAGTTTTTTAGACTGATGCTAATGTGATATATCAATCAGATAGAAAGCCTTGCTTTCTTTTCACTGTTTTTCTGTTTTGTTTTGGTTTGGTTTTTTTTATGCTGCTGCATTTTGAATTTCTAGTGAATCTTAAATCCTTGTAATGTTCAAAGTAATATAGTCTAGATTGCCAGGTCCCATACAGCAGCTCTCTGCCTTTACAAACATTTCCAAGATCTTTCTTGCCTCCTGTGCCAGCCAAATGAGAAACTACTTATTTCTTATCAAACAAATCTGTCTTGTGGAGTGATCTTTCTTTTAATGCCCTTGTTTCTCCCACGAGAAACCCAAAATATTCTATGAGATGCCTTCAGTTAGACTAGCTAGTTCTTAGTCATTGGGATAAAAAAGTTAAAATACTGCTAGGAAGATGACTGCCATCTACGTATATTAGAATATAATTGTTAAGACATTTGGGCCTGGCTCTGTTCCTGGTAAAGTCAATGACAAAGCCACAGTGGGATTCTCTGTAGCAGAAAGTCATATAATTTAGCAGTGAATAATTTGAAAATTCAACCCTCAAATGCTAGAGTATTACTGTTTTGAGATTTGGGGACCCCCTCAAAAATTTGTAGTGACAGAACAAATTTCTTTAGAAATATCATGCACGCAAATGGGATTTTGTATTTTATATACATCTTAATAGGTCTTCAAGACGTAATTTTGGGGTTCCTTCTGCAGTTCAGTAGTCTAAACTGGATCCTGTGATAAAATTTTTACTTTATTGAAAATACCTTAGAATAGTTTTGTTGGAGGCGATGAGCTGTAGTGGACAGAGTAATGAAAATGATTTATGTTCTTATGAATTAGTGGTTATTCAAAGAGAATAAGCATGGATTTGGATTCTGAGTGGCCCGAACACACACAGAGTAGCTTTAAGCCTTAATATTCTTGACACAAAAAAACCCAAACCCAAACACCCCCTCTCCTGGCCCACCCGACCCCCTCAAACCAAAAAAAGAACAGTTTAGTGTTTTCTTTTTCTTTCATAAAAAGAACAAATTTTCACAGCTCAGAATAGCAGGTGGGACTAAAGAAGCCTTTTCATGTCAAAAATTAAGATAATGACAAATAATTAAAATACACTATGAGGCACCACAAACTCTTGCCTGTAAATCAGACTGAAATCGACCTTCAGGGTCTAATCCTGAAGCCAGTCAAACTGATGTATAACCAAAAGACTGGTAAATTCAAGATCCATTTATCCTTTTTGCCCTTTGTGTAGCACCCTATAATAAATCAGTTTCAGGATGAAATAAACAGTATACAAGACAAAACAGGTGCTGTGCAGTGTTTAGAAGTGCATCTGTAGGAAATAATCAGGGTGTACCATGTTCCTTTGGAGGTGATGTTTTCATATATATTCCCAAGTGACACCAAGGAGAGAGAAGAGATGCTGGGGAAGTTCATAATAAAGGCACTGAAATAAGTGGTATCTAAATCTTAAGAGAAGCCAAATGCTTGTAAGGATTTTGGCAAACAGCCTGAGACCATAGTCTCATCTCTATTTTTCCTCCTTTCCATATGAAGTTATGAAGACACACATAAAGAAACAGCCCAGTGCTGATAAATGTAGCAGAGATGCTGGACTGCAAGAGTGAAGTGGGGGAGCTGAGAAAACTTGCCATATCTCACTCCAAATATGTGCAGGTTGGTCACTGGAATGAATGTTTGTGCACCACAACCTGCTGGAAAAAGACCTGGGTAAACAAGGAAACAGAGACTTTAATGCATTTGAATTGGCCCTCTAATTGGGGAAGTCGAAGACCAAGAGTTTGGATTGCATGTGGGTACATAAAACCATACCATTGTTTAGACAACGCGTTTCAAAAAGGAGGATGCACAAATGCTGTCATAACACTAACAGCTATTACTGCTTAAGCATCTCTAAAGTGAGCTAAATGAGGATTTACCTGTTTCAGTATACTCACTCAATTTTTTTGCTTGTACACTGTTAAAAAAAACACCAACAAGCTCTAAAAGATTTTAGTTTGTATGTGGGTAAACACACTGGTCAGACATTTTAAAAAGAGAGAACGTATCTAAAAGGTGCAGCCATGTAGATCATACATTTAAACTATCAAAAGAAAACTCAGTTATTGTTTGGAGGATTACCTAACACTGGTTTAGTGAGTACGTGTTTTAAAGCACCTGGTAGGACAGTCAAGACCTGAAAGGATCTGCAATTTTCTGTTACGTAAAATAACAAAGACCATTTTTTCCTATGTTCTAAAATACGTTATAAGGAGGCATAGAAGCCTCTGAGTTAGGGAATGTAAACTCTCATAATCAATACCTTGTTTATATTTGCATTTTCCTAATTTCTCATGAATCAATGTCTGCACAGAATATTGGGCAAGGATGAATCCATACATTCATTTTATATAATGATTCTTTCTTTGTAAGTTGGCCTTTCCACTTCCAAAATTACACTCTAGACCACACTCTCAACCTGAGAAAATAAATAGAACCCTATTTACTTGAAATAAGCATGAGATATGCAGCCCAAGTCTTCCCCTGACGAGTGAACATTTTATCTGTTTGCACTTCTGGACTCGCAAGGTCTTACGTGTACCATGGTAGGGATCCATCTAGACATTTACTAATTCATAAAAAAGCATCTTTCATATATTAGAAATTACTGACATTGGAACAGGACAGCTACAGTCTTGATTTTCTATCTGCCCATTCCTTTTAGGGGCAGCACATTATCCCTCCAGCTGCCTTGCCCTTACTGTACACACCATCTAAAAAACAATGCCTGCCTTTTAGGCCATGGGTGGTGGGGTGTCACCAGAGCTGCAAACCAAGTTTTTTCCATTAAAATGGGATGTTAAAACTTCGTATTAAAGCCTAAGAAAAAGTCTCATTAATTCTGCTTTTGTATATTAGTGTAGTCAAGTGCATAACATAACCCAAAGCAATTAAATAATGAAAGGCAAACGTCTCTGATGGTTGCAGAGAGAAAGAGAAAGTTTTTATTATACAACACAGTGATAGCTTTCTTCCCCCTGCTTCTGACTTTCTGTTGACATTGGTGTTGCTTATCTTTTCCAGCCTCCCACACATATTGATTACCTCTCAAGCTGATGCCCTCTGTTCTCCCTTGACTTGCTGCTTTATCTCGCTCTGTAACCCTTGTACATTTTTAGTTACTCCTATTCGTACACATGGGCCAAATTTATCCTTGGTTTTCTGCCAGGGAGTTACATCAAGTATAAATTTGACCCTCTTAGTCTTTCTTACTGCTTCTTAAATCAGGTTTCCAAACAGATGAAGACTGGGTACCCATGATGAAGTATTTATAGTGTAAGACTTGACCCTGCACACAGAGAAAAGCACAAGATCTCTAATCAGAACTAGAGCTTCTTCATAGGCACAATCACATGATTTTAAATCTGTGACAGACTTTCTGTCCTCTACTTGTTGCCAGAGGTTTCTGCAGTTACATGATCAGCACATAGGTTTTGGTGTGTATTCTCTGCTGTGTTCTGTGTGCACCTTCAAAGCTGACTTGAAGCCTTCTTTGCGATCCTGTTATCTTCAGCTGTTGGTATGCCACTGAGTCCTCCAGCACAAGTTTGAGGAGGAGAGTGTCCCCAGGGAACAGCTGAGGACTGTGCCAGGTTCCAGCGACACTTCAGCAGTGCCCTGCTTCTCCTGGGAGTGATATGGAAACCTGTGTGACAGCTTTATGCACACATGAGCCTTCTGTGACTCCCCAGGAAATGTCACATCCAAGGAACGCACACCTCCTGGGTCATAATGTAGCATAAATGCTGGAATATAATTTATATTTAAAGTACAATTCTTAGTTTTATATGCAGAAAATACTGCAGTTTTTGCTAACAGAAGTGACACAGTTTGCTCACTTTCACTCTTGTGGTACAGAAAAATGCTGCTCAGTTTGAAAGTGTCCAAAACACAGAGCAACAATTTTTAGATGAGATATACTGATTAATAGGTGCCCTATATGGCTTTGTATTTAGTGCTTCACTCATTGCCCTTGAACTTTTCCTATCTTTAGGGAAGACTGGCAAAAAGGGATGGATTTAGAGAGAATTATTTTTGTCACACGTCATCCTCTGCACATTTTTTTTTGCATATGGATTTTGTTTCCAGATTATAGCAAGGTTCTACATTCAAATTTATTGTAGTGGGAGAGAAATAGTAAAAAATTTGTACCAGTTCACCAGTAAACAAGCAGATGGTAAATGAATTCAGTTTCTTAGTAAGATAGAAAGGTAAAAACTTTAAAAATACTGATATAAACACGGTAAAGGTTGTAAACAATTAAGCATGACTTCTATTTTAATTACTTGAACAACATGATATTAAGGACAGCTTACTAAGGGCAATGTTTTTAAAGATGAGGAATATTTCACATCTTATTGCTATGGTGCTCACTGTGATGCAACTACCCACTTTAAAATATTTTTCCTGAATTAACCAATATAACCAAATTTACTCACAGTGATTACAAATATCACACATTTTATATATATGGCTACATCTGGATTTGCGTATATATTCAACCATTCAATGTGAAGTTGAAAAATTAGGTTACACATGGGTGAAAAATTTGACTTTAAGAAATTTACGTAATTTTTAATGCAATTGCTGAGAAATACATAGTCTCTGACAAACAGGCAGAGCAGGCAGGATATTGAAAGCACCTTTTAAAGATATCGCTAATCACTCCATGCAATAATATCATGAAGAGTCTGTGCATTCACGATGCAAAATCCCACAGGGGATGATTCCTGACTTTCCCTGGGAGATTTATTCTAGCAGCATAAAACACTCCACTGGCAGAAGTTTTTGTTCACATTTATCTTGCATTTCCCCCTTTTCAAGCATTATTTTATTATACCACTGTCTAACTCTGATTTATTGCATTGTATGTTTTAAATTATGCTTCTAGCCCTTTTTATCAGTTGCTGTGAGACTATGACTTTTATGGTGTTTGTGAAGTCTCCTCTTTCCTAGAGCAACAGTGGAAGCTAATAGTGGAGCTAACAGTGATCAAAAAATCTAGACGAGAAACAGAACTTATTGGAAGGATTACAATCTGATATACACTTTAATAAATTATATATTACTATACCAATATTCTAATATACACAGTACTTCTGTGTTGAATATAACCGGCAAAGAGGGAAGGCATTTTGGAGATGAAAAAACAGAAAATTAATGGATTTAATTTTCCATATTCAAATGAAATTTAGCTGTTATTTTCCAGACAGATGTATTTTTAATTAGTTTTTAAAGTAAAACCATGAGGATATTAAATGAATATATCAGTAACTATGTGAGAAACACAACATCTGAAACCTTGACTATTTCACAGTTTTCCTTCTTTTCCTGGTAGGGGTTCAGAAATATGACATTTTTGTTATAATGTTCATGTTGACAGATGAGGTTCTCAGAAGCCTTGTCAGTAAGCTCTTGGTGTCTACATCATGCTTCACAAACAAGGTCTATTCAACTGTCCTATTTTTAGACCAAAGAACTGGAGCACAGGGATGCAGACTCTCACCTGTGATCAGGAAGCTCCCAGGTCTGTGATCTAACACTAGGTGAGCTTTCCACTGCTGGCCTTATGCTCCATCATTTTAGAGAGGAGTGATGTTATTGGTAGCATAAAAAAAGTACACAGAAACATAATCATCACTAATAGAGCAGTGATCTGGAGGATAGAGCCCTGACACAAAGGATTTTCACTGTGCAGATGTCCTTCCCATCATCTCCTGTGGCTGAGCACCAAAGAGCAGATTGGAGAGCAGTTTGATATGATTTGAGGCTTGCTTTGCTGTTGCTTGCTCTTTCCTTGCCAAACACACAAAGTGGTTCTGAATTTTTCATCTTTTTCAAGATGAAAAATGTGATATTTTACAACCTTTCTCCCACTGCAGAAGCCAAACTTTCCAATTTCAAATGATGCACAGAGCATCCAGTTTAATATGCGAGGCAGTTTGGGCCTACCCCTGGCAGTAAAGTAGGCCTACACCTGTTCTCTCTTCTCTGTCATCCCCTCAGCCCCTTCAAAGTTTGAATGTGAATATAGCATTCCACTTGTACATTGTAGATGTTATCTGAACATGGGCTCAAGCAGGCGACCTATGCAATGACTTGGACCTTGACAAATAATAATAAGTTCCTAAATTAGGCAGATTTCCCTCACCAGATATGTATCCTATTTCAATATATCTCACAGAACTCAGATTCTTGCCTCACAGTTACAAGCTGAAAGCTATACGAGCAAAACTATGTGAACATTAATTGTATTAACAGGAGAAGTCCTGGAGGTTGTCTGCCAGCCATTCAAATGGTTTTTTTCTTCTGTACAACACACACCAGTTTGACAGTGTTCTTTCAACTGATTCAAGGAAAGGGTTTTGTCAGTTATGCTATTTTATGTAAAAGTTTATCACTATACTGGGTCTCTTACATAAGAAAATCAGCTAATGGTTTATGCCTAATAAGGTAAATTTATGTTCATTTTGGGTGAATTACTCTGGAAGAGTAAGATGGAATACTCCACAGTCAAAGGAAGTGTTTTCTTAAAGCCTTCATTAAAAGATTTATGGTGATTAAAATCATCAATCCTGCATTGAGTATTATCAATCCTAAACCTCTAAATAGTAATAAGCATTGTTTGGAATTCACATTCAAGCCCGTATGATGGGAAATTTTATATTGAGAATTGCTGGTACCAGAAAGCCCATGAATAATCACCATTAGATATTGACTAAACACTTAGGTTCTTTTGAAATCAATTTGTCTAGAGAGATTGAAATACCCCTGGGTCACATTTAAACTGAATACAAAACATCGGCCTCCATCTGTTTTTCTATTTAAACTAAAACCAAATCAAGCAGAGAGGACAAAGGATTTCTAAAAATCCCAAGATAAGATATTAGGGTTTGATTAGACTCATCTGGTTTTCATAGCCCACTGTAACATTCTTTGTATTGTATTAAATGTTTAAGGTGTAATTTATTTTGTTTGCAATTATGCTAATTAAGGTGCTTAAGATCCTCATATTTGAATATCACTAGATGATCAGGAGTCTTAAATGAGATATTTTCAGGCTTGTCCCTCATACGCACATCTAGCCATACTTAACTCTGTTTATCTCCCTATCTTGTGAAAATCTCATTTCTGAGATGTCTGCGGACTTCTTGACCACAGAGAAAGTCACAGTCTGAGCAACAGTACTTTGCAGAAACGAGAGGTCTAAGAGAGAAGCAGGAGAAATACCTGTGGAATGGTGAAAACATTAGAAAAATACAGGTGCAAGGCATTTCAGGGGAAAAAGAGACTAAAAATTCAAAGGTAGAAAGTGTTATCAACTCAGAAACACTGAGAGACAAAGAGGAGAGGGAATTGGCTGAGGCAGATCTTGTGGTGACTCCATTAGGCTATGTCTAAAAAAGAAATCAGCAGGCTTTCTACAAACATTTTAAATTTTGGATACAGCTTTGAGACTTCATCTGGTAAAATTTACATCTTCATGTAAATTCAAATTATTTTATCTTTGTGAAAGATAGCTAAGCAGCTGGTGCTTAGTCCTAATGCTAAAGCCCAGGTACCATTTTGGATGTCTTGATTCCTGGAACCCCACTGAACTCATACAGCATGGCTGAGGTCCCTGGCTGGCCTGTCCTGGGACAGGGGTAAGGTGGGTGCCTGGTGGGGATGGTCAGGGTGGGGGTGACCCCTGGACCCTGCTAAAGAGGAGCTTGAGAGTAAGCAGGACCTCAGCAGGAGTCCAGTCTCCCCGCAGGATGTCTTTCCCCACCCAGACTGCCTTTGGCCACCTGAATTTACTGCACTTCCAGTTATCCCTGTGCTTCCCTTCATGCTCTGCCAATACTTATAACTCCACTGCCCATACTGGTCCCTATATGCCACAAAAGTTTAAGGTTAATGTGTCTGCTTTGCTTCCTCCCTTTTCTGTAGAAAGCTCCTCAGTAGTGGCCTGGGGATTAGCAAGAGCAGGGTGGGAAGCTCTGTGCAGGGTAAATGCTGTTTTCCTTGCATTTCCTGTTGGCAAGCTGTGTTAGAGAGATACTAATTTGCTGATATTGTGGTTCCACAAAGTGACTGAGCTAAGTGTGCTTGGCACCAGGTGTAGCTGAAGAACAAAACAGCCTGAGCTCGGACAGGCTTGTTCTGCTGGCACACACATAAAACAGCTGTCCTGACCCTGCAGCATCACAGTCTGTGCTGTCCCTCTCCTCACACCTCAGACGATTATCACCCTTAGCAGAGTGCATCATCCTATATCAGACCCTCCTCAGAAGGGCTGCAACTGAGATTTCTCCTGCCTGGTTTCACCCTTTCCTTCTTAGTACAGAAAGCCCACCAGATAAAGCTGGTTAGCCATGGAATGGTGGAGCAGAAGAAAAGCAGTAGGAATGCAGATGAAGGATTGGCCCATGACATACAGTTTTGTGGAAGAAATGTCAGAGACTGGTGTTTCTGACCCCTTAGCCTTAAGAGGGGAAGGCTTTCCTAATGGGGAAGTACTGTTCCTTTTTTCCCCGCCACACAGGGCAAGTCAGCAGACTGTCGACATCTGTAAACTGTTTTTAGATGTAGGGAAGAGGAAAATCCTATTGCTTCTCCGGCTGCATGGCTAGGTAGTGGGAAAGAGAAAACAAGGCCTTATTTGGGTTTATAGTCAAGATATTAAAACACAGTGTGAAGTGTGAAAATAAATAATGTTTTCTTTGCATTTTAAACCCACTCCATCTATAGTGCCACCTTAAAATTATTAGAATATAATAGCATCGGTTTAAAAATTTTATAACTAAAGGGAAGAATATGCTTAGGGAAGGATGTAGGAGACTTTAAAGTCCATAGTACCCTGTACAAGACAAGNACAGAAGATATATTCTCACTGGAAAAAAAAACTAGAAAGGCAAAAGCTGTAAAATGATGAACAGTGGCAAGTTAAGTAACGCGTGTTCTTCAGTCTTTTCTATAAATGCAAGTGCACTGAATCAATTAAATAAACCTGTCATTCCAAGGTAAGACAAGGAAATAGCCTTCACTAAGCAAAATGAGTCAGCAGAACTTGATGTATCCTGATAATATATAAATGCTGCTGAGCTGACTGAAATGTTCTGTTTAAACATGGAAAATTGTTTATTGCAGGATTGTTTCTGTTAAAATGTTTGATATTTCTATAGTAAGAGGCTTTTGACGAGATGAACTGTTAGTCCAATCCAATGTGGTGATTTACATATTTGCAATATGGCATTCTGGGATGTTTTACAACTTACATGATGTGAGAGTTAAAAGGGACAGGCTAGCCATGGGTTTAACCTTGCCAGTGTGCCTAAGCAATTCCACAAAGTGTTCCTGCTCATCCCTCCCCATGTCTGACAAACTGCAGAGGCAGGAGCACAATAGATAAGTACCAGGTGTACAATTAGTAACATCAAATGATGAGCAATTAAAACCATCTATGTTCCTCACAGAATCAGTGTGTTCCTAGCATAGGTACAATGCAACCAATCCAAAATACAGAAGTGATACAAATATTTAAGAGATGGTTTATTTGCAGTATGTGCAAGAAGACAGTTGCACAGCTGCGTCTCTGTAATTCTGCCAGCTGATTAGTCTTTTTGTCTATTTTGTAACTCCTTAGAGGAAATATGGAGATGAAGTGCACCCAGAAAGCCATGTGAGGAAAAGGCCTGTGAAGAGAATAGGGAATAGTTCAAACTCAGTTGAACAAAACAATATTTCAGGGTTCAGATGTTTGTGATGAAGATACACAGTACAAAGGAAGAAGACAGTCAAGCAGTTGCCTACATCTTTTTCACTTCCTGCTCAACTGCTTGCAACCCAGTTCATGTCATATAGGATGATTTTTATCCCCATGACTCTGCAGATCCTTGATCTCGATATAAATGAATCCACCAAATGATGAAAGAGTTGTGGCAGGAAGATGGCAACTTTTTGAGACAACCTGAGACAGCAGGGCCTGAGAGTCAGGCTGATGAGGAAGGAATGTCAGGACAAACAGCATCTTCAAAACTGACCAAATTCCTCGGAATTTTAAACTTAACCCAGAGCCTGCAGCCTCACTCTTTACCCAGGTACAATACTCAAGTTGTTACTGCTGTTTGTGAAAGGACCACAACTTATTTGTCCCTTCAAACCCTCTCATTTCCCTGTATTTGCCTTCACTAATATGTGGTAAATGTGGCATGGTAAAAGCACACAGAGCCTGTAAAATGTACTTCCTTTTCAGCCTGCACATTTGTACTCTATGGAGGATTTAGCCCTTATCACCCACTCACTGGAGTCACACGTGAATGCACAGCAGAGATTTGTCATTAGGTTAACCATTAACTGACAACCCTTATGAACCTGGACACCAAAATTCGTGGCTTATACAGCTTAGTCATCATCCACCTTGAAGGAAGTGAGGGGGACCTATAAATCACTCCAATCAATTACCCCCTCCCCCTAAGAAATGTAGTCAAAGCACTCCAGAAATAAAACCATATGGCACAATCCTGTCAGCTCTGTTTATATAAGCTGTTCCTAGAAACAGCAGTAGTGTAATAGCAGATTTCCATATACTGAATCAATATTTGAGTGTTTGAGACCAGGTGTTTTATAAGATGCCATTAAGTGGGCAGAGCACATTAGCAGGTTCAAAACAGACTGTGGAGGGTTCCTCAGCCCCTGTGTCTCCACTTGCATTCCTCAGTCTCACAGCACCAACATGTACTCTCCGAGTCCTTTTGATTGGATTCAGCAGACCCAAACAGATTGTGACTATCGTGCCTTGTTTTTTCTCAGAGAGTTTCATGCATTTAGGACCAGCAATAAGAAACTAATGAACTGATGTTTATTTGGCTAACAGCTCCTGGTAGATGTGCTCGTTGGGTTACACAAGCTTTCAGGGGGCTCATTTTTGCATTGCATTGTTTCTAGGTTGCAGTGCGGTGGCTTTAGCTGTACATTAATGAGCGCCTGCATGGCTGGAGACATTTGTCTGTCATTCAGCTCAAGACAGAAAAGCACAGGCTGTGCTGACTGGCTTACCAAGCACTTGGTGCAGTTGTAGATGTACGGTTTAAAATACAAGGTATAGAGTTTTACTGCATTTTTATCAGTATAGAATAAACTTGTTTGCAAGAAATATAAGATGTGAAGGCAAAATTACGTAAGAATTATTCTGGCTATTGTACTCTGTTGTGTCATATCGTATACGACTATGTATTTTTCCATTATTCAGCATTTCAAGCTGCTATCTGAAAACCAGAATGTTTTACAGTCTGCTGAGAAATTTATATTTTCCTAGATATAAGGTGCTTAATATGAATAAAATCCAAGCTAGCTAAGTCTATCCTTTTCCTGTGCAGCAAACTGAATTAATAGTGAGAGAGCAACTGTTAACTTTTTCAATATTTTTCTCAGGGAGAAGCAAACTTAATGTCTACCAGGAACTTTTCGAAGCTCCCAGACTGCTGAGATGATGGATGATATAAACACACTCTTCTGCTTTTTTCCCCCCACTCCCCATTGCTTAATCCCAAGTCAGCTGTAGCCTGCTACTAGAAGAATATTGGAGACTCTTGCCTCAGTCGGTTTTGTTGAATCCAGTCTGCTTGATGATATACTGTCAAAGTTCTCTGTATAATTAATAACATTAATAAAGATATTATTATAAATATAGCTATTGATTGTTAACTTGTAGTTGTTTTAAGCAAATTATCACCCCATTTATGACAGCTTTTGTATATGAACAGAGATTTCTTTAAAAGACAGTTAATTCTAGTGGTTAGAATATGCATTTGAATTGACAGTAACTCAAATTTGCTTTGTTTGTTTCATTTTTGATAAAATATTTGAACAGTGGATCCAAAGATTGACAATGAAAAATATTTTTTATTCCTGTAAATTTGAGGTCAGAAGTCTTGTTAGGCTTTATTTATCAAAAAACTCTACTCTTCACCCTCAAGCTTAGCTGGAAATTAAGATTAAATCTGACTTTACATTTTGCATAATATTCAGTTTACAAAATTTGACAAACCCCTGCAATGTCTGAGTGCCATCTTTCTGAGACCTGATTGTTTTCTAGTGCTGTTCCCTATAACACCAATGCAAACTTAATTCCACTTTTGGAAAAGCCTGGAAGAATACAACTGGCAAAGGGTTTTCTGGTGGTATAGCACTGTTCTGTAGTTCCCAGGCAGCACTCTGGGGGCAAAAAAGATAATATTGACAAGAGGATTTTATTAAAT
Organism: Pachycephala philippinensis; assembly: GCA_013397055.1. Classification (NCBI taxonomy): domain Eukaryota; kingdom Metazoa; phylum Chordata; class Aves; order Passeriformes; genus Pachycephala; species Pachycephala philippinensis. The sequence continues at coordinate 24,585 of VWZT01005337.1, forward strand.
CAGAATAAGACCTGGTATAGGTGGGCTCCAACCACATGCATTTTTTACAATCTGGTTTCCTAGAATTGACAATTTTACAATGTAGTTTCCTAGAATTGACCTATAATCCTATGAATCTTTATTATTTCTTTGTGTGTATATGGGGGTAGAAAATATTATTTATCTATCGCTATGTCTTCAAATGAGAGACTGAATAATATTTCAGTTATAGTCAGTGGGCACCATTTAGTAGGGTGCTTTTCTGGCAGATTTGTCATTATAATCAATGTAGAGCTTTTATTTTTGTGAGATATTAGAAACTGCTTGTGAAATTACTTAATGTTTCTTTACTTTATAGGTCTTTTAGGAGTGATATTGCAGCGCTGGATGAAAATGAAACATTGCTCAATGGTTCATATGGCATTCAGATGTCACAACAATAATACTGCACAGGAAGGAGAATAAAACAAATGTGAGAACTCAGAAATTTGTTTTTTCAAAAGGTGAAAGTATGCTATGTTTTTGATAGAAAAGTTTTGTAAACTTTGTTTCAGTAAGTATTTCAGTTTTGGGGTAAAAATCATTTTTTCATGAAAATATAACTTCACATCAGCCCCTCCCATCTCCTCCCTCCCAAAATACAGATGATCACATTTCCATTTCAGCAGATCTCATACAGTTCTCAGGAAAGTAACCAGGTTTTGTGTGTTTTATCATGTTCCACTGCAGACTTTTGATAGAAATTTTGCAGGATATAACCTAGATACCAGTTAGATTGTAGGAAATTGATAACTATCCAAATATTGTTGGAAACGAGATTCTTTTTTTGGCTCTGTATCAGTTATATAGTAGCATAAATACTGTGGCCATTAGCAGAAAATATGTTCTCTGATTAGCCAAAACAGAATTGACAAAAGATTAAACAACGATTTCATTTTTTGAAATTTTTACAATATTCTTTAAAAAAATTGAAATCAAATATTCCAATTCCTTTTAAAAATGGGGAAAAAATTGAAATAAGTTGAATTTTTAGGCTATTTTAGTATATTCCATTTATCCTTCAATTCTCTTCTGCAACCAAAATTTAAGCAAGATGCACCAAGTCTCCTCTTATTAGAACTAAGGCAGTCCTTCATGGAGTTCTACAACCACACTCCATCTTGGAATTCAAAATTGGAATTCTCCACCTGGTTCAGAATGAATCTGTGTTTTAATAAATATAAGGTACCTGGACCAGATCCTAATGAAAACATATCTTCAGAAATGGAAGAATACACATGTATTGAGATTGCAATAAAATCCTTCAGTATGGTGATTGAAAGTGACTTTCAACCTTAAATTGACAAAGTTCTTTTCCTATGAAAGTTTTTGTGAACTGACAGTCCCAATTAGTTTGAAAAGGAATGTTTAAAGATCAGAATTACTTATGGGACAGGAACTTTAATTTAAAAAAACTTTCAAATTTAATGTATTTTAAATTCTAGCAGCCTCATAACTCAAAAAGAACATGAGAACAAACTGGGATTGTCAATTGAAAAGTTTCGTGTTCTTTTGGGCCCTGTAAAAGAACCACTGTCTTAGTAAACTTCTCACAGTTTATTAATGATGCATTTTGAGAAGACCTTATTAGAAGCTGAGACTGCTGAGCCCTGATTTATCCTCCCTTAGCAACTGGAGATGATGAAGCCATTCACTCATTTACCACTACCTTCCTCCCAGTAGGATGGGCAAGAATATCAGAAAAAAAGTCTGAACCCATGGGTTGAGATAGCAAGAGTTTTATAAGTGAAATTAAGTATAATAACAATAGTATTAATAATAACAATAATGATGATGAGTATGGTGAAGAAAAAGACAGAGGAATAAAACCCCAGAAATGCAAGTGATGCACAGTGACAGAGCTGCTCAGCACCTGCTGACCGATGCTCAGCCTGTCCCCAGCAGCGACTGCTCCCTCCCAGCTCCCCCCAGTTCATACCCTGGCTGTGTGGGTTTGTGTGTGGAATTTCCCTTTGGCCAGTTTGGGTCAGCTCTCCTGGCCATGCTCCCCCAGCCTTTGTGCCCCTGATCGCTGCAGAGCACGGGGCACTGAAATGTCCTGGATTTAGGGTGAGCATTGCTGAGCAACATCCCAAACATCTCTGAGTCACCTGCATGATTCTCACACTGAATGCAAAGCACAGCAATGTACTGGCTGCTAAGAAGAAAATTATCTCAGTTGGTATAGGACAACTGTTAATGTAATATATTGTAAGATTTAGTAAGCTAAATGTCAACATTTAACATAGAACCACTAAGTGACACTTTGACAAGTCATTTCAACTTTTTTTACCTACTCAGAACTCTCTAATGTATGCACAGTTATGCATGTGAGTGTTTGCCTGTGCATGTTAAACCTTTTCATATCAAATATTCTTTCTGTTTTGTCAGGTTTTTTAAGGCCTAAAGATGCATGTTTTTCAATTGTAGGAAGCTTTTGTGCTTTATTAATGTACTTTTGCATAATTTAGCAATTTAAAAATGACTGTTACATTTCATTAATAATTAATCTGCAAAATTGTTTTGACCAAAATTCCACAGAATGAATATTATTGAATTATGAGTTCAATTACATATGAATAAAAGAAATCATGCTTGCTGTGCTTAACTATGGATAGAAATAAAAAATTACTCAAGAAAAATCCAAAATGCCGCTAACGTAGTTCTACTAAAGTGTGAAAATGGGAAAGGAAGATTTTGAAAAGGTGCTAGGTAACAAAATCCCATGAGTATTTTGACTGTCTGCAAAATAATGGCTTCCTAATTTAAACCCAGATAATACTGCTTTTACCCAGTAAAATCCTTCATAGTGAAGTGTCCTTCATGGGCTCTTTCTGTGAACAGCAAATACTGGTTCAAAACGTTGTCCTAGGTAAAAAAATAAAAGCAAATCCTTTTTAGAATTCAAAAGAGTTACTTTCTAGCAGAAAAACACAAAAAAGCACTTAAACTTGTGAGTGTGCCTGCTCTCATACTCAAACTACTTTCCTATACGTATCGTGATTGCCCTCAAGAGTCAACATATACAAAGTCGGCTGAGTTTTCAGCAATAATACTTGGGCTGTGATTTCTCCACTGCCAAAGCAGTCTGCTTTGCAGACTTAGTACGGGAGAGACGGAAAACCAGTTTCCTGGCTACTGTTACAATTTTATGTTCTCTTTTTTTTCTCCCAGGAAATATGTTTTATATAACTTCACCCTATTAGGCTCTGAATGAACCATATTATAACAAAATTGTCTTCCAGGCAACTTCTATACCTCTCTATTCTCCTTAAGTTGGCATAAAAATCTCCTGGGCATGATCCAGTCCTTTCTTCCCTTTGTTAGGTTTGCTATTGAACACCAATGCAACCCTGGAACATAGTGACAGATATTTTGAGATCCCTGACATTGTTGATTCATGAAAGGGAATACATGAAAGCTCTTACATTTTTTTGCATTTTTCTTGAGATAATCTTTAATCCTTACGAGTTTAGCTATTATATTTCTTTTGATAGAATAATTAAGTTTGGAAAGAATCTCAACGTATCATTCCTTCAATCTATGTTCACCTAAGCTGCTTGTGATTAATTAGAAAAAAAAGAAAAACGTTACAGTCCAGTTCAGAATTCTCCCCTTTGACCTACAGTTTTTTACTGGATCCAGTAAAAGCTTAAGTTCAAAAGGGAACTAAAAAGATAATTTAAATATTTAATTAAGCTGCTAAAAAATACAGTAAAGTATTTATTGAACAAAACCCCTCACCTCTAGCCAAAAATATACTTTGTTTGTTTCAATGTTATCTGGAAATATAAACAGATTGTGGAATTGTAATGGATCTCGTTTTTTACCAGTATTTTCTTTTTATATTTTTAAGAAATATAAAGACAAGATAAATATACTTACCAGGAGAATGACCCATAGGTTTATATTTGGGTTTGTTTACTTACTTGGTGATTGAGGCTGGTTACTGCCTATCAGCTTTTCTTTCTAAAACCATAGCTAGAACAATAATAGGTGCTTCTTTTTGCTTTAAAATGCAACTGTAAAATAGTAAGCCGTTGTCTTTACATCTGACATAATAATTTTTACTTTCTTCATCTTTTTTTCTTAATAATAGGAAAAGGTAATTGGTGCTTGTAGATGTACTTCCAAAACAGGGGAAAGGAAAAAAGCAAACCCAATCAACAGTGAAAGCAGAAAGGAAGGATCCATTTTCCAAAACTTTAAGCAGTTCAAACCCCATTTTGTGGGACCTGCAGAATCCCTTGGCTAAAATAAATAGGTAGCTAATTTCCATAATAAATAACAAGGTTTCTTAAAAATACAACTACTAAAAAATGCATGATGCCCAGGACATTTACAGCAGGTAGTTTTGGAGAAGTATGTTTCCAAA
>VWZT01005338.1:0-10642 GCA_013397055.1 Pachycephala philippinensis
TGCTGCCCATCCCGGTGCCCGGTACCCGGTTTTTGGTGTCCGGTGCCTGCGACTTGGTGCTGCCCATCCCAGTGCCCGGTACCCGGTGCTCAGTGCCGCCCACCCAAGTGCTGGGTGCTGCCCATCCCGGTGCCCGGTGCCCGGTGTCCGGTGCCCGGGGGTCACTCCGGGGCCGGGCGCGGCGCAGTGGCACCTCCTGGCCGACAGGGGCCGCTGTGCGCGGGCCGGGCACGGCGCGCCGCCCCGGGTGTTTCCGGCCGGGCGGGTTTGGCGGCGCACGCGGGGGCGGTGCGGCGCGGCCCGGCGGGGTTTGGGCGCTGCACCGCGGCAAGATGGCGGACAGGGAGGAGGCGCTGAGGGAGTTCGTGGCCGTGACCGGCGCCGAGGAGGAGCGAGCGCGGTTCTTCCTCGAGTCAGCCGGCTGGGACCTCCAGGTACCTCCGCCGCTGCCCTTCGCCCTCCCCGGCCCGGCGCGGGGATCGGCGGGGCCGCGGCTCAGGAGGCCGTGGCGCTGGCGGGGGGCAGCGCTGGGCCGGAGGTCGGTGTCCCGCAGGCTCAGGCCTCGACCCCGTCCGTCGCCGCGCTCAGCCCTTGCGGCGGGGCCGTGAGCTGGCTGGGACTGAGGCCCCTCCTGGTTCTCGCGTTCACTTTCTAGCGCGAGCTGAGGGACGGTGGGTCTGGGGTTTGCCGGGGTTGTGTAGGTTTTCCTGGAATGCTGGTCAGGTTGTCAGTGCTGTGCTGTTGGCGCTGTCAGCGAACAAACTGAGGGGGAGTCAACCACCATTCTGACCTGCTGCTGTCCCTGCTTCTCCTCAAACTGGCTGTGTTAAACTGAGTCTGCTCACGGATGGCACAAAAGCTGCTGTTTCAGAACAGTAATTTTGGCATAACCCCTGTATAAGTGCTGCAGAAGAAGGGCCTTGACATTCCCTGACAGGGAGGGTGACATCCCTGCAGCAGTGAGTGTCCTGCCATGACACAGCCAAATAGCACAACCTCCTGAGGCCTCGTCTTTGCCAGGACCTGCAACAGGGGAAATGACATGAAGTGTCTTTAGTGTGAGGTGCCTTAGGAGGTCCAACGTGACAGATGCTTCAGCTGGGTTGTTTGTGTGTGTTTTTCCTGAGGAGCTTTGGTGGTTTTCCTTTCCAGATTGCACTCGCCAGTTTCTATGAGGATGGGGGTGATGAGGACATCCTGACCCTTCCCCAGCCCACACCCAGCTCCATATCCAGAGGCACTGGAGCCAGGTGAGGAGGGAGCTTCAGCTCCATGCTGGCAACCTGACAAAACACAAACTCTCTAAAGCACTGATTGTGTTAATTTTCAGAAGTAGCTCTGTGTTTAGGTTTGCTTCACCTTGTGTGGCTCTCTAGAAATGGTGAAAACCTGAGTGTTTGTACATCACAAGCATGGGTGTTATTGCACAAGTAAGCCAGAGATCAGCTGGGAAAACTTGCCTCATTGCTCAGGAAAAGCTTGATTTATCTTTTGACATTAGAAACAGTCTGTTGGTCACCTTTCATTTAAGCAGATCATATCTCTGCAGAAAGACTATCTTCTCATTTTGTGTAACACCTCAGCTGATCAAGCCGAGCATTTTACAAAACAAAAAAGTGAATTTTACCTTACCAAATCCCTTTGAAGTAAGGGAATGCTGCCCAGTTCCAAAGAGGAGTTACTGGCTGTATCTTGAAGGAAAAGTGCTCTCGGGTCAGGTGCTGGTGGGCAGAGCCCACGTTGCAGTGTGGAATGTTCCAGCTGGGAATGTGTCTCGAGGCTGACATCCTTCCTGCTGGATTTTTGCAGTGACCATCGAGTAACCTCATTCAGAGACCTTGTGCATGCACAGGAGGAGGATGATGAAGAGGAGGAGGGACAACGGTAAGTTTGCAGCTGAAGGCTCAAATGCTGGGTGTTCATCCCTTTCCTTTTGGGAGGACTTGCTGCTTGCATACAGCTTTTTTGAAAAAAACAGGTTTACATGGATATGAAGTTCCTGTAATGAAACATCTGAGGTTTAACAGGGCAGGTTTGTCAGTGCAAAGCCTGTGCACAAGCATGTGCTCAGCTGTGTAAGCACCAGCTCTCAGCACTGAATGGAAGCCTCAAGGGGGATGTGGAAGCCCTGGGGTAAGAATAGAAAACAGCCCAGATCCTCCTCTGTGTCCATAGGGAACGGAAATGTGGGAATTATGCAGGGATTGGTTTTCTTACTGCTTGGGGTTTTGAGGGTTTATTTTGGTCGGGGTTTTGGTTTTGGGTTCTTTTTTTTTAAGTGTTGCTTAAGGGTAAAGTAGTGGAGTGTGGAGGCAGAAATAAAAATGTAGGACCCCTTTCCAGGGCGAACGGGGAGTATTAGTGGGAGAGTCTCCTACAATGTCATCTCTAAGTAGTCAAATACCCTTAAGGTTGACAGGCAGGGTAAATGGGATGGAACTGATATATCTGAAGGGGTGGCTCAGCCTGGATGGGCCACGGTCTGCAGGCAGCTGGGAGCTCACTCTGTGTATTACAAGCCATCTGGAAGCTAATAAACCCAATCTTCCAGAAGTGCTTAATTGCACTTCACTGACTGTGCATCCATTGCTTCCAGTTGAGATCCGTCCTTTGTGTGGCATGAACGTGTGCCTTCCCTCAGAATTCCAGCTGGATGTTGCTCTGACAGGTCAGAGATTTGCTGGAAGCCTTGCTCAGCTGGGTAATTGAGCTGGTACCAGTGTTTAAAACTGGGCTTGTCCCTCTGGGCTCTTCCTTTTCCCAGGTCTGAGCATTGTTACCACTTTATTGCTATTGATCCATGGGTAATTTACAGCAATTGACATAAAAAGAAAGTCTCTGCAGTACAGGAGCTTGCACGTGGCTGCAGTGGGAGACACACTGGTGGTGGCCAGTGATTGTAGATCCAGGGGGTTTCACTGAGCTGCACGAGCACGAACAAGTGAGCCCCGGTCCCACCCCTGGGTCCTGCAGAGGCAGCAGGCAGTGCTGACCAGGAGCCGGGTGCTTTCTGTCAGGTTTTATGCCGGCGGCTCAGAGAGAAGTGGCCAGCAGATCGTGGGTCCTCCGAGGAAGAAGAGTCCCAACGAGCTGGTGGAGGATCTGTTCAAGGGAGCCAAGGAACACGGCGCGGTGGCGGTCGATCGGACGGCCAAGAGCGGTGGCGAGACGAGCAAGCCAAAGGTGAGGAGGGATGAGTTCTTCCTTCTGTTCCCCATTTCAGTTAAGGCTCCACTGTGCCAGCTGTTTGGTACTGAGGAATCCTGGAATTACCTCAGCAGCTAAGTCTGGACTCCTCTCTTAGTGTAGCTCCATTTTGTGTGTCACAGTGGCAAGAAAAGCCGCTCTGTTGTGCTGCACGTTAACTTGCTGAAGCTGTCACTGCCTGCAGGGCAGTGGATGTTGCTGATGCCATGAAGCCCCTGTTCACCCACAGGGGTGCTGGGGACCAGGAAGCAGCTCTGTTAGATCTGTGTGGTTCTGTAACCCTGTGCCTGCCTCTCTCTCACAGCCTTTTGCAGGGGGAGGGTATCGCCTTGGGGCTACTCCGGAGGAGGAGTCGGCTTATGTGGCAGGAGAGAGGAGACAGAACTCTTCTCAGGATGTGAGTATCTCTGCTCGGGTTTGTAGCTGTCACCCCAGGGATTTCTCTGCTCCAGCTACTGAGCTTGCCAGCCCCGAGAGTTACAAAGCTTGATAGAAATTCACAAGGACAGAAATATGGTAAATCCTGCTTCCTGTGGGATTTCTGAGTAGAAAATAATAGATGATTTGGTCTTGGGTAAGCAGTTTTCTGGTGATCTTTTAATTAAGAATCTGAGCCTTTCTTAGAAGTGCAGATTAGGAAAAACAGTGTTCAAAGAGCATTGGGAAATTAACTCTTCTTTATCCATAGTTACATATATCCAATATATATCCACAGACTGGAGCTGACAGCATCAGTGCAAGATTCTCTCATGCTTGGTTTGTGACCAAACAAGGTCATGGCTGTGGTGGGAGCCTGGTTTAGGCTCCTCGCCCAGCACATTCCTGGCTCTCCAGCCATATTTATCCAAAAGGGGACCGTGGTGCCACCTTCTAGGAATTGACACCTGACCATTACATAAAAGCCAATACTTTGGGTTTTTCCCTTAGCCCAGAGAAACCTGTCTGGAATGTTTTTCTGCACCTTGAAGCTCCTCTGCCCATCTGGAACTTTAAACTTTGCATTGGTTTTTGTTACCCACCAGGATGCTCAGTGAGGCTGATTGTTCTTTTGGGGCTGCAGGTGCACGTTGTACTGAAGCTCTGGAAGAGTGGCTTTAGTCTGGATAGTGGAGAGCTGAGGAGCTACCAGGATCCGTCCAATGCCCAGTTCCTCGACGATATCCGCAGAGGGTACGTAGTGAGAGGGGAGAAAAGCCACAGCTGTTTTCTGAAACACAAGTGTTTGTAGAATCCAGGCCTCTGAATCCATGGCACATTTCACCTGAGATTTCTTGCAAGAAATTACTTAATATGGAACACTTGGTTCAGGCAAACAGGGAGTGGGTTTGGTTTATGTGGGGCCTTGAGAGTTTGAAGTAAACAAGCATGTTCATATTCGGGTTGAGAATTTCTGATGCATTTTGTCACTGCAGGTGAGGGCCAGGGAGAAATAACCTTTAATTAGTGTCTGTCAGAGGGGAGGTGTGCATCTGGCCTGTCGGATAAGCAAAGCCTCTCTCTGATTCCTGAAATTCCAGAGGTCTTGGACTTTCTGTCCACACATTCCTGCCTTGCTGCTTCAGGCAGCTGCCTTAGGACACTCTCTTTGCAGGGAAGTCCCGGCCGAACTGCGCAGGTTAGCACGGGGCGGACAGGTGAACCTGGACATGGAAGATCACCGTGATGAGGATTATGTGAAACCTAAAAGTGTCTTCAAAGCTTTTACTGGAGAAGGACAAAAGCTGGGCAGGTGAGAAGATGGTGACACTGGTTCACTACGTGTAATATGAGAGAGTCACTCGAGCCTTGCAAGGTGGAGCCTTCTGATTCATCCTTCTGAAAGAAAGGCACTGGATGCCTGTGGGATGGGAGGTGTTCCTCTAAGGAGACAAGGCTCACTGACGTGTGGTGTGAGGTGGCCCAGCCTTTCCCTGGCAGGAGGCAGATCCCTGGTTTGGAACCTCCATGGTGTGTTGCCTAGGAGCAGTGTTTCCAAGTCACACTTCCCCTGTTACCTTGTGGGTGTGAGGACCCGTGGTACCAAAGGGGATGGTAGAGGTGAACTTCTAGACAAGCTCCTGCTAACTGGCTGACTCAAAAATTGTCACTTCCAGCTTGCTTGGTGTCTCCTGTGGAGGAGCCCTGGTAGTTGGGCCTGGCAGGTGGTGAGCTCGCTGCCTGATCCTGGTACCCTGCAGCCAGGTGAGTTTGGTTTCTAACAGCACACCTTGCGTCTCCCTGTTGGCAGCACCGCGCCCCAGGTGATGGGCACCAGCTCGCCAGCCCAGCAGGCAGAGAACGAAGCCAAAGCCAGTTCTGCCATCGTGATCGATGAGTCGGAGCCCGTCACCAACATCCAGATCCGGCTCGCTGACGGCGGGCGCCTGGTCCAGAAGTTCAACCACAGTCACAGGTACGAGCGCAACAGGGAACACAGGCAAGGCCTAAACAGCACTGCAAGACAGGGCATAGGTGGAGCAGGTGTTAAAATCCTGGAAAGCCTACCAGAGGGAGCTCTGGGGATCCTTCTATACAGGTGAAAGGGAATGAAATTGAGGTGGTGGTTTTAAGGCAGTTGCTAAATGTTGGGTAGGATTTGCTTTCCAAATTGGGATAGATTACAGCCAGTGATCTGACACCTTGGAGCATAAGTGTTACCAGCAGAACTTTCCTTGATGTCTCCTATAGAAAACTGAATCTCTTCTAAAGGCTTTGGAAACTGGCAGATAATTAGGAACCTGGTTCAGTTATTCTGACTCAGTGTGGACTTTTCTGTGGAGCTATTCCCTGTGCTGAATGGAGCACCAAGGGATGCTCTTACCACAATTCTGTTTCTTTAAACGAGCAGAGATATGCCACTGCTTCATTTGACTGCTCTCATGAAATCCTTCTCACCTTCCTGATCTCACAATTTATACTCATTCCTCCAGTTTCTGTAAGAGTCAAGCTCAGGGCAAAAAGTTACAAAAACCTCTGTCTGTGATTGAGTTCAGGAAATGGATCCTGTGTCACTATGTGGCTGCTCACCGGAGCTGAAATCCTCCGGGTTCTGCTGTGTGTGATGAGCTCAGCAAGTGTCAGTTTGTTAATTGTTCATTGCGAAGGGTTTGGAGGCTTTCAGCTGAAACAGAGACAACACAGTCAGAGAACACTGAACTGAGTCTGTAGCCCAGAAAGCAGCCGCTGCTATTTCACTAAACAGCAACAGGTTGAATCAGAATAGCCTGGCGTGGCCTGTGGTGAGAGCTGGAGTACCAATGCAGCACTGCAGGGCGGCACACTCTGGGGAGAGCAGTCGTTTGTCCAGGCTGTGCAGTAACAGCATCACCCTGTGTGTTTGATCCCTTTGGACAGGATCCGTGACATCCGGCTCTTCATAGTAGATGCTCGGCCAGCGATGGCTGCCACCAGTTTCGTCCTCATGACCACCTTCCCCAATAAAGAGCTGACTGATGAGAACCAGACCCTGAAGGAAGCCAACCTGCTCAACGCTGTCATCGTTCAGCGGTTGACATAAAGGACCCCAGCTCTGGCCACGCAACCGCGGCGCTCGGGGTCGTCTCCTCCCGCGCGTGCGCCGGCGCCGTGCCACACAGGCCCACATCTGCTCGTACCTCTGGGTTCTTAGGTCTTGGTTGGACTTTTTTTCTCTTTAGTTGCATTTCCCATGGGGTTTTTTTGTGATGATGATGATGATCAGTGGACTTTAAAATAAATAAACGAAACGAATTCGTTTGGAAAGGAGCTGCAGCCTGTTGTGCCCCAGATTCCCCCAGCAGAGTTCAGTTACCTTGTGGATTGAGTTACTGCACGGGGGAAGGGAACTCCAGGGAGCAGTTTCTGTCAGTGGACTGCTCACCACAATTCTTTCTCTTCCCTCCAGGGACTGCTGCAAAGTACTCCCTTTTTCTTCACACATTAAATATAAACTATCTGAGAATGGGTGATCTGATTGTCAGGATAATGGTTACACTCCTGTAAAAGCATTGTGGGGGAAGTCTTTGTGAAAGAGCTCAGTGTGGGGAAAACTCCGACATGTGTGAGGTGCAAGGTTTAACACTTCCCATGCTTTTCTGGAGAGAAATCCCTGACTTTCCTTCCCTCAGCAGAACTCTTGGGGGCATGCATTGCAGTCCCCACCTGCTCTGCCTTCACTTTTCCCGACAGGCCAGACTGGCTGCAGGTTGAAATTGCTGTATTGCATTTCTCTGAGAAAAACCCTGCTACTGCCTTCTTCTTTCCAAGAAGGCACAAAGCTGAATCAGCTTGAAGTGACTGGAAGTAAAAGGCAAACAGAGTCTGTCTTATTGGAAAGCAAGTTATGTCCTGAGAGGGGAATTATTGAGATGATTGAACAGCTTGGATGGAAAAACTCAAGGCTGTAGTACCCTTCAATGTATTTCCTCTCCTCTGCTGAGGACTAACATAGCTGAACTGGGATTCTCCAGTGTTGGTCTGTTCTGTTTGTTTTGGGCTCAGCTCTCCATCTCTTTCCCTCCTTTGAACAGAATCCTGTGGGTGAATTCCTTACACCCAGACACAAGGCACTGGTAGCCCTGGCATAGCTGCCATGGAATATTGTGCCACGGCACTTTGCACTGCCCCTCAGCTGCTTGTCTTCGTTCAGGGCTTCCGAGCAGAGCCCAGAGCTGTGCTGAGTCGTGGGCTGCAGCCACCGGCTCCCCGGGAGCGGGGTCCTTGGGAAAGGCCGTGCTGCTGCCCTGCCGAGGGCTGGAGTGCTCCCTCCCTATCCTGCCTTAGGCACACCTGAGCCCCGCGGCCGCTGCCGTCACTCCACCCCCCTCAGCGCTCGGAAACTTCCAGGTCCTCCCCTTGGTTCGAGCAGAGGGAGCTCGGGAGCAGGCTGGGGAGGGCCGGCAGGTTGGGCAGGTTCGGCATGAGGAACTCGCTTGGCTGCCTGTAGAACACAAACCAGCGGGAGCAGAGAGCCCTCAGCAAGGGCATTTTTACAGCAGTTTCTCAACTGAGAGCTGGATTAACTCACATTTTTCATGACTAAATGGACATAGAGTGTGCGTCACAACCAATTTGTAAATTATTGTGAAAATTGCCATTAAAAGCCCACAAACAGGAAAACAGCGTTTGACCCTTTCTAGTAACAGCTGCCATCTGGTCTCGGATTTTGGATCATGTTCATGAGGGTGTCTCCTCTTTGGGTTGCTCTGTGAGCAGACTTCCTGTGCTGAGCTGTCTTCTGCTAAATGAGGTTCAGCCTCTCAGCAGCATTTTTAAAGATTATTTTTTGTGACAGGAGAGCTTGAGGTTCACCTGCCTGTGCATCACTTGCTGGTGTATGTTATGACCAGTGAGTAACCTGTGTGAAGCAGTGCAGAGAGAATTGAGAAAGGGAATTTCACTCTGAGCTAAATAGTCACAACTGCCTTGTGGAGTTCTTGTGTCCTGATCTTCACATGTGCCATTTTGGGGACTTGGGACAACCTCTTCCAGAGTGCTGGACAGGATGTGCCCCTAGACCCAGAAAGAAAGTTTGTCTAACAGAAAGGGTGCAAGTTACTTGTCTCCTGCTTCTGCCTTTGTTAGCCAGGGGCATCACAGCACTGAGGTGGTGCCCAGCTGGTGTCCGTGGTCCTTGGATGGGGCCACATTGGTGCCCCCAAATTCAATGAGTGTTGACAATAACTCCTCCAGCTGCTGATCCCAAGGTTTTGCTGTGCAGATTCTGCTCACCGACAGGAACTTTCACATCCAGCTGTGCTGCCAGTTCTCTCCTTGCTGCTGGGAGGCGAAGGGGATAAACCCAGGGGCTCAGGGACTTTTCTCTGCCAGAAAGAGGGAATTTTCCCTGGAGCCGGAGGGTGGCAGTGCTGCAGAAAAGCCGCTCTGCCTCGAAGGCTTCTTGGAGGAGCTCTGCCGACTCCTGCTGGGAGCTGCACCTTCTGCTCCGGTGTGTCCGTGAGCACTTCTGGGACACCGCTGCCGGCTCCTCCTGCTCTGATCCTCTCCTTGGTTTTTGTAAGTACTGAGCAGTGCTTATCTGCTGGTGAGCTGGTCAGCTCTGCCCCACTGCCCGATGGAGTGCTGAGGTGGCCTCAGTGCCCAGGCTAGATCTGTCTTCTTTCAAAGCTGACAAAAGAGCCTGCAGAACCAACTGGAAGTGACATACGTGCAATCTCCTGTATGAAACTGTCTCCTGTGAGCTGGTGAAGTGTTTCGCTATAAAATAAAATAAGTTCTAAAGCAAAAATGATAAGCCAATTAAAGAGAAGGGGTAATACACCAGAACGGGAAAAAAAGAGTGAAGGAAAGAGACACCGTGATTTTGTAAAGAAAATCACCTTGTCACTTGCACAGTCCCATCCCTGGAAGTGTTCAAGGTCAGGCTGGACGGGGCTTGGAGCAACCTGATCGGGTAGAAACTATCCCTGCCTGTGGCAGGGGTTGGAACAAGATGAGCTTTAACATCCCTTCCAACCCAAACCACTCCTTGATTCCATGATTCTATTTGATAGTGTGCCCCTGCAGTAGAAAAATCCTTATTTCTGACACTCCTGTAGTTTTTGATGATTAGTGAGTTTGACTTTCTCTCTAGTAAAATCTCTTGCTTTTGCCATTCCATTTCTGTGTTCTTACAAAATCATAGGCCAAGACTGGTGTGGTGGTTTGAAAACCACCACAACTGGGCTTTTCTGAAACTGATATTTATGCAAAAAAGTCTTTTTTTCCCTTCTTTACCTGAGAAGTGTTTCCCTGCAAAATTTTCCTTTTTTTCACTGATCATTCTCCCACAAGGAGGTCGTGCCTGTCTTCCTGGCCTTTCACACCCCAGTGTTAAGGCAGTGCTCCACATCTCAAACTCAACTTCTTTTCAATTTCTGGGTAAGATACAGCTCAGTTTCAGGACTGCGCTGTTCTGTCTGGAGCTGATGTCTTTCACTGTATCCAACTGTTTTCTCCAAATGCTGCATTTTAACAGTTTTCATCAATTGGGTAATTGTAGGACTTCCTGGGATTTTTTCCTTTGTTTGCAGTTCTTTGTTTCCTTTTCTTTCCTTTCACATGTCCTCGTTGCTAAGGTTTAGTTCCTGTGTTTTCTGATAGCATTTCACACCATTTCCTGGGAACTTTGCCTCCCCCTCTGTAATGCTGCTTTTGCTGTGGGATGTTTCCTGGTCTGTGTTTCTTCCATGCTCAGTGCTCTGCTTACCTCAGGAGCTTCTGCTATTGCAGGGCCACGCAGTTTTTCAGTGATCCTGGTGTAGGATCTAGGTGTAGCTGTACCTTCAGGTTCAGGTAAAACAAAATTAACAGCATGAAGCAGCAAGTTTTCATTGGCTTGTTTTGGCCCCAAACTGAACTAGCTCAGCTGGCAGATAAATGGAAGCAGCATAAAAGATATGGAGAAAGAAATCCCAGTGGGCACAACAGCACTACTAGAGGATGACTGGAAATTTAGGCCTTTTTTTTTTTTTTTTTT
>VWZT01005338.1:10651-23709 GCA_013397055.1 Pachycephala philippinensis
TTTTTTGTCTTGTTGCTTTTTGTTACAATCAGTTATATTTAATTTAGGCTTTGCTTCTCCTTGTTGGACAACCCTACATCCTTCCAAAATGAGACAGTGACCTTCTGCTTCTTGGGTAGGTCTTCAGCTCCCTGTGTCTTGACTTAGAGGAGTGATTAAAAGGATGCCAGTCTGCTCCTGCGATGTTCTCTGGAAGTTCAGTCAGGAGGTTTTCTTTTCAAAGCAGCACTGCCTTACAGATCCTTTGTTACCAAGAAAAAGGACCTTGAATTGATGTTCCTTCTGATTCTGTAGTAAGACTGGAAAATGTGCTCAGGGGATTGGTGTCACAGTCACGTAAAACAAGATGCTGTGGGGTTCTTCAAAGCCCAGCACCACGAGGGGAGGAGCTGTGATACCTGTGTTAATCCTTGGGCAGGAGCTGCTGTCTGTGCAGGAGTTTGCTTCTTGAGGTACCTGCGTGAAGGATTGCTGGATTGTGAAAGCAAGAGAGAGCCAGCCCCTTACTGCTTCTGAATGGCCTCGTTGGTGAACCAGATGGAGACTGGTACTCTTAAATGAGAGATTTAATTAAGCAATGAATTTGCTTTTCTGACCAGGTTGTGGGTTTCCATTGGTGCTTGCATGGCACACGTGGCATCCGCCAAGGCAGGGTGTCTGACAGCCACTCCAGGCAGGGCTGGGAGCTGGAGCCCGCGTTTCTCGGCTGTGCCTGCTGCCAGGAGTGCTTTCCTGGCTTCCCTGCTGTATCCCCACGATACAGCTGACAGCTCCTCACATGCTGGGAGACTCAGAGCAGACTTCTCTGAGTTGTGTGTTTCTGTACCTGTCCTGCAGGCACAGGTGCACGAACGCACACATCGCTGCTCTGCCTGCTCTGAGGAGAATCAGCCATGGCACAGTCACTGAATCCTGCCCAGCTGGCTCTCCTTCATCTTTGTGAACGAGGTACCACTGCCCTGCCAGCTTTATGGTGTGCTTTGGGTGGTTTCATTTTACCTCAGGAATGAAAACAACTGAAGCTATTTGATGTGTACTGAGAGTTCAGCTGCAAATCTCCTCCTCGCTCAGGTAAGTGGTGCACGTGCTGTGCCCCATGGCATGACCACACGTGGCTGGCACGATGGCCCTGGGAGCTGGTGGCGTGTGTCACTGCGGATCCCTTGGGGACTTCCACAGGTTCCAGAATGCTGAGTGGGCTCCTAAGGCAGCACTGACGGAGAGCTGAACAAACACACCCCGTCAAACCAAGGGAGCAGCTCACTGCAGGTGCAGGCCAGGTGATGGGGCTGCCAGAATCCTGCAGGATTCCACAGAAACGGGAGGTGAAATCCCTTCTAGTTACCTGTGAGCAGTTTTTCACAATTAGTCCCACGTTTCCCAATTACACAGGTCTACAGAGAGCAGTACAATCCTAATGATGCCACGGGCCCCCATCTTTGGCAGTAGAACAGCTCCAGTGTCAAGCACCTCTCCATTTACTAATTTATCATTTTGTGACTTATTTTACTACATTCCTAAATGCTTATCTTATTTACTGTTCTGTCTTGTCTGTACTGAGCCTGTCAGTCCCAGCGCTGGGAGTTCCTGAATAGATTCCAGATGTTCTTATTTACTCAGGTACATTTCATGACTCCTCCTTTAATTAACTCCTTAAAGGCTTAAGGGGCCTGTGGTGGCAACAGCTTCTCTCCTGCCTCATCCATCTTGGTGGCTGTTAAGTCCTGGCTCCTGTTCCACCAAGACAAGGCAGCTGTGCTAAGGAGAACCAAGAGTCTCTGGCCATGCCTAGAGCTGTGAAGGAGAGGTAAACCTTTGGAAGACTTGGTGGAACACATCCAAATGCTGCCACTTGCTTCTGTGCCAAAAAAAAAAATCCCCATTTGCTGGCTTTAGACTTCTTTTTACTTCATTTGTTTTCAGTGGGGCTTCCTTGCCTGAGCAGCCCATCTCTAGGTCACAGTGCCCTGAGAAAGCCCTCTTCAGCCAGCATGGCTTGGGTGGGAGCTGTTGGTATCACACATTCCTGGGCCCTGGGCTGACAGGATAGGGAAGATCTTACGGTTCTGCAGTGGAGAAGAAGGTTCTGGGTTCCTTCGTAGGGTTCCTTTGCAGTGAGTAATTCCAACGGGACCTTGTTTCTTGAGCTGCAGAGCTTTGGTTTC
Organism: Pachycephala philippinensis; assembly: GCA_013397055.1. Lineage (NCBI taxonomy): Eukaryota > Metazoa > Chordata > Aves > Passeriformes > Pachycephala > Pachycephala philippinensis. The sequence goes on from VWZT01005338.1 coordinate 12,817, forward strand.
TCTGAACATTTTGCTGAGTATCTGCAACAGAACATGGGGTGTAGCTGCTGTGTTGATGAGTATTTCCCTTTTCTTTCAAAACATATTTTTAAGCAACTGATAGAAAAAGATCAGTTAGGGATGGAAGAGGCATCATCCTTTCACTCCAGCCCCTTGGGGAGGTTTCAGGCCTTGGCACATGGTGTTACTGGAGAGCTCACTGCTTGCAGCAAGTCACCCAGAGTATAGCAGTGATTAACACTGGGACTGGTGCTTTTCACCAAAATCTGCCTTTCCAGCACCAAGCGGAACCCTGCTGTCACAGGGGGTGAGCTCCCCAGGCTGCTCTGGCAATTGTGACATCCTGTCGAGCCCCAGTGGGTGACGCTGCCTCCTGTGAGGCACTGAGGGCACGACAGAGGCTTTGGGAGGAGCTGAGCAGGGCAGGAATAAAGCTTCCCTGTGTTGGGGATAATTGTGCACTGATTTAGCCAGGGAGCGAGAGCTACTCAGCTGCTTGGAGAGGTAACTGCTGGTCAGCTCTTTGCTTTCTAGTCTATGAGCGGCAAATGCAGCTCTGTGCACCTGGGGAGTAAATGAGTGCCAAAGAGCCAGAGGATTAAGTGCTGAGTACAATTTCCAAAGTACCTTGTGTTTGTCCAAATGTAATTGTGTGGTGAGTGGGTACAAAATGGCCTAGGGGAAAAAAAAAATCAAGATTTGGTATTTCCTTTTGAGTTTCCTCTTTCCTCTTGAATGGGGAGAGATGTATTTTGCTTCCTTACAGAGATGTATGCCAAGATACACTGGTGGGAGATGGGGATTTGGATCCCACCGCACTGGCTGTAGTCCAGCATGAGTGATATTTGTTATCTGGGATGTCAGTAAAACAGCAGTGAGGAAAGATGCCACTGACTCACTTGTACTGTGCCTTATTAACCAAGATCTGACTCAGCCCCTGAAATTCAGGTGGTTTAGATTAACCCCCACTGGACAAGGCAAGGCTGAGCTGAAGATGACACATTGCAATGAACCTTGCAGGAAGGGTGCTCGGTTCCCCTTGGATACAGGATGTGGTACAGAGACAGTAACACGGATTGAATGCTCCCACTGGGAGCAGGGAGAGGGTTTTGCCTCTGTTCTTCTGTCTTGGCTCCTGCAGAGAAGTCCAGTCTCAGAGACTGAGGCAGGATCTGCTTTTAAAGAGCTGCCCGATGGGATTAGATGTGCCAAACAGATGATTAGCAGGCAGAGCCGTGGTGCCATCCCTCCCTGCCAGCCTTTTCCAATGCCTTCTGTCCTCTAAAGCCAATTTCTCCCTCCGCTTTGCTTTGCCCAGCACTTGCAGCAGCGCTGGCTGTGAGCTGTGAGCACGGCTGCCTTGGGAACGCCGCTGCTCCCACACAGCCAGCCCCAAGGAAATGGGCTCCCACCTCTCTTCATCAAGGGGTAATTTTTGGTTTGTGATGCCGAGACTGGTGGGTGCTCTGGGCTACAAAAGGACTGTGAAAGGGAACTGAAATGCACCTTTCTTGTCACCAGGTTAAAACACTGCGTGAGGTCTGCACTGCTGTGGGAGATCTCTTGGGAGCTCACAGGGTGAAGGAGGCTGGAAATTGCAGATTTTCCAATATAAAGGAAAAACGTATCCATGTATCCACATGGATATATCCACACTCCCCGTGCTCACTGACCTTGTCCTGGGACTTTGCATATGCGCCTGGAGTGACAGGACAAGGGGAAACGGCTTCACACTGACAGAAGGCAGAGTCAGATGGGATATTTGGAAGAAATTCTTTCTTGTGAGAGTGGTGAGTCTGGCACAGGTTTGCCAGAGAAGCTGTGGCTGCCTCATCCTGGAAGTGTCCAAGGCCAGGTTGGACAAGGCTTGGAACAACTTGGTCTACCCTGCCTGTGGCAGGGGGTTGTAACAAGATGAGCTTTAAGGTCCCTTCCAGCCCAAACCATTCTGTAGTTCTGTGAATGAGGAGTCCAAGCTGGGCTCCAGGTTTTCTTTAGGAAAGAGGGGCTTTTGTTTGGGAGTGATCGGCAGCAAGGACGTGCCTGTTCCTACTGCCCTCTCCCTGCCTATTGCTGCTACTCTGCCTGCCTGCTCTGGGTTTCACACGCTGCTTCTTTGCAGCTGGTGGTTGCTGGTGCTGAGGCAGGAGTGCTGGGCTGGCTCCAGCATGCTCCAGTAGTGCTCTGGAGCTCAGGCAAAGGACTTCTTCCCCACATCCCTGAGATCTCTATCTGGACACAGCTTGACCTTTGAAGAGCAGTAGATTTCTCCACTTGACTGCAGAAAGCCCGGGAACTACTGCCCCGAGCATGTGCTGCACTGTGAGCCCTGACAGGGCTCCTGCCTCTGTGGGCACACAGGTCTGGCCACACTCCTCCGGCAAGGCAGGTCATTTCCCCTCCTTCAGCTCCCCCTGGGGCCTCACAGATGCTGTACCTTCACTTCTCAAATCTCCAGCCAACTACAATCTGCATTTACAGCACACTACTTGATGTGCAAGGCAGAGTCTTCCTCACCCTGGACAAGGAAGGCTCTGCCTCCCTGCCACGTGCAGGATGCGGCCGTGTCTGCCGTCACGCTTTCGGGCGTCACGAAGATGCTGAGCTGCACAGGTCAGCCTAAGGAGCTCTGCCAGAGAGGAGAGTGGTCTGCAGAGAGGTAAGATCAGTGTCCCAGGGTGCTGCTTTCTCACATGCAGAGGCGCATTTCACACGTGCAGCTCACCCTCGCGAGTGTGCTCGCCCACGCGGAGCCTGCCCGGCTCGAGCCGCAGGCTGTGGGGGTGGTTTGAAGTGTTTATGACTCAGGCTCGAGAACACATTGTTAAAGCAAAGCTCTGCATTGTGGTGTTGTTGCTGACTTCCAAGTGAAACGGGCAGAGCTGTACAGAGAACTGTCCTACCTGCTGAGAGCATCGAGGGAACAAAAGCTGCCACAAAACCATGCAGCCCTGAGAAATGCCTTTGTAATTTTAGAAACGCAACTGCTGTGGAAATAAGATGTTGTATGAGTAAGTGCTCCTCGGTGGTGCAAGGCTAATGCCTCAGCCATTCCCGCGGGACAAGGCTTTTTAGATTGGATGCCTGCAGTTTGGAATACATGGGACCTGACTCTCGCTGTGGGTTGTAAAAGGCAGAAAGTAAACTGGGACCAGAAGCTGAGAGGCAGGAACAGGCTGCCACGGGGAAGGCAGAAACTCTGCTCCCCTGGGTGTGCAGGGAGAAGCTGGGCCCTCCAGCCTGGTGGGCAGAGCAGCGTCAGTGCTTTTTCTGTGGCATGGGCTGTGGGGGAGTTATTGCTAATTGCTGCGTGAGGGAAACTCATTCAATGCCTTCTGGAATGCTGCTTTTTTGGGATTGTGCCCCTGATTTTGTACACTGCTCCCTAGTACCATTACAATGAATGTCTGTCATCCCTCAAGGGTAGCTGTCATCTCGACTGATGTTAGTGGCACAGCGAGCTGTCCCCAGCCCAACCAGGCCAGAGAACTGGAAGGCTGCCCCTCACCCTAGAAGCGATGAGGGAAGTGGGAATTTGAGGAATTCCTTGACTCAGTTTCCTGGTTCCCCAGCTGTCCATGTGATGCTGCAATCTGTCCCTCAGCCCAGCCTCTTGCACAGCAGCCCTGTGCCCAGTGCTCATCCCTCCTCACTCTCTGCAGGGCTCTTCCAGAGGAACTCCCAGCCTTTTACAGCCATCTCTGGGCCAGGCCTGGTGCCTGGGATGGCCGTGTGCCCCACTGGGCAAGGGAGCCTTCTGTGTCTTTCCAGAAGGTGCTGTGGATTTTCTGAGTGCAGGACAGAGCCCACCTGCTGTGCTGGAGCTGCTTGGGGATCGGAAAAGCCAAAACATGGTGTGCCCAAGAACCTCAGGTGCTCAGGAGCCTGTTAGCCCTAAGCGTCATCCAAGGTGGCCTGTGCTGAAAGGGGAGGTCAGCCCTGGTCTGCACTGTCCTGACAGAATGGCCTCAGGACAGCTCTGCTCATAGGAGAGCGAGTGTCACCAAGGCCACACACTGCTCCAGCCGAGCCCACATGAGCTGTCTGCTCTCAATGTGGCCTCACCCTGCATCCCACAGGATACTCCTGGTCTCGTTCAATGCTGAGGTGTATCACACTAGACAGCAAATTCAGTTTAGGGGTGAAGTCAGTGCTGTAGGTGGCTTCTGGGAACTTGCCAGATACTTGAGGATCAGTGTGGTGTTTACTAAAGTTAACCACATCCAAATAGAAGAGAGGTTTTGCCATCAGCCCTTTTCCTGCACGCTGAAATGTTGCTTGTGCTTCCTCTGCTGATCTATAGAAATCCCCTGGGCTCTGGTCTTTGCAGTCTCTCTCCTCACTGCTTCCATTACAGTCACTTTAAGCCTGATGCAATTTGTACTTTTTAACGTTACAGAACTTGAAGCGCTGGATTGTGGTTCAATAGAACAGGAAAGGACAATGTCAGAGCTCAGCAGAGCACTGTGCCTCTTAGATCTATGTCTCATTCGTTAGCAGCCTCTCATCTCCTGCAAATATGCCTTGAGGAGAATCAGGGCAAACACCAGAGATGTGACCCTGTTGACAAGACAAGCCTGAGAGGAGCAAATGACACAGATGCTCACTGATCAGCTTTTGCCTTGGAGCTCTGGCTGGTGGAGGAGTGGGTGTGGGATCAGAGGAAGCTTTGGTTTGGAAGGGACATTTATGCTTATCTCATTCCAACACCCTGCCATGGGCAGGGACACCTTCCACTAGACCAGGTTGTGCCAAACCCCATCCAGTCTGGCCTGGAACAATTCCAGGGATGGGGCATCAACAGCTTCTCTGTGCCAGCGCCTCACCACCCTCAAACAGTGGGTTAGAGCAGGAAAAGAGGCTGCCAATGTGCCTGGTCCCTCACAGCTGCTCTGCAAGAGACCCTGAAGACTCATGAATGTGGAACGCTGCCAAGCAGGACCTCGGGATCCAGGCTGAGCCTGAGGGAGGGTTGTGTGTAGGAAGCACTGCACCCTGACCACTGAGATTCCAGCAGTTGGGGAAGCACCCCACAGCACCCCAACTGCTGACCAGTGGGTGTCAAGTGGAGCAATGTCCAGCCAAGAACAGGTATATTTGTGTTGGGGGGTTATGACATCACTCGGGGTTTAAATCATCCTCGGAGATAAGCAGCAGCTGTGGTTTAGCTGCCAGCCAGAGGTGTGTATCATTTCTAAGGCGGGATCATTCCCTGGAGTCTCAGCTGCAGGAGAAGCCAGGACTGCTCTCTGCACCAAGGCTTGCTCTGTTGCTGGGCTATTCCCTACCACATTACAGGCAATGCCCTGGAGTTTTTCTTCCAGACCTTCCTGCTGGTTGTTGTGCAGGTGAGTGGCCACAAGAGATGGGGTTATCTGCAAAGGGGTTCAGCAGCCTGGGGCAAAGGTAGAGTTTGGTAGGTAGCTGAAAACCATCGGAAATGCATTCAAACTGGATCAAAATCACATGACTGTAAATATTGGTGGTGGAGATGTTTCTGGGCCGTTTCAACAGTTGGAGGGGTGTCCAGGGAATGCAGATGAAACACTGGCTGGAACGAGCTGCATCGTGCTGCTGCTCACAGCCTTTCCTCAGGACTTCTTTCCCTTTCAAACTGTTGTTTCCCTTTCCCCCTCGTGGTTGGAGCCATTCCACGCCTCTTTGATAATTTCCCTTGGAAGAGACTGGGATGCAGTCTGCTATTGGCTTCCTGGTCAGCAAGAGCCTGAGGAGAAAATACACCAAAAAGCTGGTCCCATGGTGAACGTCTGTGAAGAAACCTCAGGACAGTCTTGGCTGTGTTTAAATTCCTTGAGTGGTAGCACAAGGAGGCAGCTGCGACACTCCACTGGGAGGTGAGGATTTTGAGGGATTCAGTGCTCCGAGAGGCCAGTGTGGTGGGACATACAGAGTCAGTTGTGCCAGCAGCTCTTCTCCAGGCTCTAACTAGGGGCAGATCTTGCATGCAGAGGGTCACTGCTGTCCCAGGGTTCTGCTGCAGGGCAAGGACTTGAAGCAGTTAAGCAAGAGTAAGAGATGTTGGAAACTCGGACATTATGTTTTCTCTCAAATGTTTGTGCTTCCTCTCACAGATCTTGATCTCGCAGTAGCTGGGCTGTGGTTGGAGGCTGGGGAAGTGGCTGTGCTGTGTGGCTCAGCTCGTGCAAGGAGCAGTGTGACCACCTTATCTGAGGGTCGCATCTGGCCAGCTCTGCTTCCTCCCCAGGGCTGCTCCAAGCTCTGTGCTGTCTGGGGTGCTCTGCTGCGGTGTGGTGTGGTGTGATCCCACCCCCGCCTCCCTGAAATTCCTGTAGCACCTGTTCAGGTACAGCTCCTTCCAGACTGTAAGGAACATGGTGCCTGGGGCTGACTGTCTCACACACCTCCTGTGCTGCAAGGGACGGGCCACGGCCAGCTGGGGAGTCCCAGAGAAGGGACCTGGAACAGAGCCTGGGAGGGCTGCAGCTGGGGAGTGATGAGGGAGGGATGCAGTTTGAAGCCACTGCCCATTGTCCTACCCCTGCCTGACTTCTCACCAGGTTTCACGAGTGCTTGTGCTCCTTTTAACCCATGTCAGGTAGAGCATAGCAGCTGGGAATAAACCTGGGCTGGAGAGGCTGAGTTCATCAAGACACGGATTTGCTGCACTGTCAGGATGTGCTGCTGTGGGGGAAAGTCATTGCTTCCTGTTTATTCCTGTTCCCTGTCCTAAGGGCCTGGATTGTATCCCAAACCTCTCTCTCTCCCAGCTGGCAGGCACGGGGAGGGGGTCCTGCTGCAGCCCCAGTCCTGCCACCTCACCAGAGCTTTTTCCAGGGGTTGGCCTGGCAGGTCCTGACAGATCAGGGCAAGGCAGATCCATGCTTTCCTTTAGACTGCAATGCTGGGAGGAAGAGCCCCCACCAGCCCCAGAGCAGCACTGAGACACCAGGGTGTGGAGGTGTCACTTAGCCTGGTGGGAACACAAGCACAGCAAACACAGGGGTTGTTTTTGAGAGGAAACTATTTTTGACCAGGTTTTAGGGAAAATACTGCCAAGATAGTGGATGTCTTTGTGCACAGACTGCCCTTTCACGGGGAAAGGTTTAGAATTTCTTTGAACAAAGGTGAAGTTCAAGCCAGCAGTGGGTTAATGCATGAGCAGAAACAACACCTGGTAGCAGGGGGGTGGGAGTCAGCTCTGTCTACCTGCCTGGGCCATGTCACCTGAGTCACTTCTGGGAAAACAGGAGAGAATGGGCTGTGCTGCCTCCGGTCAGCAGCTGGGAGGGGTTGGCAGCTTGTCCTGGGTTTTGACAGGTTGGGAGGTTATGGCAGAAGTGTCAAATGAATATCATGAAGGGCTGAGCTTTTAAATCGTAGCCCATAGCTACATCTCCCACAGCAGCATCTTTGAGAGCTGCTGGCACCCCCACATTCTCTCCTGGCAACAGTGAGGGGGCAGTGGCGGGGAGAGGGGGAAATCAGCCATCCCGGGGCTGTGGCGCTGGGCTGGGCTCAGCCTTGTGCAGAGGCAGAGAGGGAAGCTGGTTATTTTTAGGGCTGGAGCTGGATCTGACCGTAGGCCGACCTTGCAGCTCTCCAGCCTGGTGCACACTGGCAGGGTTTGAGCAAATTGCTCCCCGGTTGTGCGATGAATTAATGCAAAGCCTTCAGTCTCATGGTGCAACACTGCGATCAATGGGGCGATGGTGTTTGAGAGAGGTGTCAGGATGGTCACAGCAGCCCTGGTTCAAAACCACTTCTCTGACACACAAAGAACCTCATGTTTTTCTCTTTTTTTGCTTTATTGGTGTTTAGTTTTCTGGAGTGTGAAGGCTCTTCCTTGGGATCACCTGGCTCATCCTGGTCAGGTGTTGGGATGCAGTGCACTCTGCCACTGCCTTGCTTCCAGTCTGGCTGCCTCTGGATTTAGGAGCACTACAGGAGCAGGGTCACTGCCCTGGTCCTGCTGGCCACACTATTGCTCATCCAAGGTGCCATTGGCCTTCTTGCCCACCTGAGCACACGCTGGCTCATGTTCAGCTGCTGTTGTCCAGCACCCCAGGTCTCTTCCCAGATTTCCAGCCACTTTGTCCCAAGCCTGGAGCACTGCATGTGTTTGCTGTGACCTGAGGGCAGGACCTGGAACTTGTCCTTGTTGAATCTCATACCTTTGGCCTTGGACCATTGATTCAGCCTGCCCAGATCCCTCTGTGGATGCATCCTGCCCTCCAGCAAATCCGCAGCTGCTGGTGTGTGTGGTGCCTGCCAGCCCACTGCTGCCTGGGGTGGTGCTCCTGTAGCTCAAATAATGTCCCTTTTATTTTTTACAGTATTAAATCTGAATGGTCATTCTCGTCCCTCTTGGCATTTCTGACTTTGTGAGTTGTGTCAGCGGATGATCCAGAGGGCAAGGAGCGACTGGGGCAGAATTCACTAGTTTTCAAGCCTTTGTGCTTTCTCCAGAGTTTAGGCACCAGAATCTGACCTGAACCTGTCCTGGGTCTGACCTGCTGGACCTTGAGCAGTGAGGGGTTGGTCAAACCTGGCTGAGCTCCTTGCCCCTGTTGAAACACTGCTTGTTGCAGTGACCTTGCTGCTAGTAAGATGAGCAGCTTATGCCAGGGAGTGAAAAAAAAAACCCAAAACACCCCACCCAGAGCGAGAGCTGCTGTGCCTGACGTGTGCAAGCGTGCCTGCGCCAGCGAGGCGAGGGCTCTAGCGTGGGCTTACATCCAGCAGCATTTTCCCCTTTCAGATCCTTGTTTATCACTCGTTCTTGTTGGGAGAGCAGGCCCAGCTCTCGGCAAAGACAGCATTAATAAGTAGGGATGAGAACATGCCCCTTTTTCTACCCTGTTGTTTTTCACCTTGACTCAGGGTCTCACATCTGCCCTGCTGATGTGGAAAGTCAGGGACCGCCAGCACCATCTGTGTGTTGGAGCTTTAATGTAAAACATAATGCTATGGCATCAAACAAGAAAAAAAACACCCTTGGTATTTCAGTATTTAAAAGATACAAGCAAGGGACAGAAGCAATTAAAACTTGTTTCATGCTATTATCTGTTATTTTAAGAGTCTCCTCCTCTTGTGTCCCATTTTAATGCACTTGCTGAGAATCCTGGCTTTTTATTAGTCTCTTGGCTGTCCTTGGAACTTCGCTATTCCCTTGTGGAGGCTCAAGTTCACCTCCTTGAAGTAAAGAAATAGGACGCTTTGAGGCAAAAATCCTGTGCCTGGAGTGATTCTTTTTTTGACCAAAAAAAGAAAATAGTTGCTGGAAAAACGTCCTTTTGAGTGTGGGATCGTTCAAACCTGCGTATCTTCTGCTGAGCCTGTCCCAGCAATGCGGGGCCAGCACTGACCTCCATCTGCACGGTGGGGAGCAGCATTAATCACAGAATTGTTAGAGTTGGAAAAGACACTTAAGATCATCAAGTCCCAGCATGACCAAGGCCATCACTAAACCATGTCCCCAAGTGCCACATCCACACGTCTTTTAAATTCCTTCAGGGATGATGACTCCACTGCTCTGCGCAGCCTGTGCCGGTGTCTGATCATCCTTTTGAACAAAATTTCCTCAATATCCAACCTAAACCTGCTCTTAGCACAACTTGAGGCATTTTTTTCTCGTCATGTCCCTTGTTCCCTGGGAGCAGAGCCTGACCCCCACCTGGCTGCAGCCTCCTGTCAGGGAGTTGTAGAGAACAAGGAGGCACCGAGCCTCCTTTTCTCCAGGCTGAGCTCCCCCATCTCCCTCAGTGGCTCCTGGTGCTCCAGACCCTTTCCCAGCTCCATTCCCTTTTCTGGACACACTCCAGATCCTCAATGTCCTTCTTGAAGTGAGGGGCCCAGAACTGACCCCAGGACTCGAGGTGCCTCAGTGGTACTGAGCATGAGGGACGGGCACTGCTCTGGTGCTGCTGGTCACACTGGGGAGGGCACAAGCCGGGACACTGATGGCCTTTGCCACTGGGGTCCCCAAGGAGCCCTGGGTCTGCACTGCGGCCTCTACTGTGTCCAGTTGGGCCGAACAAGCGACAGGACGAGAGGACGTGGTCTTAGAATGCACCAGGGGAGGTTTATGTTGGACATTACATGCAATGCCTTCACAGAAAGGGTCATTAGACCTTGGAATGGGCTGCTCAGGAAGGTGGTGGAGTCACCGTCTCTGGAGGTATTTAAGGAAAGACTGGACGTGGCGCTCAGTGCCCTGCTCCAGTTGACACGGTGGTTTTGGGTCACAGGTTGGACTCGCTGATCTCAGAGGCCTTTTCCAACCTAACTGGTTGTGTGATTCTGCGTTGGGCCACGCACCCCGCAGCTGAGCGGGCTGGAAATGGCCATAAAGGGGCAAAGCCCGCAGGGCCCCGCGCCCGGGGGTCCCTCACGGCCGGGCCCGCGTTCCCCCGGCAACCGCGCGGTGCCGAGATGGCGGCGGGGCGGGGGGGCGGAAGATGGCGGCGGCCAGGGCGGCACTGCCGGGCGGGATCTATGGAAGGTCGGGCGGGACCTATGGAAGTGACGGGCAGCCTCCATGGCGGGGCGGGCGGGCTTTATGGAAGTGACGGGCGGGCTCTATGGCGGTGACCGCCGCGGCTGCGCACACGCGGCCCCTCCTCCGTCGGGCTGCGGGCGCTGCGGGTGCGAGCGGCACCGGCACCGGCATGGGCGTGCATGTGGAGACCATCGCCCCCGGCGACGGTGAGCCGCGGCGAGCCCGCTCCCCCCCACCCCTCCTCCCTGCCCTCCCCGCGGGTCCCGGTGCGGGTCCCGGTGCCGCGGGGTGACGGCGCGTGTCTCCCCGCAGGGCGGACGTTCCCCAAGCGCGGCCAGACCTGCGTGGTGCACTACACGGGTGAGTGCGGGGCGAGCCTGGGAGCCCGGGAGCGGAGGGGCGGGGGGGGCGGA
>VWZT01005338.1:24766-39430 GCA_013397055.1 Pachycephala philippinensis
TGCCCGGCCGCCCCGTTTCCTCCGCCGGTAGAAGAACAAAGAGAGGCTGGCAGGCAGTCAAGTGGCTCCCGGTGGGCCAGTCCTGCCGCCTGCCAGCCCTCCCAGCTCCCAACCCTCTGGCTCTCTGCGCCGGCTCTCCCCTCCTGCGGTGCTGCTGGAGCTTGGCTGCTCTCCCCAGCTCTGGCCCCCACCCCGGCAGAGCTGCTTGGGGGTCACCAGCATCCTGTCCCCACGTCACGGTGCTTCAGGCAAAGTGCTACGTGGTGAGCTCACAACGGACCCTCCCCAGCAGCAGCGATCTGCTGCGCCTGGGAGCGGTTCTCTGATTTCCTTTATTTTATTTTTTTGTTATTATTGTCTCCATTTGTCCTTTATCCCCACCCCCGTTCCGTCTGCAGGCAGCTCCTGCCCCCCGCCTCAGCAGGCAGCAGGAATCAAACACCTCCAGGCCCTGATGCCATTTCCCTGCGTCGGCAGCACGGTTCCTGCAGCCAGCCCTGCCAGAGACGGGAGCGGGGCTTGGCTCACGGGAAACCTTACAAACCTTTGATTCCTGGCTCGGTTGCAGCGCTCGCTGATCCTGAAGCAGCATCAGGGACGGTGGCAGAGTGCAGTGCTGGAGGTGCCGAGCTCCAGGACTCCTTCCAGAGCCCTGCATTGGCTCCGTCCCCAGCTGCCCTTTGCTCCAGTGCTGGAGAGATCCAGCCTGTAGTGTGCAGGAGGCAGCTCTCCCTGTGCTGGGTTATGGATGCACAGTGGTTTGGGTAAAAACCACTTGGGGAAAAAAGCAGCGATCCAAGGGTGAGGGACTGTGGGCAGCCAGCTCGGTCAGCCGGTGCCCGGTGCTACTTCTGCCTGCGCCCAAGCTCCTGCTCCATGGGGCATAGCCCTGCCGAGAGCATCCCAGGATGGACAGACAGCCCTGGTGCGGGATGGCAGTGCAGAGGAAAGAGGTGGAGAGAAGAGCAACCTCTGGGCCTCCTCCTCGGAGATGCTAGTTGCTTATGCTGGGGTTGCAGAGATGGAAATATATGGGGGGAGCTGGTGGAATTGGACATGTTCCCCCTCCTTCCTTTCAGGTCTCGGGTCTTTTTGTGGAGACCTCATGCTACGGGGTGTCCGAAAGAGCCTTTGATGTGAAATCTGCTACGTAGGGCTCTTAAAGGAACTAAATCAAGGATAAAGTTCCCCGATGTGCACGGTGTGTTCAGGATTGCTTGCAGCAACTGGCATAGGATGGAAGGGAGTGTGGGAGTGAATCAGTGGGGAGAGGATGTGGGTTGGGGGCCAACAGAGCTGAGCCCCCCTGAGTCAGAGCAGGGAGCCGAGTGGGGTGCTGTGCAGTTGGGGGTCCTGCATTGCTCTTGCCGGGGGTACCTGCTGTGTGGGGAGACTGTGGGCACCCCACTGCACTTTGGGAGGGGAAATGGAGGGCCACGGTCATTCTGGGGAGTGCCAGGACAGGAGCAAGTCTGACATGGATTGGCCAAACGGCTTTGCCTGAATGGCAAAGCACACTCAGCATGGGGTGTCTCTGAGGCAGGTGGGCTTGGAGTAGAGAGGGATGCTGGAGAAAACTGCCTTTGTCCAGCAGGATAGCACTGAGGGGACCGCTGTCCTCCCTAGCTCCTGTGCACAGCCCCTGGGGCAGTGGTGCTGCCCTCGATGCTCTGGGTGCTGCCCTCGATGCTCTGGGTGCTGCCCTCGATGCTCTCCCGCTGCTCAGCAAACGCCCTGCGGTTGTGAGGTGTTTCCTCCCGAGGCGTGCGACTGCCGGTCCATGGGTTGTGGCAGCTGTGGGAGCTCAGCGCCGTCTCCTGCAGCCCCTTCCCTGCCTGTGTTGGGGTCCTCTGTCCTGCCAGGCTTCAAGAATGGTGGGCAGAGCCCTCTCCCCATCCAGCTGTGGGTGATGATGGGGTGGGCTTGGGTGATGGGGAATGCTGGTGGAGGCAGGATTGAACCCCATCCAGGCATCCCTGCTCTGAGCAGGGGTTTGGAGCATGCTGGGTATTGCAGGGCTTCTGGGAAGGGTTTTCCATCCTGTCCCAGCTGGAGCAGAGGTGCCTGCCCCACTGCTCTGGTCTCTTCCTGCCTCTCCTTGGGAGGCTGGCTCTGTGCCGGAGCCCCTGGGCAATGGCCGTGCCAAGGATCAGCACCCCGGAGGGGATGGAGGGGGTGCGGGTGGGGCTCTGCACCCCCGGCAGAACCCGACCCGGCAGGTTTGTCCCAGGGCTGACTCTGCCTGCTCCAGCACTGCTCTCCACCGCCTCTGCCCGCCCAGGGGGGCCCGGAGCCAAGTCGCACGTTGCAGCCGGCGTCTCCCAGCTCCTGCCTGCCAAGTGTGGCAGAGACCTGGCAGGGCCATACTGCCTGGCTGGGGCTGGGGCTGCGCCCCAGAGCCCCCACTCCATCTCATGGCTGCTGCAGCCTCGGCTGTAGTGCTCCCTGCTCTTCCTCACTGTGATTCCCTGAGACCCCTTGGGGTCTGTATAGCCCAGCTGGGATCTCTGGGGGCTCAAATCCTTCAGGGTGGGAGCCAGGGCAAGTGGGTGTCCATAATCCACCTCTGGGGGCTCTGCCCTCCTTGCAGGACTGGGGGTGACAAGCACGGAGCCCTGTCAGGGGCTTGAATGAGCTGGGATGTGCCAGGGGCTGTCTGCTGCTCCTGGGGCTCTGCTGGAGCTGCTGCTTTTGCCAGAGGATGCTTTGCCTCCATAATAGCTTTAAGATCTCGTTATCTCCTTGCTCAGGGATGGCAGGGATGAGGAAATGGTTGCTCATACTTGTCCAGGGCCGGAGAAATCTCCCAGGAAGCTTGCGGGCAGAGGAAGTGCCTGAGATGAGGATGCAGTCTCCGAAGCATTGGAACCTCTTTGTTTTCCCCACTGGCACAATGGGGGAGCATGGCAGCCCCATGCTGGGGAGCAGGGACAGGCTCCCTCATATTATCTTCTCCATCCTGGTCCGGGAGAGTTGAGCACTCAATCCCTCGGGCTGCTGGAACCAGCGTAGTCCATCAGTCCCTCTCTTCTGCAGCCATGGAGCTGCCAGCTCTGAAATGCTTCCTGAGGCTGGACTGGGACAGGTGAGCTTGGCAGTGGAGTCGGGCAGTTCCATCTACTATTGTGCAAGGTTGGCAGCATCTCCTGCACTGCTGATGGTGCTTCTGCATTCCCCTGGTCAGGACATCAAACAGGATGCACTTCTGCAGGCTGTAGATGCCCCGGGAGCATCCCCGTAGTCCCTGCTTGCTGTGACGAGCTGGGGGTTGTGCTGAGTGGCCCGCACGGTTTTTCCTTGGTGGGTGTCCAGGGAGAAGGGTGGCAGAGAGCTGTCCCCTCTGTCCTTCCTCAGCCACCCGGGCTCGTTGCAGCGCCAGAGGGCTCGGAGCCGAGTCGGGGTCAGCTGGGGCTGCAGCCAGGCAGCGCTGCTGGTGCCAGCCGGCATGGCCTGCCCCGTGTCCCTGCTGCCAGGCGGGAGGAAGGCCAGCGGACGGCAGCGAGGAGCAGTGCCAGACAGGGCTGGAAGCAGGTTCAGCGACAAGAGGTTTATCCTGGAAGGAGGAAATGAGAGAACTCCAGATTTACTATTCCAAAGTCCAGGGCTACAGCGTGACCGGCTGAGCTGACGCTCGACACCCTGGAGAAGGGATTTTTGCTGTCTGTTAAATTAAAAACTTAATTCTACTCCCTGAGAGGAACCCACAGGTCTCGGTGCTTGTTGCCCCTGCAAAGGCGATGTATTTTCTCCCATTCCCTTCTTTCTGTTCAGCATTCCCCCTCACTGTGGCAGCTGGTCCCTGTGTGCCATTCCCTCTGGTCACAGTGCAAGCAGGGGCCCATCTTTTTCACAGACACATTTTCCCTTGCACACATGCCTTGGCAAAGGGAAGTCAATCTGCCCCATGCCTTCTTGAGGAAGTTTGGTCTTTCAAGACTGTAGAGCAGTTTCCAGCCAGGATAACAGGTTTTTTGGCCTGTTTTGGCAAGTGAAGAAGTGAAAAGCATTTGGAAGAGAGTTTAATTTTGCTCTTATCACACAGAGTTTATTGTACAGGGCACTGGCTGTGTTAATGGAGAGCTGGAGCTGCCTTATAGGAGCTGCCTGGTGGAGTTACTGCTCCTATAAGGCAGCGCCAGCTCCAAGATTCCCCAAGAAGGTCAGGCAGGGAGCAAGGGAGGGGAGGAAATTCCTCCTTAGCTCATGTTGGGGAGTTATATTTAGCTCTGGGGATATCAGCCTGGCTCAGCCCGTGCTGGGGAACGAGGGCTGCCCCAGGCACACGCATCCAGCACTTGGTGCTGCCTCTCCCCGTCGTCATTCCTGGGTCCAGGAGGGATTTGGCTTAGATCAGCAGGACACAGCTGGGCACAAGCAGGGCTGGAGGCCAGTCACAGCCTCCAGATGGGGCACTGGAGTGTCATCAGTGTTTTGGGTGCCTGGAGGTGGAAGGCTGGTGAGGAGTGAGAGGTGTGTTTTCTGGTGGGATGGGAAGCACAAGGTCGGATCCTGCTGCCTGATAAACGGCTGTTGGTAGCGCTGCAAGGTGGGCAAGATTTTCTTCCCCCATCCATCTGCTCTCCTGTCAGTCCTTGGTCCTGGCCCAGAGGAGCACTTCTCTTTGGGCCAAGTTAAGAGTCATCCTTCCCTGCCCCAGGATGGGTGATGCCCCAGGGGTTTCCCTTACTGTACAGGTGTTTCCCAGGGAAAAGGAGGATGAGCTGAGACACATCTTTGACTCAGAGCCATGTGAGTGTCACCTGCTCGGGCTGCCAGGTCACAGCATCTCACGTTGGCGCGCGTGGCTCTGTCCCTGTATCACCATCATCTCCCTCTCTCTCCCCAGGTATGCTGGAGGATGGGAAGAAGTTCGATTCCTCCCGCGACAGGAACAAGCCGTTCAAGTTTGTGATGGGCAAGCAGGAGGTGATCCGCGGCTGGGAGGAAGGAGTCGCTCAGGTGCCCGGAGCTCCTCCGCTTCGCGCTCCCCGTGCCAGGCTGTGCTGCGCCGGGAGCTGCAGCGTGGGCAGGAATCAGTGTGCATGCAGCTCGTTCCCTGTTTTATTATTTTTTTTATTTTATTCCCCTGTTCCACCCCCTCGGCGCTGGGAGGTGTGGGTGTGAATATCACCTTCTGCATTGCCACCTGCCAGCTGGCAGGAATGGAGCCGGGCCAGGCCCCAGCAACACCTACGGCACGTCGGTGACTCAGCGGTGACATTTCTGCACTGAGTCAGCTCTGAAGGAGCGCGGCGGGAGCGCTCAGGCCTCCCGGGCTCCGGAGCCCACGCAGAGGGAGGGCTGGTGGGCACAGCACAGCTCCGGGCTGTGATCCCACGCTGTGGGCACGGCACAGCTTCGGCTGCTGCCCGCGTGACACTGCTCACTCTGTGCCACGCTGGCAGCACAAGCACAGGGATGCTGGTGGCTGGAGGGAACGGCCTGGCATTCCCTGCCTTCCCTCGTGTGAAGGGCATCTCAAGCCCTGCTCCTTTTCCAGCCCGTGCTGCCTACCTTTTCCCTCTGACATTCTTCCCGTTCCTCTGGTTTGTGCAGCCTGGGTCCTTGCTCTTGCCCAGTGTAGGGAAAGCAGTGGGGACAGGTGTGTGTCCCTCCTCTGTCACTCACCTGGCAGTTGTGCCCATCTCCTGACATCCCTGTCTTTCTGTCCCTGCCCCAGATGAGCGTTGGTCAGCGGGCAAAGATGACCATCTCCCCAGATTACGCCTACGGCTCCACTGGCCACCCAGGGATCATCCCGCCAAACGCCACTCTAATTTTTGACGTGGAGCTCATGAAATTGGAATGACCCATCCCAGCACCCTGTCCTCGGGTAAGGAGGGGCAGCTTCTGGCAGGGACTGTGTGGTCTGGGGACAGCTCAAGGCCAGTGTTTGATCTTGGGACAGTGTGGAGAGGTGGGATGGGGGCGAGAGGCGGGGAGTGGGCAGTAGTGGGGAATATGAGAAGGAAGGTCTCTGGCTGTGGGTAGAAGTTGCTCTTGGGAGTCTGGTGAGCTGGGGTTCAGATCACTGCAGTGGTACATGCAAAGTTCCCAGCCTGGCAGAGCGGGTTCGTGTCATGGAGGTGTTGGCGGTGCCAGTTGTTTGTGCCTTGTGTTCTGAGGGTTGTTGCTGCACCACGGGGCTCAGCTGCCACACCACCTCCTGCCTCTCATGCTGCCAGGGCATGGGGCTGATGGTGTGGGCAGGAGGCTGTGAGTATGACCCAAGGGTTGGAGCACTTCTATGGATACAGGCTGAGAGTTGGAGTTGCTCAGTCTGGAGAAGAGAAGGCTCTGGGGAAGCTTTGGAGCACCTTCCAGAGCCTAAAGGGGCTCCAAGAGAGGTGGAGAGGGACTTTACACAAGGGCCTGGAGTGACAGGGCAAGGCAGAATGGCTTCACACTGCCAGAGAGCACGGGTAGATTGGATATTAGGAAGAAATTCTTCCCTGTAAGGGTGGAGAAGCCCTGGCACAGGTTGCCCAGAGAAATTGTGGCTGCCCCATCCCTGGAAGTATCCAAGGTCGGGTTGGATGGGGCTTGGAGCAACCTGGTCTAGTGGATGGTGTGCCTGTCCTGGCACACCTGTGCCAGGATGCTGGAACAAGATGGGTCTTTATGGTCCCTTCCAACCCAGCCCATTCTGTGATTCTGTGGGGCTCTGCTCTGGGGTGTGGGGTCCCCATGGTGTGGGCAGGGTGGGGCTGTGCTCCCCGCTGTGATGCAGGCTGGACTGCTGCCCTGAGGGCCCGGTGTGGTTTGTGTGGAGGCTGCTGAGCCCTGGGCACATTCCCCCCTCCTCCTCCTCCTCCTCCGGCAGGCAGCTCTGTCACGCTGCCTCTCCTCTCTCCCCACAGGTTTGGCACATGGAGGAATCCAGAATCTCAGCTTCAAGAAGAGTGCACATGACTTTGTACGGAGCTTTTCCTGATAGTCCACTACACTCATTGTATAACCTTACACCTTGATTGAATGCCTTTGGTCACTAAGCTTTGCGTCTGACTCTTCCTCCTTGTATCGTGTTTTTATGTCTTTTTAAACTATACGCCGTAAACCTCAACTCTTTTTGGGTCAAGTTCTTAATCTTATTTTTGTTCCAGGTGTAGACTATGTTCTCCCAGTAGCACGCAGATGGGCTGACATTAGATAGGAGTCATTTGAACAAAAGGAATCCTGTTAGTTACTTGTTTTGGTGCAGATTTATGGTGTTTTCAAACCAGAAATTGCTGCTGCTGCAAAAGCCATAGCAGAGTGAGGTTGTCGAGGCTGAAGGGATGCAGAGAGCAAGGTAGCACTAGGATTGTTTATAGGAATTCTGCCTGGAATGGGACAGCGAGGGAGCCTGGCCTTTCCCTGCTCCCCGGGGAGCATCACTGTGGGCATTGTGGGTTTGCTCTGGGGAAGGAGGGCTGCTCTGCCCCTGCTTCACCCTGCCATCTCAGGGTGGGCCTGCCTTCCCCTCCAGACCACTTCCGGATTTAGGGAGTTGGGTTTCCACCAGAGCTCCACCACACCCCGAAAATCCCATAGCATGGAGCTTTCTTTAGAGAAAAAGGAGAACTGGACAAAGGGAAGGTGCTGTCTGCAGGGGAGGTGGTGGGGGCTCAACTCAACAAAAATGCCCCTGTCCTCCTTCCCCATGGAAAGGAACCATCAGCCCCCCGTTGTCCCTGCTCTGAGCACACCTGCCCGTTCTCTCCTGCCACCTGATGCTGGTCATCGCTGCTTGCCTGGTCTCACAGGATGCATAGCTGTCCCCTGTGCCCCCTCCCTCTGCCCTGCCCAGTCCGTTGGTAACAGAAATTCCCGCCGGTCACTTCCTTCTCCGCCGCACAAAGGTATCCAGTTTATTATCGCAATAAAAACGCTTTATGCTGGCTTTTCTCAGCCCTGTGTCCTGGAGGTTTTTTCCTTGCCTGTCTGTCGCTCAGCACAGCAGGGGCTGGGCTGGGCTCATGGGGTGCTGTGGGTGCTGTGTAGGGTGCTTTTGGATGCTGCTCTGGGCTTGTAGGGTGCTGTGCCATGCTCATGGGGTGCTGTGCCAGGCTCACAGGGTGCTGTGGGTGCTGTGCCAGGCTCATGGGTTGCTGTGCCAGGCTCACGGGGTGCTGTGGGTGCTGTGCCAGGCTTGGGCGGTGCTGTAGGTGCTGTGCCNTGTGCCTTAATGTGAGGCTCAGGTGCTCGGCCCTGGGAGCACAGTGGGATGCCTGGGGCTCCTGTGCTCTCTGGGGAGGTGATGGCGGTCTGCTGGAATTTGCATAATTAATTGCCTCACCATAACCTGTTAAGTGTTGCCCTCACAGCCTCGTGCCCTTGTGGCTGTGACTCAGCCTGGACTGGAAGCATGAAGGGCAGATGGATGCATGTTCCCAGGGTCCCTGTGGCTCCAGGAAACATTGTCCATACATCTCCCTGTATTTATTTCAGTCCTTTTTGAAAGCTGGACATGGCACATGGGGCACAGCACATCACCTGCATTGGGCTTTGCTGCTGCAGCTGTGGGTGTTGTGTGTGTAGGATCTGCTTGGGCACCTCTGTGGGCCAGTGCCCAGCTCCTCTGCTGACAACCTTTGATCAGTGTGCTGTGAGTGATAACACAGCCACGATCAATAACACAGCCTGTCCCAGCTGCCGAGCAAAGTTTGTGTGTAATGGGTCCTGGAGGGAGCAGACCCTCCCCCTAGAGGGTCCTGGGGCAGGAGCAGCTCGGCCACTGGGCTGCATCCAGGAGCACTGGTGCTTGCACAGGGCTGTGCAGGAATTAGCACTGCCCTTAATTGCTGGTAATTAAGCAGAACAGGCGCTTGTGGGACACCAGCACCCTGCTCTGTCCTTTGCTGTGGCTGTTCCTGGGTGGAAGTTGAGGCCGGTTTGGGTTTCTCTTCCTGCAAAGCTGTTTGCTTTAATTATTAACTGGTGCCAGGCAGAGCCGTGGCTTCTGGCTGGGGCTAAGCCAGGGCAGGGGGGAGGCTGGGGGAAGCCCCCTGCCCTTGGGCCCTCAGCCCCTTCACAGCTCCTGCAGAGCCCACGAGTGCAGGTGGGGCATGGGTCCTTCCAGCTGTGGTTTTGTGGGGATGAGGGTTCCAGGGAACAACCAGACTCCAGGGAACAATCCTCTCTGTGTAGGACTCTCCCTGCCACTGGCGCTCGGGCTGTTCTTGTCCTGGGCTGGTCAAGGCAGCCGGGCACCATCCAGCTAAAAATAACACCGGTAAATAAAACACTTCCTCCTGGCCTGGCACGCTGGAGCGGAGGATCAGGGAGCTGGGACGTGCCTGGCTGCAGCTCCACGGTGGGACTGGCCCTGTGCCGGGGAGCTCTGGGCCAGTGCCACCAGCTCCAGGCCAGCCCAAAGCGCCCTCAGCACCCCCCTGCCCGGCTCCTGGGGATACAGTGGCCCATGGCATCCCCAATGCCGACAGCAGAATGTCACCAGTGGGTGCTGGATCCCCAGGTGACACAGTGATGGCTCATGGCAGCGGGATGCCACAGCCACCCCATGCTGAGCTCTGTGCTGGCTCAGTTTCTCCACCTGCAGCGTGGGACTCCCACACCTGGCACGTGTCCCAGGTGACGGCTGGAAGGGTGTGGGACACGGGATCCTGGTCACAGCCGCGTCAGCCCCACGCGCCCGGGCAGAGAGGTGTCAGCGGGAGCCACCACCCACACAGGGGCTCACGGTGGGGAACCCCCTTTGCCCCCCCAGCAGGGGCTGTGGAGCCCAGGAAGGATAATGGGGGGGGAGGGCAGTTGGGGGGCCAAGCCACGTGCTGGGGCTGGCAGGAGAAGTGATGCAGTGAGAAGGGGGGCCACCATGGGGGGGTACAGCCCCATCCCTGCTCCCCCAGGATGCCCGAACCTACAGAAAGCCATCCCTGCCCCCATCCCAATCCCTGTCCCATCCCTGCAGTGCCAGGGCTCTGTGCATTGTTGCCTTCAGCTTCCTCTTCCTGTTCCTCTTCCTCACCTGTGCCCTACCTGGTGGGGGTGCAATCAGCTGAGGCTCTGGCCCCTCCCTGGGCTGGGCCCGGCTATAAAATCCAGGGGCCAGGCAGAGGGTGTCACAAGGATCTGGGAGCTGTCGGCAGGTGAGTCCAGGGGTGCCAGGGTTGGACTTGGGGGGGTCTTGTCTGTCGGATGCTGCTGCTATCCCTGGGCTGTGGGTGGGATCCTGCCTGGTTCCCACAGGGCTCAGAGCTGGGTCTGGATTTGGCCCCTACACCCTGAGTTTTGAATTATGCTTTTTTGGGGCATGAGATGCCACAGAGTAGGTTTGGGGAGCACAGCCTTAGGCACAACATGAGGTGCTGAGGGGGCTGATGGTGTGTACGAGGGCTGTTCCCATGGGACGTCTCACTGCTGTGTCTGGGTAAAGCTGGAATGGCCCCACTGGCCAGCTGGACATAGGGAGCAGAGGGGTCTGATGAGGGGCAAAGGGGCCATTCCCATGGGATATCCCACTCCCCTACCTGGGTGATGTTGGGATGGCCCTGTGGGGCAGGTGAACATGGGTGAACCTGCCACCAGCCGAGCGATGCCCAGGTGTCGGAGCCCGGCACACAGCCACCCGTGTCCCAGCCACCAGGAAGTGATGGTGGCCCTGGTGACATAGCCTTGAGTCACACTGGAGACTGCAGGTGACAGCCCATCTCCGGCACAGGCTGGGAGGGATGCTCGGAGAGAGGCACCCCAGCCCCTGAACTGCCCCATCCCTGTCCCCAGACAGCAGCGGCGATGGCGACACTCTACCCCTCCCTGGAGGACATGAAGGGCCACCAGGTCCTGCAGGTCAGTGCCAGCACAGCAGCGTTACAGGGGATGAGCAGACCCCAATGGGTCCCTGTGGGGTGTCACCTCAGAGGGTCCCCAGGGTGGGGGGCACAGCGTTGAGCAGACCCTGTCTCTTGGCAGGCGCAGGCAGCGGCTGGGGTGAGGACCCCCGCCACCACAGTGGTGACAGAGAAGCCGAAGCTCCCCTCGGGCACTGGTAAGGTGGGGCATGATCAGCTCACCCTGTGTAGGGGCTGTCTGGGTGGGCAATGATGTNCAGTGCATAGGTTGGGGATGGGATTTTGGGGTCTCTTTTTGCTGGCCCATGGTCCCAGGGGGCTCCTGGGATGGAGGGGGCAATGGCTGTGGGTTGGAGACCCCAGGAGCTGAGACCACCCTCGGTATGTCCCTCAGAGCCACCTGTGCTGTACCCCAACCTAGCCGAGCTGGAGAACTACATGGGGCTGGCGCTCTCCAGTGAGGAGATCCAGAAGAACCTGCACACGGAGGACAGCACCGTAGGTGTCTGGGCTGGCAGCTCTCCCTGCCCCACGTGGGCTCCCCATGCCATGATGGGGGTCCCTCCGGTTCCTCATCCTGCCTGGGAAAGGGAGGCAGCACTCCCAAGGGCTGAGGCGCGCAGGGCTGTGTGTCCCCCTTGTCCCCACTGACCCCCAGCTCCCCCACAGGCACTGACCCCTGCTGGACCCCCCCCAGGCCAGCTGGTCGCCCCGCTGAGCGGGAACAGCGCGGGGCTGCGGCGGGCAGAGATCAAGCCAGGTGTGCGGGAGATCCACCTGTGCAAGGACGAGCGGGGCAAGACAGGGCTGCAGCTGAAGAACGTCGACCAGGTGAGGGGCTGGGCTGGCATGGGGCTGGGCATGGCACGGGACAGTGTGGCACGGCGTGATGTGACATGGCATAAGCATGACAGTAGTAGAGCACAGCGTGACTTGGCACTGTGTCATGGCACAGCAACGTATGGCATTAAATGTCACCGTGTGCCACAGCGCAGCACACCAGGGTGCAGATGGCACGGCACGGTGCATGGCATGGCCACTGGTCCCTGCGCCAGCCCTGTGCCACCACTCCACTGCGTCCCCAGGGCATCTTCGTGCAGCTGGTGAAGGCCAACTCGCCGGCAGCGCTGGTGGGGCTGCGCTTCGGGGACCAGGTGCTGCAGATCGACGGCAGGAACTGCGCAGGCTGGAGCAGTGACAAGGCACAGCGGGCGCTGAAGAAGGCGAACCCCGAAAAGATCGTCATGGTGGTGCGGGACAGGTGAGCGGGTGGTGGCACCGGTGGTGGTGGCAGGGCCGGTGGCAGCACTGATGGTGCTCTCCCCGCAGGCCCTTCCAGCGCACCGTGACCGTGCACAAGGACAGCACCGGCCACATCGGCATCGTGGTGAAGAAGGGGAAGATTGTGTCGCTGGCCAAGGACAGCTCGGCCGCTCGCAACGGGCTCCTCACCCACCACTGCATCTGCGAGGTGAACGGCCAGAACGTCATCGGCATGAAGGTAGGGCTGTGCCCCGGTGGTGCAGGACACGCCTGGGGAGTCCAGGATGTGGCCAGAGAATCCAGGAGGGAGGAGGATACTGAGCAAAGCTGGGCACCCCACGGACCCCTCCGCTCTCTCCCGCAGGATAAGCAGCTCATGGAGGTGCTGGCAGGGGCTGGGAACGTGGTGACACTGACCATCATCCCCACTGTGATCTACGAGCACATGGTCAAACGGTGAGAATGTGGGGCCTCGAGGACCCCCCACACCCCACGGGGCCCCTCAGGTTTCCCCCACTGACCTCCCTTCCCTCTGCTCAGGCTCTCCTCAGGGCTGGTGAAGTCATCCATGGACCACTCCATCCCTGACCTGTGACACCATCACGGCTGTCCCGGGAGCTGATGCTGGAAGCCTGGAGGGCCTGCTGAGGGGACCCCACAGCACCTCAAAAGGAGCTGTTTTAGCACAAAACCCCTTATCCCTTCAGAGGCTGGTGGCTGCTGGGTGGTTCTTCCTGTCCTCAGCAGGGATGGGGCAGATGTCCTGTACGAGGGTCCCATTGTCCCCATGTCTCTGCTTGGGCCACCCCCCTCAGGGCCGATGCCAAGGGCTGGCTCCAGCCAAAGCAGACACAGACCCAGCGACATTTATTACATCCACCACAGAGAGTGAGTACAGGACAGGGGAAACAAGAAGAGGGGGGTTACAGCTTTTTCAGTTCTGTATTTAAAAAATATATTATATAGATTTGTCTTTCAAATATAATCGTTACATTTATTTCTTGGCAAAGCTTTGGATGGTCTAACAGACGTGTACACAGATCCACAAATACATTGCACGAGAGGCGAATATCCCAGCTCCGCTTACATCTGCCCCGGCTGCCTGGACACTGCTGCTCCCCAAATCCTTCCCCCGGCACCTGGCGCTGTGCTGGTGGCAGAGCTGCTGTCCCCACTGCCCCCCAGCACGGGCAGAGCCGGTGGATGGGGGGTGCAGGGAAGTGTGGGGCACACAGGATGTGGCACGTGCCCCTCTGGGGACCACTGGATGCCGGCGTGTGGAGCATCACCGGCTGCCCGGGCACCTGGCCGGTGGCACCCATGGGTGGGGGAGTGGGCTTGGGTTGGGGTTGGGGGGAAACACTGTTAGTTCAAGTCACGAAGAAACCACAGACATTCGTGGGGTGGGAGCGCGGCGTGCCCGGGGGAGCCCCAAGTCCCGCGCCCCAACAGCCCCGCTGAGCAATCCTTGCTGTCTTTGTGTTTCAACAACAACAACAAAAAGGCATTTTTCCGGAGGCCACCAGCAAAGCGGGGGTTTGGGTGGGCCGGGGCGGCAAAGGGCTTGGCTCTGCCTGCGCGGCACTGCCCGCACCCCAGCAAAGGCATCCGAGCTCCAGCACATGGTGGGATCACCGGCATCACGGCTGACAGAACTGCAGGAGCCCCCGGCCCCGCTCCCCGGCAGCCAGAGTCCCAACAGCCGGGCTTCAGTCTGTACCCAAAAAAAAGTGAATATAGTGCAAAGCAAGGGGAGGGAGAGCCCACGGCTTCCTCGGGGGGCTCCGTGCGTAAGCTGCAGCCCAGTTCCATCCCAGTGTGGGGAGGCATCTCCTAGGGAATGGGGGGCTGGACCGAACCGCTCCGGAGCTGATCCCTGTGCCTGGACAGGAACCCCCCATCCCCCTGCCCACAGACAGACACTGCACCTGGAGCAAGGAACCGCTGCATCCCCAGCGCTCCACGCTGCCGGCGGCTCCTTGCCATCACCCGCCCGTGGCAGGGCTGGCCCCGGGGATAAACCGGCGACAAACAAAAAGCAAGCGCGATGGAGGGAGAGCCCCCCTGGCGGGTGCAGCCCCACAGCCCCCCGCAGCCAGAGGCACAGGCAGGGGTGTCCATCGGCGGGGGGTGACGCTGGGTGCCAACACCTCTTCCAACAACGGTTCTTTCCCTCCTCCAGGACAAAGGAGCTGGGCGGGGCAGCACACCTCGATGCCCCCACAGACCCCTCAGCCCCTTCCCCCCCGCCAGTGCCACGCCGGGGCTTTACAATCAGCAGTCGGGTCCCTGGGGGCGGGTGGAGGGCGTCGGAGGGGTCAGGGCTGGGCAGTGCCGCCGGGGCCGGGGCTGGCGACGGGGCGACAGCCCATCCTGCGGATGGAGTGCAGGGCGACGGTGCAGCAGCCCCGCAGCAGCGAGCTGATGTTGTAGATGGGCTGGCCCTGCCGCCGCTGCGAGCGGCACAGCCAGGCCACCGTGGGCACCGCCGGCACCACCACCGCCAGCAGATCCACGATGAAGTGGCGGCTCCAGTAGCTCTTGGAAGGGTTGGTCTCGCAGCCGGTCACCTCCGTCAGCTCCTCCTCCGCCACGCAGGCGATGGCCA
>VWZT01005338.1:39447-50585 GCA_013397055.1 Pachycephala philippinensis
GGGCTGGCGCTGGGGGGCTGCCGCACGGCCGGGTTGCAGGGAACACCCCCCTCGGCACCGGCAGCCGCCGTCGCGGCGTCGGGCTCGGCCACCATCAGGTCCGTGGTCCCGGTGGGGTTGGCGAGCTCGGGGACGGGCATCGTGTCTTCCATTTCAGAGACCCAGGCGGAGGTGGGGCTGCCCAAGCTGCAAGCCTGCGACTTCATCACCTTCTCCAGGATGGTGTCCAGGTCGGGCTGGCAGGGCACGAAGTCCGTCTGGATGGCCCGCTCCTGCATGCAGCTGGCCTGCACCCCCGCCTCCACGCTGCTCCGCAGTCCCAGCACCTTCTCGTAGGTGTTGCTGGGGGGCAGGCGGGTGCCGGGCTCCCCCCCCACCTCCAGCGGGTCCGTGTGGCCCGGACCTTCCTCCATCCCCACGAAGCCGCTGTCGGCCCCCTCGTCCAGCGAGATGGTCTGCGAGCCCCCCACGTTGCGGTCCCCGGCTCCCTGGTCGCTCAGCTTGGTGTAGGTGGAGCTGCGGGTGAGGGATCGGGCCGGGGACCCCCCGGCCGACTCGCCGGCGCCCTCGTCCTTCAGCGCCCCATTCTGTGCCACCTCCATGCTGTGCAGCAGCGTCTCCAGCTTCTTGTTCTGGATGTTGATGTCCACAAAATACTTCTGGAGGCCTTTGTCTTTCTCCAGCAGGTTGTTCTTCACTGTGTCGATGACCTGCTTCAGCTGCTTGATCTCCTTGCGAGCCTCTTTCAGCGCCAGCTGGGCCTCCACGCGGTGGCACTCCTCCTCGATCCAGTCCTCCTGCATCCGCGACAGCTGCGTCTTCAGGTCCTCGATCTCAGCATCCCTGCAGAGACGGGAGGGCACCACCACGGCACTCAGGGGGCTGCAGGGACAGCCCCGTTCTCGTGTGCCCAGCACTGGGTTGCAACCAGATCACCCAGCAACACTCCCAACTGGGAATAAGGGATGGATCCAGTGGCTTAGGGACCCCCAGGAGTGATGCTGAGGGAGCCTCGGAGTGACGCTCAGGGACCCTCAGGAGCAATGTTCAGGGACCCCCAGGAGTGATGCTTAGGGACCCCAAGGATGGATGGTTAGGGACCCTCAGGAGTGACACTTGGGGACTCTCAGGATTGATGCTCGAGGACCCTCAGGACTGATGCTCAGGGCCCCCTGGGAGCACTGTTCAGAGCAATGGGAGCTCAGGGATCCCTGGAAGTGATTCTCAGCCTTCTCCCAGAGGGGCTGCAGCACCCAGGGCTCCCAAGGGCTGCGTGGGGGTGGGCAGGTGCCCCGGGTGGGCACGTGGCAGCTGGCACGGCGGTGGGGCCGTGCCTAAGCCTGAGAGGAGCAGATGGGGATTAGCCACGCTCTGACGCTGAAATTCAGCAAAAGCATGGCAGGGACTTAACCAGGGCGAGGGGAGAGCGCAGCCACTGCAGGTGGGACGTGGGGCTCTCCAGTCCCCAAATCTGCAGCTCCCAGATCAGACAGGCAGCAGTGCCAGATCCCACCGTGACCTCGGTGCCTGGGCACGAGCACGAGGACAAGGTGCCATGCTGGGAACTGAGACACCCAGAAGCGCCAGTCCCAGAGGGGCTGCCATGGGGTCTGTGCCTGCTGCTCCCATGCTCACCTGTCCTGCAGCCGCTCCTGGGTGTCCTTCAGGCGAGCCTTCAGGTGCCGGATGCAGACCTCCTTCTGCTGCAGGGGAGTCAGGTACTGCTCCGGCGTCGGCGGCTTTATCCCATGGTTGTCACTGCAGAGGTTGTACTTGGACGAGCGCCTGCGGGGACACAGACGTCACCCACTGCCAGTGCCAGGGTCAGCACGGGCTTGACCCAGGGGTCCTAAGGCCTGCTCTCGGGGTGCAGCCCCATAATACATCCCAAAGGAGCCCTGAAAGCAGGAGGGGCAGGGTGGGTGCCTGAGGGTGCTGTGCCCTGGAAAGAGGGGCAGGGTGGGTGTCCTCGGTGCTGTGCCCTGGCAGGACAGACAGGGCGGGTGTCCTCGGTGCTGTGCCTGGTAGGGGGGGTGGGTGCAGCTTCTGGACACACCGGTGCTGCTGTCAGGTGCTGAGCCCTCGGTGGTGCTGGGGACTTCGCTGGGGCGTGAGCAGAACTGGGGGCACCAAGGTGGAAGGGGTTCCAAGGGGACCTTCCTGGAAACAACTGATGTGGATGGAGGCCCCAGGGTGGGATCAGCCCCGCCAGAGATGGAGGCACAAGATGGGGAATGGAAGGGTTTGGGATGGAGCAGATCTCAAGATGGTGGCTGTCCTCCCCACAGGGAGCAAGCCAGGGAATCCAGCATCTGCTCCGGGCTGGGCCAGCAGCCCGTCTGGACCCTCCTTGCGCCACCACTGGCACTGGGGCAGCTGAAGTGACATCTCTGGCCCAAAGCCTGGGACAGTGCAGAGAGGAGAGGCTGGCCAGGGACAGGGCTACAAGGCGAGGATGGGAGGCATGTAGAGAAGTGGGAGCTGCACGAGTGCCTCTGGCACGGCAGTGTGGGACCGAACTCCCCGTGTATGGAAGGGAGGCATCCCAAAGCCCCCTGCATGGTGTCCAGCAGCCCAGCAGCCTTTAGCCACGTCCAGAAGCATCATGTTAGAAGCATCCATGCCTTGGAATGCCCATGGCAGCAGGACAGCCACTGCCCCCAGCCGCAGCACGCACAGGATCTGATCACCACATCACCCTCGGGCCCCTCAGATCCTCCCAGAATGATTCCACCTCTGGGAGCTGGCAGGGGGCAGGCAGGAGATGAGCAGTGCACCACAGGCTGCTGTGCCTGCAGCGCTGGGGCCGGTGCCCATCCCACAGCTCGGTGCCGGCTGTTTGTGCCCCGAACACACCCGGAGCTTCCTTCTGAGAAGCCAGGGGGTCACCAGCTCTTGCCAAACCTTTGCCGGGCAACACGAGGGGGTGGAAGCGAAGCTCTTGCCCTCGTGCCTTTGGTCTGGAAGGATCCGGGTGCTCCTTGGAATGCGGGAGTGGCGGGAGGGAGCGTGCAGCGTGCAAGCCACAGCCACAGCAGGACGGAGGGAAGAGGACGGGGGATGCCTGGGTGGCAGGCGGGGGGACAGGGAGGGAGACGACACAACAACAGCGGTGAGAGGTTTGGCGAGGAGGGTAGTGAGGGTCTCTGGAGACACATCAGCAGCTCCGCCAGCTCCGGCTCCCCCAGACACCAAGCGCACAGCCTCGCTCCAGCGGCCCCTGCGCTCCTGTCCCCGCCGGGCACCGGCACCGGCAGCACGGGGGGCTGCTCCCCCTGCCCGGGGGCACCCGGCAGCCGCCCTGGGGCCACGGGTGATGGGTTACCTTGGGGTGGGGCTGCTGTCGCTGCCCTTGCAGGAGCCAGAATTGCTGCTGCTGCTCAGCGAGGAGGTGCCGTAGGTGTCCCTCCCGGGGGGCGAGGGGCGCCTGGAGGCAGGGAGAAGAGGCTGTGTCTCAGGCCGAGTGGCTGAGGGCGCTGAAGACTTAAAGAAGGAGGCAAAGCCACTCCGTCCATAAACCCCGCGACTGCCAACCACCACACCGAGAACACACAAGACAAAAGGACAAAACAAACAGCAGGGATCAAAATGGCACGGACATGGCGACGGGCACAAAGGCAGGGCTGGGGGGGGGATGTCCACCCGCTCCCCCCTCCCTGCCGTGGCAGCCCATGGATGCTGGCACAGCATCCTTGCACCCTGAGGACCTTGGAAGCCCCTGGGATCCCCCGCAAGCCCCTTGAGAGCCCCTTGAGAGTCCCCTGGGAGCACGGTCCCGTAATAGCTCGAGCCACATCTGCCAGAGCATCACCTACACGTGGGCAGCTCTGCCCCTGCTCGCTGCCCATACTGAGCCTGTGCCTCCCCGACGGCAGTCCAGGTCACGGACACATTGGGAGGGGAATAAACGCTTTTCCCCTCTTTTTCTCTCTTTATCACTCAGCTCAAGAAGAGATTTTCCAAGGGCTAACATACCTCCCAGTTTCACTGCCCCAACCCAGTGCTCTCCACCACTGCCTGCCTTCGCCTGGACGGACGGAGGGGTCGGTCCTGCCTGTGGCACAGACGGACAGAGGGACGGGGCGTGCAGCACTTGGGGAGCTGCATGCACGGACAGGGAAGTGCTGTGCAGCAGGCAGTGCCATGCAAACCCCCGAAAGCTGGGCTGGGGGTTCGTGCTGCGAAGTGGCAGCCGGTGGTGGAGGTGTGGGGATCGTGGGGATCGTCCCATCCCGGCTGCAGGCGCTGGTGTCCAGTCCCGAGGCCAGAGGTTGAAGCATATTCACCTTCGTGATCCTGTGGACGCGCGTCTGCTCCCCGGCACGGACATGGCCGCAGTGCCACGGCTCCTGGGCACAGGGAACTGTGGGCAAAGGCAACAGAGAGAGGAGGTGAAGGCAGGAAAATGGCCCCAGTGAGATGGGGACCCTGTGGGGTGAGCCCTGGCACCAGGGCATCAGTATAGTCCCCAGGGCCACCAGCACAGGGACAGATGAGGACAGCATCCCCTGCACATCTGGGCTGTGCTTCCCACTTGTCTCCCATGGATAGCCCAGAAATGCCAGAATGCTGCATGCCTGTGGTCCCACCGGGATGCTGTGGGCACAGGGCAAGGGTGTTCTTCATCTAAAAGGCAGACCAGAAGCAGAGCAGGTGCCTGCCCACAGTCCGGAGCCCCTTTCCCACCACAGGACAAGCTTCCCCCTGCTCCCAGATCCCCATCCCTGCCAGGAAGCAGGGTAATGCCACAGGGACACAGAGCACCTGCAGTGGTGGCATTACTGGGGGCAGAGATGGTACAAGGGCTCTGACCCTGCCATGGAGCTCCCTGGGCAGGCAGCTCTCCCTGCAGTGGGCTGGGTGCCTGCTTTTCCTTAATTAAGTGCAAATCCCCCATTCAGCAGTGAAATCAGGTGAGGAGGAACAGATCCCTGCATGATGAGGCAGCAGCAGCTAATCCCTTGGGAAACACAGAGCCCTCTTTCCTGTAAATAAATAGGCCAGAACCAGAGGCTTGCAGCACCTCGGGCACACGCAGGATGTGAGGGAGTGAGGGAAGCATCTGCTCAGCACCCTCGTCCTACCGAGCACCCCACGGCACCGCTGTGATCCCCACTGTGCTCCCACGCTGCCAGAGACCGATGGGCCAGGGGCAGCACGGGGGGCCCCCCCACCCCCGGGCCCATTCACAATGCCAGCATTTATCTCAGATTTTGGCAGAGCAACGCAGGAGATGGGACCTGCCAACACATAATCGATGGGTGACAGGAAACACTCGGCGCTGCTGGCCCTGCTCCAGGGGAGTGCGAGGAGTGGGACCACAGGGGAGGCAGAACAGGGAGGGGGCACATCCAGCTCACCCCAGTGCAGCCTTTTGCGTTTGCCACCACAGATTATTTTTTTCCAGGATACCTCAAAGCCCACCCTGGCCAGCCCAGGCCTCTCCTCTGCCCAGGATTCGCTGCCCCCTGATCCCCAAACCAGGGCACTGAAGATCCCAGAGCACTGCTGCTGTGAAGCCCCGAGCCCCAACAGGCACAGTGCCCCATGCCAGGGAGGTGCCAGCACCCCTGGGACACTGCAAGAAGGACTTGGGGATCCTGCTGCTCCCACCTGGGATGGATTTGCCCGGAGATGACCTGGGCAGGGGAAGGCAGTGTTCTGTCCTGCTGGATCTCTGCTCCCAAGTGGGCAGCGAGCTCTGCTACTGCAGCAGCGTGAATCAGCATCCACCAAGAGCCGCGTGTGGCCTCACGCTGCCGGGAGCATCCTCCAGGATTCTCCGTCACCCTCCAGCAGCGCCACGCAGGGCTGCGGCACAGCCTGGACTCCAACAGCTCTCCAGCAGGGATTTAGGGAGATTTGAGAGGGTTGATTCCTCACCCTCTCCCCTGCAGTCCAGTGGTACCTGGTATCATCCCAGCGGTGCCCAGCATCAGCTCAGCTGTACCTGGATCTTCCCCACTCATGGCAAGGTCACCCTTGTGCCACACTGCTCTGTGCAGGGGTCCCTCTGTGCCCCACTAACACCAGCAAGTGCCAGCGCTGCAGGTGGCCACACATGGGGCTCCTGAGAGCACCTCACACTGCACCCCAGGCACCCGCCACCAGCATCCGCAGCCTGGAATGGCTCTGTGGGGACACCTGGATTGGCCTCGTGTCTGGGGACCTCATTTCCTCCTCCTCCTCCTCCTCCCACTGTTGCAGACTCGCCTGGTGCCCACACCGAGGCTCGATGCCTCCCACAGCACCCAGGGCGTCTGGAATTTAATCAGTGGTAATAAATTGTCATCATTCCCAAGGGATCAATGGGCCACTTCAGTCTCCCCAGAAGCCTCACTGTGCCCAGGGGCTGCCCAGGACAGGCAGGGTGGGCAGATTCAGCACCAAAGCTCAACACACACCTTCCCATGTGGTACGTGGCTACTAAAGGTGAAGGAAATGACAGGTCTGCACTCAGAATTACCCCCACCATATGGACCAGGATGAGCAATTGCAGCTCCAATGGAGCCTCACCAGGAAAGCCAAGGGAAATCCAGGATTAACCCTGGTCTAGTGGGTGGCATCCCTGCCCATAGCAGGGAGTTAGAATGACAGAATGGTTTGGGTTGGAAGGGACCTTGAAGACCATCTCATTCCAACCCTCTGCCATGGGCAGGGGCACCTTCCACTAGATCAGGTTGCTTCAAGCCCCGTCCAACCCGGCCTTGGACACTTTCAGGGATGGGGCAGCCACAGCTTCTCCGGACAACTTGTGCCAGGGCCTCTCCACCCTCACAGGGAAGAATTTTTTCCAAATATCCCATCTAACCCTCCTCTCTGTCAGTGTGAAGGGATTCCCTGCTGTCCTACCATTCCAAGCCCTTGTCCAAAGTCTCTCTCCAGCTCTTTTGGAGTCCCTTTAGGTACTGGAAGAGGCTCTTAAGGTCTCACCGGAGCCTTCTCTTCTCTACCAGCTCTCTCAGCCTGTCTCCACAGCAGGGGTGGTCAGGGCAATTAATGGACCAAGATGAAGGTGATTTGGGGGCACTGCCTTGTCTCCATAGTGGGGGACCAGCAGGACCCTGCTCAGCACAGCACCTCTGTGTCTACCCTTACTGCCCAGGAATGCCTGCATGGGCCAGGGTCCAACACTCCAATTTACACCAAATTCAGAGATTGTCCTGCAAACCACCTGCATGTGGTCCAGCACCCTGCAAATCCCCCAAAATGCAGCTGGAGGGCCGAGCAGGGTGGACGCTGCCCATTGCAAGGACCAACGTGTTCCGGGTGCTGCCGACAGCAAAACTCCCTGTGAGTCTCCTGGCACACGTGGAACAGAAGGGCAGCGCTCTGACAAACAACAGCACAAACCAGGGCTTGTTCCATGAAGCGGAATGAGCCTGGGGAATTCCTGATAAATAAAAGCAATGGGCCTTGATAAGGAAACAGCTGGAGCTACAGCATGAAAAAGCAGATCACCCCCAGAGGGCTGGGATGCAGAATCAGCACAAGTCCCCCACACAGCCACTGTCCCGGGGTGGGTGACACCATGGGGCTCATCTCCTGGTGGGTCCCCAGCTCCTGCCAGCCCCAGAGCAGAGCTGGGGCACTGCTGACCTACTGATCACACCACGACAGTGATGGATGGCAGAGCAGTGACAGAGCAGTGACAGAGTGGGGGCTCAGCCTGGTGCCCCAGAGGAAGATCTCCCCAGGCTCACCTGGATCACTGCCCCACAAAGATGCTTCTTCGCCTCAAATCCTGCCACTTCCCCAATCCTTGCTGGATCCCCTGCCTGTGCCAGTGATGGACGAACCAGGCTGGGCAGGTATCGCCCTTCCTAGATGCTTCTCACATGGGAAACAGGGACATAGGACCCCAGGAGAGACCTCCATCACTGGCTCAGTGAAGCTTCCAATGGTTTCTCTTTGTTCCTCTGAGGGTTTCATGGCTGCAGGCTCAAGAGTTCACCCCCATCAGCTTCCAAAGCTCAGTTCCTGTGGGATTCAGAGGGATCCAGCTCCTGCCAGTTCACCGCATCCCCATGGGGAACATGAGAGAAGGTGTGAGAGCCCGCAGCTCACTGCCAGTGGCAAGCCTCAGCACAACACTGCCGTGCCAGCAGCCACCACATTTCCCCGGATTTCTCGCTCACTGCTTCCTTTGTCGAGGCTCCCATCATCCTGCCTGCTGCCGGATTCCTGTGTTTCCCTTGGCACATCCTGTGTGAGGAATCTTTTGCAATGGTGGCACTGAGCCCAAGCGTCTGAGAGCAGCTTCACCCACTGCAGAGACCTGGGAGAAAAACCGTGGTGCCCCCAGGGGTCCCCTGGGAGATCCCCAGCCTCCCAGGATGAACAAGATTAAAAGCAGAGGGAACACAGAGAGGGAAACCACAGCTTTGTTTTTCCAGAGGCCAAAAAGGGCTCCCCAGGACCTACCCCGCCTTCCTGACACCAGCTCTGCTTTTCTTCACACTAAAAATAAGCCAAGTGCTGCATGCAGCCAACAACCAGCAGCTGATGTGGGGCAGAGCCCTGTGTGCGGCAGTGCCAGGGCCACTTGCACTGGAAAAGGGACTGGGACGCAGCTGGGTCGCAGTGGGAAGGAGCAGGATCCAGCATCCAGGACTGGCACAAGTCCTGGTGCAGGAGGTGGTCAGCACTGGGGCCACCACCTGGGCAGCTGGGGGCAAACATCCATGACGGTGTCTGCACTCCTCCTCCTGCCACGGGGGATTTTTGGGATGCAGCGCCTGCTTTGCTTTTGCTTAGAAGATTCCAGTGATGTGGCAATAGCTCCAGAGGCTGGGAGCCTCTGCTCCAGTGTAGACAGGTTCATCCCAAAACTTCATATGGGTCCTGCGCAGAGGGAGATCATGGAATCACAGAACCATTTAGGTAGGAAAATACCTTTAATACCTTCAAATCCAACTGCTAACCCAGCACTGCCAAGGCCACTGCTAAATCCAGCTCAGGGCAGAGCCGAGTGCTCGGGGCACAAGCAGAGACAAACCCCACGGGGTGTTTATGCAACACCACCAGAAAAATCAATGTTGCTAAGAGTGGTTGTGTCCCATTCCAAAAGGCAGGAGCATCTCCTTTTATTCTCCTGTTTGTTATAAAACGCTGAGTTGACACCCAGAGATTACAGGAAAACAGACACCATTTGGAAAGCTCGGGTTATGCAGCTCATCACTTTTCCAGCTGACCTGGCTGCAACTCCAAATGAGGAGGTGGCAATTCCCAGCCCTCATTAGCTAAAAATAAGGTGCTTGACCAGAGGGCAAAGGCTGGGCTCTCGTTGGGGACTCTGGAGCCAAAGGGAAATGGGAAAAGAGCTCCAGGACAAGTGCCGTAGCAGCATGGGAGCAGGAGTGGGACACCCAGGATGCAGATCCCATGGGCTCACCCTGGGCTGGGAAGGTCAGCAGGATGGGATGGAGGTGACATCCCACTGCACAGCCCATCCTGCACAGGTGCTCTGGCAGGCTGAGCTGAGGTGTGTGAAGCAGAAGGAAGAGCCCACTCCTTCGAGATACAAAGGCAAAAACCTGGAAGACAAACCCAGCTTCCAGTGCAACAGCTCCTCCTCCCCTCTGTGCCTCGGCGCGGCGGAAGCAGGTCTCCCCTAACCACCATCCACCTTGAGCGAGGGCTGGGAATGACGGCGGTGCCAGGGGATTAGCCCTGGTCTCCACACCGCTGGAATGGCCTACTTTAACCACACACCACATCTCCTGCCTCAGCCCGCTGCAGCACTTCCGAGCTGGGAACACAGGCACTGCCCCTCTGACCCCCACCCTGGAACCCCTGGACAACAGGATTTGCATCTTCTGGCACAAGGTCACAGCACAATGTGCTGTTGCCCAGAGAGGGTGGGAACACGGGGATTTTATAAGCAGAACAGGCCCCCAGCAGTGGGTTCTGTGCGACAGCCACAGCGCTGACCTTGTGGGGAGGAGAGAACAGAGCACCCAGCTCATCAGCCCGCTCGGGGGTTCCTGTGTCCCTTTGGAGATGGAACACGAAGCCATTAAATAATAAAATGTCAATTGCAGAGCAGCCCTGGCTCCTGCAATGCCCCACGGTGCCAGAGACACTTTGGGATGCTGCATGAGCAGATATGGGGCTGGTGCTTGAAGGGAGAGTCTGGTGCGTGAGATGTGGGTTTGGGGCATGCAAGGGAGGGTTTGGGGTGTGCAGGGATGGTCTGGTGCATGTGATGTGAGTCTGATCCATGTAACATGGGACTGGTGTATGCAGGGAGGGTCTGGTGCATGAGATGTGGGTCTGGGGTGTGCAGGGAGGGTCTGGTGCATGAGATGTGGGTCTGGGGTGTGCAGGGAGGGTCTGGTGCTTGCAGGGAGGGTCTGATGCATGTGACAAGGGTCTGGTGCATGAGATATGGGTCTGGTGCATGTGATGTGGGACTGGGGCATGCAGGGAGGGTCTGGTGCCTGAAATGTGAGTCTGGGGTGTGCAAGGAGCGTCCGGGGTGNGTCTGGTGCATGAGATGTGGGTCTGGGGTGTGCAGGGAGGGTCTGGTGCATGAGATGTGGGTCTGGGGTGTGCAGGGAGGGTCTGGTGCTTGCAGGGAGGGTCTGATGCATGTGACAAGGGTCTGGTGCATGAGATATGGGTCTGGTGCATGTGATGTGGGACTGGGGCATGCAGGGAGGGTCTGGTGCCTGAAATGTGAGTCTGGGGTGTGCAAGGAGCGTCCGGGGTGTGCAGGGAGGGTCTGGTGTGTGTGATGTGGGTCTGGGGTGTGCAGGGATGGTCTGGTGTATGCGAAGTGGGTCAGATGCATGAGATGTGGGTCTGGCGAGTGCAGTGCAGGTCTGGTGAGTGCTATGCGTGGCTGATGCTGCTGTGTGGGTCCAGTGCATGTCGTATGGGTCCAGGGCTGTGAAGCAGGACCGCTGGGTGTGGTAGGGGTCCGGGTGGGTTTGCAGTGTGGGTCAGGGTACATAAGATATGGGTCTGACGAGTCAGACATGGGTCCAGTGCGTGCCATGGGGGTCCAGCGCCCGCCGTGGGCTCTGGTGCAGCAGTACGGGTCTGGTGTGTGCCGCGCGGGTCTGGCACACGCATTGCGGGTGCGCTGCGGGCCCGATGCGTGACCCGCCCCGAGCACCCTGTGCCCCCGGAAC
>VWZT01005338.1:50911-65605 GCA_013397055.1 Pachycephala philippinensis
CCCCCCGCCGGGTTTCCCCCCGTTTCTATGGCAACTCCCCTCTGCCGGAGCGGCGCAACCACCTCAAAAAAAGAAACCAGCCGGGTTTTGGGGTCCCTCCCCGTCTGCGAAGCCCCGCGGGCCGGGTGTGCCCTGAGACCGGTGGCCCTGGGCTCCTCGCCCCGCGTAACCCCGGAGGAGGAGGAGGAGGAGGCGGAGGAAGGAGAGGGGGGAGCCGGGGCGGCCCCGCGCTGCGGCCACCGGGCCCTTGGAGTCCCCGCCGCGTTTCAATTTTCATCTTAAGCAGTCCAGCTCTGAGGAGATCCCTGCCTCTAATTAGTGACGCACTTTCATAAAGTAAAATCATTAAATAACCGGAATTCTGTGCCCCATTTCAATCCCTCTGGCTCAGCCCTAATCGCCGGGGCTGGGGTGGAGAAGCAGCAACAACCACCCCGAGCTGCTGTCCGGGGCTGTGAGTGGGGTCCGGGAGGTTTGGGAGATGAGGCACGGCACGGCACGTCCTCCAGCACAGCCCGGTTACTCATGGCACTTCCCACACGCTTCCTGCTGTAACTGTCAAGATCGACCTTCCCAAATTATTTGCTGAGGAAACGTCTCGGGAGCCCCTGCGCCACGTCCTGCAGCCTGTGCGGGGGGCAGCGGGGCACCGGCTCCAGCTCTGCTCCCGATCCCGCGGCCACGAGCGCCCAAGGTCGGCTGCGGACACCCCCGTGGGGACCAGGAGCGTGAGAGATGCACATGCGCCTGTGTTACAAACATCCCCAGAACATCCAGCCTGTGTGGATCCACATACAGACTTATGGAGGGAAATGTTCACGTGGGAAATATTCGCAGTCAAAGTAGAACCCGCTCCCGGGTTTGGGTCTGAACCCGAGGCCCATCGTGCTTCCCAGACATTCCCAGCTCCCTTTGTCACTCCCCCATCGTTATTCTGTAGTTCTGACAAACCTGTTTGGTAAATATATGCCAGTCTTTCTTCCAGCACTATTTCCTGCATGATTTGTACCTCATTTATCCCAACACACAGACTGTTTTCAGTGTATATATATATATCCTGCCTCCCATTTATTCCTGCCCGCCTCCAGCTGCCTTTTGTTTCCCTCTTTCCCGGTGAATCCAATGCACAGCCTCTCTCCTTGAAAGGAAAATTAATGAGTGATCACATCTGCTGCCACTGGAGCAGCTCTGACCATGTGGCACAGGCAGCAGCTCTGCTGTGAGATGCAGAGTCATTCCTGATGGCTTTTGGGAAAGAAAAATGGTTTCTCCTTCCCTCTGCAGTCTGCAGTGCTTGGTCTCTGAGGATACTCTGACCTGAGGAGCGGGAGCACCACTCCAGGGAGATTGGGCCTCCTGCAAGGAGAGAGGGAGAGGTTTTCACCAAAGTCAAACCCTTTTCCCAGGTCAGCATTTGGCTTTGGAAGGGCCAGGCCTGCCACAAGGAAAAGATGAACCGCCCTTGGTTCCAGTCTTGGCCTGAGACAAGCTCCCGTTCCCACCCCAAAAGAGCGTTTCTTTTGCAGAAAACACAGGTTTTTACCATACAGGGACGCTTTTCCCTTCCTTACACCCAGGAAAGGAACCCCTCAGAGAGCAGCAGCAAAGGCCCATTACTTATTCAATCAAATATTCCTGTTCAGAAAGGACACTCAGCTGGAACACCCCCACAGCCAGTGGCCACCCCACGCCATCCCCCTGCCCCATGCTGGGGCTTCACGTCTTTTAAAGCTTTTTTACCCCCTTACACAGACTCTCAAACTCGAACCTCCCTGAACCCCGTGGGACAGGAACCACACCCATTAGTGGCCCCAGAGAAATGGGGGTGTCACTGAGGTGAGTGAACACCTGAAAGTCAGGTGACAGTATCGCCCATCCTTTCCAACTTTAAGTAAAATCACCAAGTCCCTGACACTGAGATGAACCCATAGGATTTGATCCTTCAGAAGAAACACGAACAAGCAAAGGAAACATCTTCTGATTTTTATTGATTCCACATGAAGGGACAGTGATGTCCCCACAGCACCAAAGCACCTGAGTAGGGCACAACCATCGCTGTGGCACAGGTGAGAGGCAGCTGGAAACCAAGAGCTTCAGAAAATGACAGTAAAAGGGATAAAGTTTATCCTAAATTAGATAAAAATGCAAGGAATTAATAATATTTCAGTTAACATACATTTTTAAATAGGTCTACGTATGAATAAAGGTGTTAATAAGTTAAAAAGCTTTGTGAAATCTGAAACTGCAGAATTTTTAGGAAATAGAATTTCTTGCTGCAGCTTCTGGACTCTTCTAGGGCCAGTGTAACCTCTGTCTGCCTGAACACACAAAAGCAACACTGGAGACAGCACCCTGATAGATCTTAAAATATGAAATACTGAACATTCTTTGACAGGAATAATTTTAAATAGTCTAATTTTTTTTGCTACAGAGAGTTAACAGATGACTCTTACTGATGGTATTAAGAGAATTAACAGACACAAGCCTTGTCAAAACTAATTTAAGCTCCAAAGGTAGTCTCTGAGAAAGGTTTTGAACGACTTTTATATAAAAATCCTTCAAGGACTTTTATAAAATTCCTTTAAGGACTTTCATAAAATCCTTCACAATGTAAATCTCTTATGCAGAATATATATTTTAGTGGTATTTTATTAACATATTGTATAACTATCATATAACTCATCATGTAACTATAAATATTAATAATAAGCCCTGTAGTGATCACCTGGGGCAGGACCCCTGTGCAAGCCACTACTGGGTGGTGTAAAGGACAGGGAGCTCTGCTCAGCCCCCACAGTTTGACAAGACATTCCATCCTTTTTCCAGGAAAACTATTTGCTGGAAAATGCAATCTCAGCTGTATTTTGATCAGTTTATCTGATCTTGTCAAACATGGGCCCAGCAGTGGCTGTGAGGTCAGCAAAGGGCTTGTGCTGCTTCAGGTTGAGGACCAGCTGCTTCTTCAGCTCCAGAAAGATGTAAAACGTGGCTGCAGCTTCTTTCCGGTTGTTTTTCCGGCAGAGCTCCCGAAAACTGAAGGAACATACACCTGATCTCTTCAGTTGCTGCATGAGGGAAATGAGAAATCAGTCAGGTCAGCTTCCCCACCAGTAACACTGGAGCCCACGGAGTCCAAACACAGAGCACTGCATAGAGGGAATATCTCTGCCTGAGTGCCTCAAATAGGATCCGATCTCCATAGAATCACAGAAGCACACACTGGTTTGGGTTGGAAGGACCTTAAAGGCCATCTCATTCCCCCACCCTGGATACCTTCAGCTAGACAAGGTTGTTCCAAGCCCCATCCAACCTGGCCTGGAACACTTCCAGGGATGGGAAGTCCACAACCTCTCTGGGTATCTTCCATCTGCGTTTATAGAAGTGGCTCTTAACACTTTAATGCCATAATGGTGTTGGTACCTACGTGTGTTACTAAAATCTACAATTCCACCAAATTCCACTACACTAATGGAGCGCTTCCATCATGTTTTGTGATTAAGAACAATAAATATCCCTGAGCAATTCTTTGGTTTCAGAGTTATCTCTTGTTTTTTAAAGGCTATACTCAGGTGTAAATAATTATTTATTATTTGCACAGAACCTTTGAAATATGTTCAAAAAAAAAGAGCATTCAGAAAATTCTAGTGACTCCAGCAGCTGTGGAAAGGAACACCACACATCAAACACCCAGAATCCTGATTTTCCACAGAAATATAAAAAAACCCACACGCTGCAAGTGAGAGACAGAGACACAATGGACAGTAGAAGGAAGAGCTTTTCTGATATGATCCAGCTGAAATCAACACTGGCTTTTGGTATCCAATAACAAAATCCAGCACTGGTACCTGTAAAGTTTTTTGTAACCGAAGAGTTCTTTTGCCCCATCTTATTTCTTCACTGTCTTTCCTGGTGTTTGTGCTCTCCTTGAGAGGAAGTAAAGAGACAGTTAGTCAGGGTGTGTAAAAAGTCACACACCATGAGAGAAAGGACAGGAGTTTCAGCCTGACTGAAAATCCAGCCGGAGCTGGGCATCTGGATGGCCAAACTGAGGGAATTTGGTGCCCCTGACACCTCTGTGCTCACAAAAGGTTTTGTGAAACAGAGGAAAGAATGGTACTGTGTGCTTTCTGCTACAGAGGCAGCTCAAGTGCAACAGGCCATGGACATGGTCCCAGTGAGGCAGCTCCACAGCCAGGTACTGCTCTGTGGGATTGGCATTCTGACAGGATTTGTACTGGCCAGGGGCTTAAAGAGATGTTCAAATATTTGGCTTGGGATTTTGGGCTTAACCTCTGAAGTCTGCAGCTGACTGCCCCGGTTTCAGACTGCCTGAGCATCCTCAGAGCCAGCAAGTTTGGAAATTGTTTCCTTCTCACAGGAAACAAAACTCACTGTAACTTCATGATGCTATCCTTTTTTTTTTTTCTTTTTTTTTCTTTTTTTTTTTTTAAGAAGCAGGGCTCTCTTCTGAAACAAGCCGGGGCAATCAGCTTAGGACACACCTTTGGCACCTCCACCTGCTGTGCTTCAGCTTCCTGGCCCAGGGAATTTTTGGAGCTCTCAGAGAAAGCTGCTCCATCCTCCTGTGAGCATGAAAAANTTTTTTTTTTTTTTCATTTTTCATTTTTTTTTTAAGAAACAGGGCTCTCTTCTGAAACAAGCCAGGGCCATCAGCTTAGGACACACCTTTGGCACCTCCACCTGCTGTGCTTCAGCTTCCTGGCCCAGGGAATTTTTGGAGCTCTCAGAGAAAGCTGCTCCATCCTCCTGTGAGCATGAAAAAGACAATCACTAGGCCTGACCATTTATGCACACAGTGCAATTCTCATTACACAATTCCGTTCAAAGAATTTATGGTAATGAAGTTTTCCAAAATGAGTTAATAGCTGCTATTTCTACCATGTCTTTCCTGATACAGGGAAGGACCTTGCTGTAGGATTTATCCTATAGCTGAATCTACACCTATGGAGCAGAGTTCAGGCACAGAGCACACATTTTCTGCTGCCATTAGGTCCAATTTTCTCACTTTTCAACATTAATGAGCCTCATATTCTCTACAGAATGCCCTTCAGCATAAGTGAAGATGGAAGAGACAGGTAATTTGTTATTGCTTAAGTATTTCCTCAATATGAGATACAAAATGTAAGTTTTATCCTATATAAAGATTATATTTATCTCTTCAGTACAATATTTCATATTTAATATTAAGCTCTCATTTATACATAGTGATTAGATTGTAATCTATACTGATTAATACACATTTTAATTCACCATTCATTCATTATGAGAGTTTACCAAGTAATTATAAATAAACTTTCATCACACACGCTACTTAATGCTTTCTTGACTGGTTTTAGCATCCTTTCCAAACATTAGTAATTTCTTAACGTGTTTTAAATGGAACCTTAGCAAAAAGCGGAACCAATAGACACACTTAGTTCTCTAAAACTGATGAAAACTGCTCACTATAATTTCACCACAGTTCTCATTGGTTTCATTTCTGTCATTCTGTGATGTCAACATAAAGGAATCATTTCTAATTTTTCTCTCAGTCTCAGAATGAGCTGGCTCCTGCAGGTAACTTGGCTCTTCTACTGGCAGCGTCTCTGTATTAATAGAAAACCAAGGTTGAAGAGGCAGTTACTGTGAATCACTGTCCTTTAAAAAAAACCCACTGAAAACCAAAAATCACACCCAAGTTCACAATCTTTGAGAGGAAGAGACAGAACGAGCAAATATTGAAGAAACATCATTCCCAACAGGAGCATGGAAGAAGAACCTTCCAAGGGAGGTTTTC
The DNA here is from genome assembly GCA_013397055.1 of Pachycephala philippinensis. NCBI lineage: Eukaryota > Metazoa > Chordata > Aves > Passeriformes > Pachycephala > Pachycephala philippinensis. The sequence continues at coordinate 56,709 of VWZT01005338.1, forward strand.
CTTTTCTGAAAGTTGACCTTTATGGACTCGCAGGAGGTTGGTTTGTTAATTAATTTCTGAGGCAGGTCAGGTTCCCAGCAAAGCAAAGGAGTGAGAGTGGATACATCCTTCTCAGAAGATCTAAAATGGAACATTTCTTCTTGCCTGGTATTAACCAAAACACATCTTCCAGATACAAGTAGAACTATTTACAGTAATTTGGAAATTTGGAGAGCAGTTTTGATTAAGCTTAGAATAAGTGGGAAGCTTTTTTTTTTTAAATTATATTAAAAAAACCCACCACAAACAACATTACCCAAATCTGCAGTTTCAGAGACAATTGGAGAAACCAAAGGTGAAACCAAAAGTATCTCCTTATGCCACAAGGAGGAAAAGACTTGGATTTCATTTAATTTCTAAGTCAGAAAAGAACAGCAAAGCAGTAATTTGTAGAATACTGCACACAAACACCATGCATGTGTCTCTCAAACATTATGTAGAATAGAAAATACTTTCTAAAAGCTAATTCTGCACAACAGAATTAAAATATTACCTTTAGTATCTCGCTCTTTTCTCATTTCTTTCATTTCAGACATCCTCTGTATTCCATTTGCTCTCATCTTACATCTGTCACTCTTGAAGCATTTTTCAAACAACTGAAAATAATTATTTTTTCTGTTTGCTTTCAGAATATTATGTCAGATTATTTGCAAACATCAACACAAAGATATGAATATGAGCTGTATATTAATGACTGCAACCCAGAACTTCAGTGTTTGAATTAGGTCACTCTGAAAATCTGTGCTTTTTTTTTGTTGTTTTTAAGCAATAGCCTTCTGCAGCTCCAACATGAATTCCATGAAAAAAACATCTTAGGAGCAGCTTGGATCATTTTTCATGAAGCCAGCCAGTAAGGAAGGATGAAAGAAAGAAACATCTGCAGTTTTCATCCTCTTAAAGAGCAAGTTGTAATTCTGCAGCTGGACTCTAAGTGGTGAAGCTGAGCTGCTGCAGTGAACCCTTCCAAATCCATTAGCAATATTCTAATAATAATATGCCTAATGTACCTTTAAAGTAAATATAAACAAAAGATGTCTCAAATTGATTACAAGGAGGAAACAAACCAGAAAACAATAAAACAAAGGAGAACGTACAAAAGAAATTGACAGAAATGTAAAAAGCTGAGTCTCAGTATAAGATCAGTCAGGTTCCAGTGTGTGAAACGGAACATCAGCTCTCATGTTCCTTTTGCAGTTTTTCACTTGTTGGAGTGCAGGAGGTTAAGGCTGTGACCCCACAGATGATGAAGTAATTGGTGCTGAGTGTGCAAACCATCAGCTGTCCAGATGACCTGTACTGCAGAGCAATGCTCAATGCACACCTGCAGCCAGCTCCAAGTTTGGATCAAACTGAGTCTGCAACACCTGTCTCAGTCAGATCCCAGCTCTGCAACAATTCTGGAACCTACAAAGTGGCATAGACCCCACAAGGAACTGATCTTTACCTTCTGCAGCTCAGAGTGAACCCCAAGATGTGCAGCATGGGACAGGAGTTTATCCACACCTCCCAACTCCTTCCACATCATCGTTTTCTTGGTCGGGGGAGCGAGGTCCAGCGTGGCCAGGACATCTGTGCAGCTGGTGAGCTGCTTGTAAATGGTGTTGCAGCTGAGCTCCTTCTCTACATCCACCAGCAACTTCCTCTTTCTTTGTTTTTTTTTCCTCTGGGTGACAGCTACATAAAGCAAGTATTAATAACAAGCCTTAAGGTCTATTCCTAGGATATTAAGCACACACGAAAAAAAAGCCCTGTGAATCAACCCGCCTGCCGACCTTCTGAACACTGTCTAGACTTGAAAATCAAAGCACAAGTGCACAGGCCATTCCTTCAAAAGTTTCCATAAAGTTTTCACTCTTTGTACTCTTGCACAGGAAATTCCCATATGTTTAATTGTGGAAGACAAATGACTATTGTAATAAAGAAATGGGAACAGGAGAACTTAGTGAGAACACAAGATAGAGCAACAAGACTGAATAAGCTGTGTTTAATCCATCAGGAAGTTAAGTGCTCCAGGAACTGCTGATGCACTCAAGAGGTTTCATTACCTCATAATTAATATCTGTATTTGTCAGTTTAATCCTTTAGCAATTTAATCAAGATGTAAACACAAAAGAAAGACACAGATTGGTTATATAGTCATAACTTCCTGGATATTACTTGGGCAGGACGGAAAATTCCAATATTGTAAATATTGCTGTAAACATGAGCTTGTTTATTCATAAGCAGCCACCAGTGTGATAGACATTTAGATTTACTCACGGAGGAAACGTAATACTTTTCACCTTGGATCATATTAAAAGTTCACAAAACAATGTTTTCCAAAGGCTTGAAGGTTTTAAGATTCTTATTTTAAACATAAAAATCACTGATGTGTCACTGGCAATTAAAGTTATTCAGGTGAATCTTCAGTACCACCCCCGAGGCCAGGCTTGCAATGCTACCAGAGCTGAAGAGCAACAAAACTTGACTTGGTACATGGAAGAAACTGCAAGCAGAGATTTGGGCAGCTGAGATAAATAACCTGACACTGGGCTTGTATAATATTTACTGTAAAATGGAACTCTGACAGCAGGAGCAGATGAAATCTAAGGTGAGAAGAATCTATTTTGCAAGTATTTTCACAACTAAGAAGAAAACCAAACATAGTTAATGCAAACATTCAGCAAGAAACTGATCAACTTCTGACCTGTATCATCAACTGGCTCAAGCACAAATCCTTCTCCATTGAACAAAAGGATTGTCTCACTCATTGTGTGACTTACATCCTTAACGGTGGTGTCTGCACAGTTGGACTCAACTGCAAGAAAACCCAGCAAATAACCCAAATTAAAAAAAAAAAAAAATTACAATATGGAGTAATTTCTCAGTCACACGACAGAGAACGATACCAGGCAAAAATGGTGAGAAATAGGAAACTGCGGTTTTGTTTATAATCTCACTTAGGTTCACCAGTTCCTCCTCATACTCTGCCCTGCACACTTCCCTTCACTGATTCCAGAATGACCAGGCTGTAGTAGAGACGGAAGAACTGATCTGGAGAAAAACCCACACAACAGAAAGTGTTTAGGGGGAAAGGTGTTTAGTTTCAATCCCTGTCTGTTTCCAGTTCCAGGCAAGTGCACGGCACCGTGGACATTTCTGTCAACAGAAAAGGAACAGGTAGCACCAGCAATAGCACAAGGAGAGGCAAGAGCCATGCTACCCCTTTAAAGCTGTTCCAGAATTCTCTGTTTTAAACTAACACTGTGATGGGGGAGTAAGGATTTAAGACAGCAAAAATTTCTCAGAAACAGTTATCAAAGCTTAATTTCTTTCATCAACATCAAACCAAAAGAAGATTAACAACACCTTTATGAGATACTTAAGTGTCATTTGCCGCAGAAATATGAAACCAGAAATAGAAGCACAGAATTGTTTCTGTTGGAAAAGACCTTTTAAGCTCTCACTGGGAAAGTTCACAGTTACAGGACAGCCTTATTTGGGTTTCTTTCCCCCTCAAAAGGGACATCACACTGTGAGCAGCAGGGTGGACCAACAGCATATCCAACGGGATGTCACATGAAGGTGTTTCTAAGCAATGTCAAGTTACAAATTTGGAATCCCTATGTCAAATAAAATTGTCCGAAAATGGTGGATGAAGCAGTTTAGGAAAAAAAAAAAAAGCAAAATAAATGAAGAAAGGAAAAAGGCACAGGATACTACAAAAAGCTGAATGTGAGTGACATTAGGCATTAACACAGGAACAGAGGGTTTATGTGAGATGGAGCAGACACTGCAGACTCACTGGCTGTGCTGTTCTCTGGCAGATCTTGTGACAAAGGATGTGCTTCCTCCACATCAAGAATGTCTTTTTCTAGGACATTTCCCTCATCCCTCAACAGGATTTCTTAAATACAAAACACATAGTTTTAATCATTCTAAGCCTTAGTAGTCATGAAATAGCCTGATACAGCCTACTGTTAGTCAAGGTTAATACTCTGCAAAGAAAGCAAGCTCAGCTTCTGCAGATGGCCGTCAGTGGCACGGCTGTCTGCAACAGCACAAAAAGGAGGGGATTAGTCCCAAGTTTGAGATTTCCACCTTTTTTTTTTTTTAATTATGGCCTTGATAGTGTTAAAAGGCATAAATCTGTAAGTTTTACATAAATACTCTAAGCCATAACGATGCAGAAGCTACTTTGCTGCCTTTGTTATTACAACAGCAAGGATAAAAATGCTGCATTATTTCACCCTTGAAAATAGAAATTGTTAAACATTAAGCATAAATTTAATACCTTTAATTCTAAAATAATGAAATACAGCCTTTAAACCAATTCGACTTGGCAGTGTCTAAGTGATCATAGATTTAGTGATAAGTAGAAAAAAAATTAAGTATGAAAACAACAAATAACATAGAATTTATGTTTGAAAACAATCGCTTTGGTGCTATCCTGACTGTCTTGCTGTAAGAATAAAAATAATTGGAAAGCAACTGATTCTTTTTTGCCTGTGGCAAACCCTACCAATCATATCTGCAGCATTGTCCTCATCCCCAAAATTGTCATCCTGGAAGCAGTAAACATCTTCGTGCAGCACAGATTTGTCTTCGCTGGTGCTGGCTGAGTGGGGATCAGCCACCAGACTGTTACTGCTCGTCAGGACACTGCCCTCAAAGAAGCTCTGTCTCCTCAGTGCCTTTGCTTCTTCATCTGAGGGAACACACAATTCCTGATCCCTCATCTGTGTGAGGTTTGAAAACCCAGATTTATTAATTTCCTAATTTTTCAAGTAATTTTAAAAAGATCGCAAGACATCCCATACCTCAAACGGAATAAACAATAAACAATGTTATCTAATTTAGTAAAAGCAGGAAATGGTTGGTTTGGTTCTCAGTCTCTGACACCAGATTATATTGCTTACACAAAATTTTAAACCTAAGACAGCATGATAGGCCAATCAGCAAAAGCATGAAACAGATGCACTATTAATCACAGCTTTTTCACACATGGAAAGGGCTCACATAAAAGTTTCACATAAAACACACTTCCCCTTACGAAATACGTCTGATTTCTGAACTTCTCTCACCGAAGTTTCTATCACAGAGAAGTATACTGCTTTCAAAATCCTCTGTAAGCGTGATGTCTTCAGCTCTGCTCTGATTCAAGGTAAAATGTTCAGCAACATCAATGGCCCTGATGAAATAAATATTATAAAAATATGGGGTGAACTGAAACCCACTGAGCATTCAGCTGGAATGTGAAAGCTTGTTCATATACAGCCTTCAATCCTAGCATTTTATCACAAGCCCCCATATTTTTCCACTCTTTTGCCAGCAAACTTGGGCTTATGTGATTTTGTTTCCATCTAAGCCCTGGTATCTACCAGGCCCTTGTCAGAAGGCAACTAATTTGTGAAACGTCTTTTAAACCAAATGACACAACTCTTTGGGCAGGCAGAAAAGGCACCTTTACAGAATCAGCACACTGAGGCACTTGAATAAAGTGTATTACATTGCAGCTGTACTTACAAAATAATAAACCCTTACTGATCCCATCAAACTGTATTTATGAGGAGGTACAGAGCAACCCTCAGTGGAAATCTCTTGTCCTGGACCTTCAGGGCATCAGAGCCATCAGAAACATGACTTGGCCTCCTGCTTTTTATCAGTTTTCTCCATTAATGCTGATTTGTGTCAGAAAAGCCTAAGAAATACGCTGGCTTTTTCTCAGGAGTCAGGCTGACTGTTGCTGATAAAACACCCCAGCCCTGGAGAGCAGTGGAGCAGAAACAAAATGAAGTTAGCCAGTGGAACAGTACAACACTGTGTGGTTACTGGCCACATCTTTCAGGATTAATACTAATTTTTATCTCTTCTCTTGAGGTTCAGAAAGCTGTTTGCATCCTTCGCTCAGACAATTTAAAATCCTGAAGTCTAAGTTCAGGACATTATTTCATTGTGACGGTCTGTTGATTAAAGGACTGAGGAAAACTACCAAAGCACAACGCCTGTGGCTGTAGCCTTGTAAAGCTCAGAATTTAGGAGAATTCAGTTATTAAATCAAAACAACTCAATCTGAGTCTTCATCAGATGACAGCATTTACTTCTGAAAATACTAAAAGAGTGAAAAAAACTAGGGAAGCATTTACTTTACATCTGGCAGTGGTGCTTCAAAATCATGAAATTCTTCAGGTAATGTAATGGATTGGTAAGCAGCCTCAAAGTTCTCTTCTGGAAGGTCAAGAAGCCCTGAAATAAACAGACAACATAGCAAAATAAGTATCAATAAAATAAAAGTAGTGTTCTCACGAGTAGGTATAAGCCTATAAACCTGTCAGGAGGGGCTGCTGCCATTCTAAATCACAGAAAGGTAAAGCTTAGGCATTCGAAAGTGGAATTTCAGTTTCCATGTCCTTAACAAGATCTATTTTTTACAGACAGATACAAAAGAGTCTGCTGCAACAGGACCTGAAATATGTAAGTACTTGTGTTGGTGAACAGCTGCTTTAAGTCCCTGCAAGGTTCTCCCAGCTGACGTTTAGCCTGGAGTCTTTCACAGCACTGCAAATGAATCACTGTGTTTTCCTTTCCTCTGCTGTCTCCATAACACAGTTCTCCAGCATCAAATAATTATGTACTCAGACTGCAATTACTTGAGAATCAGAGAATCCTGGAAAAATTCAGGTGAGAATGGGTTTCTGAAGGTCATCCAACCCAACCTTTTGCTCAGAACGCAGTTAATTTCAAAGTCAGATCACTTTTGACTATTTCTGTGGATGGAGATTTCACAGCATCTCCAAACAACCTCTTTCAGCGTTTTACCACTTCTGCTGAGATTTTTCTCCCCCCTTCTATCTAGCTGGAGTCTCTGTTGCTGCAGTGGTGACTGCTGTGTCGTGTTCTTGAGCTGTGTGGTATTCTCCAAATGGCTATAGTACCTGTCTCCAAAATAGCTGCAAGTTGTCCCCAGCGGATTTCAGTTGGATATTAAGGAAAATTTCTTCACTGAAAGGGTTGTCAAGCCCTGGCACAGGCTGCCCAGGGTAGTGCTGGAGTCACCATCCCTGGAGGGATTTAAAAGACGTGGTATTTGGGGACATGGCTTAGTGGTGGCCTTGGCAGTGCTGGGTGAACAGTTGGACTGGGTTTTGGAGGGCTTTTCCAGCCTAAATGGTTCCATGATTCTATAATTCTGTGATTGTATCCTTGAGAATAATACAGAATAATTATTCACTATTCTGCAAGCAGACCAGGTCACAAAGCACATTAAAACTGGCAACAGACACTGGTGTTCTCAGGCTTTTTTTAGACAACAGTGCCTCCCATTTGGTGCCTAAGTGTGACAAACACAGAGCCTGTTGGAAAAGGATCCAGTCATCTCAGCTCCCTTCTCCCTGTCTACATGGCTAGAGCTCAAAACATGCTGTCAGGTCTGGCACTGACACTGTTAGACATGCTGTTGGTGCCATCAGAAATTAAAATTAATTATCTAGCAATGGAGGCTAAACTCAAGCATCTTCTTGTAAGCCCACTTAAGATACTGCTTCTGTTAAGGGAGTCAAAGACTTGAAATGGAACTAAATTAAGCCAGACTAAACACCAGCAGTAGGCACTAGTGTGTTCAGTTTCCTTTGGGATCAGTAATGTGTATTTAACAGAAATCTCCAAAAATTAACTTTTAAAATGAGAGCTGTGAAGGACACAAATGGAAAAATGCTGAATTTTGTGTACACCTGGGCGAAAGGCTGTCTTCATTTTGGTCAGAGCTTCGGTGCAGTCTGCCAAGAGGTACTTTGCTTTCCTGTGGTAAATCCGCACCACCCCCAGGAGTAAGTGTCCAGACGTTCGCAGAGCTATAGCAAACTGTGAGGATTTAAAATTAAAAATAAAAAAAAAAAAAGTTGTTCAGGAGTTAATATTTTTAGCAAAAATATTACACAGAAGTAATAGAGAGACCAACACCTCCACCCCAGGACTCTCCAGGAAATACCACCTCATGCCACAGCCTACCTTTGGGGAGAGGATTTTTTGTACAGTGGCCTCTAAATTGCAGTCAAAGATATGTGCCTTGGTGAGCTTCTTCTCCCAGTGGGCAGCCAGCCAGATTTTGGCCAGCGGCCCCCGCTTGTTGATGAGCAAATGGACGTAGAACATGGTGCCTGGCCAAGGGTCTCAGGGCAGCCCTGACAAAATTCCCTGAGCTCTTCCCCTTCCAACAGGAGATGGGTGCTGGGGCACCAAGTGGGATTAGGGATTTGGAGGATTCTGAGGGGATGGGGGATCCAGGCAGGTGCTATGGGGAGTGTGGGATTTATTGGGATCTGAGGGGATGGGTGGACACAACGAGGCACTGAAGGGGATGAGAGGATTTACTGGGATCTGAGGGGATAGGGGACCCAGGCAGATATTGAGGCGATGTGAGGATTTAGTGGGATCCAGAGGGGCTGGGATCACCCAGCTGGGTGTTGAGGGGATGGGAGAACTCTGAGAGCACTGAGGGAATGAAAGGATTTAGCGGGACCCTCAGAAGGCAGGGCGGGATTTGGCGGGATCCTTAGAGGATGGGTCAGAGGGGATTTAGTGGGGCCTGAGGGGACAGGGGGATCCAGCCAGGCCCCGAGGATTTAGCAGGACCTAAGGGGATGGGGTGACCACGGCGCTGAGGGGACAGAGAGATTTAGCAGGATCTGAGGGGACGGCGGGCCTGAGCAATGTCAGGAGCGGGGGTTTGGATTTAGCGGGATCCTGAGCGATAGAGGGGCACAGCCGGCCGCTGAGGGGCCCCGGGGGGGGGAGGGGGCCCAGATCGGCTCTGCGGGGATCGAGGGGGATTAGCAGGAGCTGAGGGGGCTCGGCGGGGCGGGGGGCGAGCTCAGCCCGCT
>VWZT01005338.1:70731-108063 GCA_013397055.1 Pachycephala philippinensis
GGTGGCACCTACGGCTCGGTACGGCTGCGGCTGAGGAGGGTGTCAGCTGAAGGGACCCGGGCGCTGCTGGAGAGCCAGCTGAGCCCCGCACCCCAGCCCCCCGAGGGGCCCGGCTCCTAGCCCTGCACACCCCGGGGACCCCCCGCCGCTGGCAGAAACGGGGCCCCTTGCTGACACCATTGGGTGAGACTTTGCCTATGCCAGCCTTCAGCCATCATTCTCACCTCCTTGAACCCTTCTGGGATGGTGCTCCGGCCCAACAGCATCGGACTGATGAGGCTTTGGGATACTCCACCAGACTGTATGGCCCTGGCCTGGGTTGTTCCCCACCACCAGCACTGGGACAGCATGGCCTCGGGACCCCCTGTCGCCTCCCCAGCAGCTTCCTGGATGGGATCCTGCCACCAGCATCATGGCAGTGGCACCATCAAGGCACCCGTGGGATTTCTGTGCCATGGTCAGCTGCAGCTTGGGCTGGATGTGAGACTGAGCTCCTTCCCACAACCAGGACCTGACTGCTCTTCCCGACAGATCTGTTTCTGCCATCAGTGACCATTTTTAGCAATAGTTTCCTGTAAAACTCTGGCACAGAGCTGGTGCTTGCACTGCTTCGGGCAGAAGAGGAGGCAGCAAACGTGCCCACCACCTGCGGGGTGGGGTCCAGCCCCCTGCCACCCCCCAGCCCTCACACCCCACCAGCCCAATTCCACACAGGAGGATGAAGGCCAGGACACACGCCCGCACCGTGCCAAGCATCCCGCTACCACCAGCAGCCCCGGAATGGCCTCTTCAAAAATCATGGTGCTCTGTACAGAAGAGAGTGAATGATTCTCAGTGCCTCGAGGGGACGTGGTGGCTGTGTCCCACGCTGGCCTGGCAGTGCTGCTGCTGGGGCGTCCCCACGCCGGCCTTTCTGCTGATTCAAGGGCCATTTTCTGTGGTGTGAAGGCAAAATTGCATCTCGGGAATTAAATATGAAGCGTCATTAAAGCACAATGTTCTCTGGAAAGAGAAATGGGTATGAGCAATGTGCTGGGAAAGGGAAATAATTATCCCATTGGAAAATGCAGACCCACAAAAGGTGCTGTTTATCATGAACTGCCACCAGTTTTCAATCCATCCCGTAAGTTACCCACTTCAGACATTCTCAGGCAGGGACAAATCCCTCCAGACAGTCTGACACAAAGAAAAGTGATTTTTACATCTGGTTACCTGGTCTGGGGTTTATTCCAGGGTTTCCGTTCCCTTGGATGCTGGGGACAGTGTTCTCTGCCCTGTCTTTCCATATAATGCTTTGCAGATGATTCTTCCCGCTGCTGTGAAGGGCCACAAGCCCCTCTCCCTGTCACCACATCACCAGCCATGCTCTGTATTTATCGTGGGAGCCCAGGGAACAACCTTCAATCACCTCACACCTGCAATCCTGGCACCCAGGCACCTTTCCCTGGGATGAAACCACACTTGGAGTGAAATGGGTGGCTGTGCCCCCTGTCCCCAAACAAGCATCCCCAACAGCCCTGGGGCAAATGGCTTTAAGCAGAGCCCGAGGGGCCAAATGAAGGGTCCAAGGAGAGCAGGAGGGGTAATGTCATTGTCGCTGTCACCGAGGGGCTCTAGGGTGGAGGAGGGAGTGATGCCATGGGAGGGAGGGAAGAGAGGGGAGGAAAGGGAAGGGGAGAAAGGGGGAGCTCTGAGCCTTCCTAAGGCTCTGCCCTGAGAAGGCAGATGTCCCTCCTGCAACTCAGTGCTGTCCCTGCATGTCTGGATTAGAAAAATAAACCCGTTAGATGGAGAAATCATCCTCATCCCTTTTTGTTGCTTTAAATAAGATGGAAAGAGTGTTTTCAGGATGAAAGGCTGAGCCTGGTGAAGGTTACAGCTGCTGAGCACCTGCTGTATGTGAGCACGAGAAATACTCCCATGGATTAGGGCATGAGGCTGCTCAAGAAACTGCAGGAAGGGGCTGTTATTGTTTTGTCAGCACATTGCTGGACTGTGCCTTGAGTCCCTGCAGGACTGGGGGGAAGCCTCTACATGGAGAGAGATCTATTTACAGTGGACAAACTGTGTCAAGGAAGGAGTGCCATTAAAGAAGATTCCCTACGGAGAACGCCGGGGCTGGGATGTGATTTTGTACACAACCCCCCCTAGGCTGCGGTGTAGGGTGGCTGTGGCAGACAGACATGGAGCTGTCTGACCTGGCTGTCCCTTCATCGCTCTGGCAGGCACTGGGAAGGAGGCACTAGCGTGTGGTGCTTAATGTGCAGGGGAGTAGTAGGAAGCAATCCAAAATATTCCACAGTGCTGAGTAAAATCTGGCTGGCAAAGGTGCAGCCTGAGTGGAATGAGGGTCAATGGCTCCCCAGTCCCCCAGTGCTGGTGTTTTGGGGCTGTCTTTGTTTGTGCCAGGGGCGAGCAAAGCAAGTAGGGAGGGCCCAACATGCCTTTCCCAGTTCCATATAACGGGGGCTGCTTTGTTTTCCTGCTGGGCCACACACACGGCTTCCCTGTACGCAGGATCCAAGGATGTAGCACCGGCTGCAGGGTAATTAGCGACGCCGGGGGGTTCTGCCATCCCATCGGGAGCACGCAGGCAGGTGCTGTGGGCTGGGCGGGCTGGCAGATGGCCTGAAGGACTCTCTGGGGATCCTGAGCCATTACCAATAATCCAGTGCCTCTCTTCAAACGTGTAGTGGAAGTGCTGCTGCCGGAGGAGGGAGGCTGAGCCTGTGCCAAGACCGCACACCCAGCCCCAGCCGCTCTTCACAGGCTCCCCATAAAAATTAACGCGGGGTGTGTTACTGTGCTCCCATGCATGTTAATGTTTCCCATCACTTAGGGTAGAAACATCAGTGCTGGGGACAGGGACACATGGCTGAAGGCCTGAACTGCCCCTCTTGCTGAAGGGAGACCTGGCTCTCGCAGCCACCGTGGTACGAACCTGCAATGGAGTCGGCTGCCCCCCAGCCATTATCAGGGAAAGGGGTTTGTGCTAGCCACAAGCCCTACAGATGGACTAAGGAATGCGCTTGGGATCACTGGTCCTCAGGAGCCAACTCTGCCATGCTGCAGCTCTTTTGGTGGGACCCAAGCCAGCTGTGGGCACGGTGTCTCCTGTTCCCACTAACCTGGGACATGGAGGATCCTTTCCTCCTTTTACACATCCTCTCTGGAGAGTGGATGGCTCGGCCCTGGGAGCCCGGAGGCTCAGGCAAAGGCCTGCAGCGGACATTTGTCCCCTTTGGAACCCACTCCCCTCCTCTGCCACCTGTTTCCCAGCTGCACAACACCACGGACCCGCCGGGGCCGGGCGCTGCAAACAAAAGCCGCTTCCTCGCCCTGCCGCAGCCTCTCCCGGCGCTGACTCGGTTTAATTAGCCCCATCAAAGCCGGCTGCGTCTCTCCCTCTTGGAAGGTCGCAGAACATGATTAATTCAGGCACAGAAAACAGCCGCCCCCCGCAGAGAGGGGCCTCTCGATGAAGCCAAAGCTGTTTCCTCTCCCCCACGCAGTACGGTTGGGGTCCGCAGTCTCTCAATCCCAGCAGCAAGGCTGGGAGCTTCTTTCTCCTGGAATGACGCCGTGGATGGGCACAGGCTGTCCCAGAAGCTTAAGGCAATGGCCTCACCGAGCCCTGGGTCTCTCTCCATCCTTCTCATGCTGCTCTGGTCATGGGTATTGCCAACAGCCTAGTGGGTCTGCAGGTGGGACTTCCCCAAAAAAGCTCTGGGTAGTGCAGTGTGTCTGGGCTCAGAACCAGCCCCTCCACGAATGGGGGTCCATGCATGAGCCCCGGGGAGATGCAGGGGATGCTCCAGCTGCTCCCAGCCCAGATTTCTCCAGCTGGTCGTCCCTGCTCCCACATGTGCAGAGCCCAGGGTGGCACACACCATAACACAGCTTTATTAACTGCATTTGTTGGCAAAGAGGTTTTAAAAGGAAAAAGCCTCTTGGGAAAAGGGATGGATGGGGGGATCCCTTCCCCCTTTTTATTTCTGCCAACGCAGCTGCGTGCAGCGTTCCAACAGCACTCAATGCCCCGGAGAGGCAATTACTGCAGGAGCAGGGCTGGGCTGTTCTCCACTTCATTTTCCTAATGCAGTTACATCGTCTTGGAAAAGCACTGCTGCTCAGGGGAAGGTACAAAGCAAGTTCCCAGCATGGAATCTCTACGTCGGGAAGGGCTCTGGGGCTTCCCCTTTCACAGGGGAAGGGAACACAGGGGGCCACCCCAGTAAGCACCAGCACAACACTGTTGTCAGGTTTTTATTTCAGTCTCATGAACATCCTTCTAAGAGATCAAACCACGAGAAGAAAAACAGCGTGAGCCCCTGACAGGAGAGATGAGCTGCAGGCCCAAAATCAACTGAGCTGGGGAGTCTGTGGGGAAGGGAGGTTTCTAGAGAGCTCAGGAGCCTGAGCCACACAGATCTCAGCCATTCTCCCCAAGCCAGCCAGGCAGAGCCACACACAAGACTGACAGCAGGAAAACGTGTTCTAGAAACCTCTTTTGCAGAGCTCCCTCCCTCCTACCCCAGACCCATGTAGTGCCCAGTGGGCACCCCTCGCCACACTGCCTGCAGGGCTTCACAGATACCCCAGGAATGAAAAACACCATGGCTGCAGGAAAGAGAGGGGGAAAGGTGAGCCAGGAATTCAATCTATGTCTCTTCTCATGCACATCAAAGGCTTTTCTGGTGCTGCTCTTCAAAGGCAGCAGGCAAAGCCGTAATCCCAGCTGCTGCTGGGGGTCTGCCCATGGAGACCCCATGGGTTGGGCTTTCCAGCCCTTCAATCAGTGCCTTGCTCAGATACAGTGCAAGAGAGAAACCCACTCTGTGGGGAGCCCACTGCAGCTGTCCCCTTCACAAGTTTGCTGTGGTTTCCTGCAGAGGAGCAGCGAGGAGCCAGCTCCCTCCTCACACCCACCACTTGTGGGACCCCAGCAGCAAGCTCTGCCACCCCAGAGAAGCAGAGGAGAAATCCCACAACACCCAGGCTGCTCCCAGAGTGCCGCACCCCACGCTCCCATCTTGCTGGGTGCAAATGGCCGGGCACCCTCAGAGGAGCAGGGAAAGAAATGACCTACTACTGCCTCCTCTTCCGTTCTGCAAACAGGAAAGCCTTTATAGCTGATGGGACACATGGCAATGTGGCCCAAAACGGAGAGGAGGAAAACGCTGCTGGAAAGATGTACATCCATCAGACGAGGAGTGCAGAGGCAAAGTGCCCCTGCTTCCCAGAAGACTCGTTTGTGAGCAGCCACGTGGTGACTCCTCACATAAACATGTCATCGTAGCCTGGAGGGGGAAGGTGGTCAGGATCCGGCCTGGAAAGAAATTCAGAGCAGAGTCAAACAGGAGTGAGAGCTCAGGCCTGCAGCAACAGGGATGAGCTGGGATCCAGTGGCAGGCTGGAAGCAGGCTGGAATACCAGCATAGCCAAGGACCTACCCGGGTCGCCCAGCTCCTAACGGGCTAAAGGGGTCAAATCTGGCGCCTGGTGGAACAGCTCCTGGAGGAAGCCGGCCTGGGATGCCCGACGATGGGTCAATGCCAGGGTGCGGGAAGCCAGAGTGGAGAGGATCCACAATCATTCCTCCACTCCGACCTCTGGAGAGAGAAAAGGCAGAGGAAATGAGATTGGCAATGGAAAGAGAGAACTGAGAACAAATGCTGAGCATGGTAACAAGGACTTAACCTGACACATGGCATGTGGGAAGGAAAGCTCCCAGGACCAGCCAGTGAGGCAGCCCATGGCAGAAAGACAGAGAGCCCTGCAGAGAATCCCAGAATTGTTCAAGTAGGAAGAGACCTCAAAGCTCATCTCATTCCAACCCCCTGCCACGGGCAGGGACATCTTTCACTAGACCAAGTTGTCCCAAGTCCCATCCAATCTTGAACACTTCCAGTGATGGGGCAGCCACAGCTTGTCTGGATAGCTTGTGCCAGGGTCTTATCACCCTCACAGGGAAGAATTTCTTCCCAATATCCAATCCAACTTGGCCCACTGTCAGTGGGCCCACTGTCCCCTTTGTCCTGTCACTTCAGGCCCTTGTCCAAAGTCCCTCTCCAGCTCTCTTGTAGCCCCTCTAGGCATTGGAAGGAGCTCTAAGGTGTCCCTGGAGCCTTCTCTTCTACAGGCTGAACAGTCCCAGATCTCTCAGCCTGTCTCCACAGCTGGCTGTTCCCTCAAGAAGCACCAGACCTGCTGGCCCTCGCTGCAGACCCACGTTCCATCCCTGCTTCCCGTCCTGCCCTGCACGGTGTCGCAAGAGCCAGCTGGGCTCCCACAAGCCTTTCCAAAGAGCTGCCTGGAAATCATTTGCTGACCACGGCGGCTCCTCGGAGCTGCCCCACGCTGCGAGTGCCATTCCTCACGGTCGGCTTTGTGCAAATGTGGCTGGAGCCTCCGGACACCGCTGCCATCATACAAGTCATTAACAACCGTGCTAATGAGTTCCATTAGGCCGGAACGGCTGCTCAAAGCGCCCCGGGACAGCCAGGTCCCACGAGCATATTCCTGGGAGTCTGGGTCTCCAGCCCCAGCACTGGCAGGTGTCAGCACGTAATCTGCTTCCATTTACCAACTTTTTTTGTCATTTACAGAGAAATCTCTGATGAAGGGCTCGAGGCACCAAGAGAAACAGGGACATCCCCCCCAAAATGAATCCCCTCTCCTTGTGCGATCCAGTTTCCTTCCAGCCCCCCCCCACCAGCTCCAGGCCTCTCTCTCCAGCTGAGCAGGGACATTTTTAGCTGTCCCTTTTCTAGCCAAACCCACGGAGAACCAAGTCTTGCAAAAGGGGAAAAAATGCCATCCCCATAGGAAAGTGGTTCCAAAGAGGAGACTCCTCTGGGCTGTAGGACACTGCGCAATGACACCACAAGCTGGTTATTGTCTGACTGTGTGCTTTTAACTGGAGCGGAAGATGACAGGTTCTCCTTGCCTGAGCAAACCAAATATCAAGGATGTATCTGTGAAGCTCAGTCTCCCAGACAGCCCAGCCTCTGCCCAGGCTTTCTCCAAGTGCCTCAGACAGCCGGGAGGCTTGCAACATGACTTGAGAATCTGTGAACTCGGCTTTCAGCCTCCCCTTCTGCAGACTGCTGGGCTGGAGACACAGCAGCTGGTAACGGTTTAAATTAGAGGCTTACATTCACTTAACGACGTATTCAGCTTTGATTTACTGCAGGAATTACTGTGTGTTAAATGAATACAAGCTGATTATTAAACAGACGCAGATTGCAACCTATCATCCATGCAAGAGACGGGATCTTATTACGATATTAGAACCATATTGAGCTTTAGCAACTGTCAATTGGTCCCTCACAATATGCCCTGAGCAACCATCCCATCATCATCCCCACTCAGAGACACTTGGCTGGATGCTGTTCCAGTGGTCTCCAACCACTCCACACCCCCCGAAGGCAGAGCAGGGTGTGCTTCAAGAGCCATACTCACCCAAAAGGGTCCAGGTCTTCCCCACCAACAGCAAAGGGGCTCAAGGGGGAAGGCCTGAAAAGCAGAACACAGCGAGATGTTCAGGGAAGGGCAGAGAAGCTGCGTGGAGCTGTGCCCATGGGTGCTGTCCCATGGCAAACAGCGCAGCACCTGGAGGGCCCTGGGATGTGTGGGACCCTGTGTGAGTGGGCTGCCATCGGGAGCCATCCCAGGCCCAGGACACAGCATTTCCCTGCTCCAGAGTGTTGCTGGATGAGGACACTGATGCATGTGGCAGCAGCTTGGTGAGATAAAGGGAGCCCTTTTGTTCCCCCTGTTGTTCCCACTGCTCCAGACAGGAGCTGTCCATGTATACCAGGAGTTTCTATGCCAGGGGATCCCTAAGCAGGCCAGGCTCTCCATCATTTCCCAGCCAGAGATACAGTCCCACTTCCAGGAGCGTGGGGACAGTGGGGTGGTGGGCCTGCAGCCAGCTGGCACATCTCCCTGTCAATAACCCATGGCAGTAACATGGTTTCAGAGCAATGCCCAGCTCCAGCCTGTCTTCCCAGGCCTCTCCACGGAGCCTCTTGTACCCCGAGTGGTAGCAGACAGCAGTGGGGTGACACACAAGCCAGAAGTCCCAGCTGGTCCCCACAAGATGGCAGAGCCATCTTACTTTACTTCCAGCCAAAGGGGATCATAGTGTGTGTGCAAGGGAGGGGGGAACCCGCCTGCGACGTAGAAGGGATGACTGGAAGGGGCCAGAAAGGGATGGCAAAGCAGGTGCCATGTGTCCCCTCTACCCAGCATTGCCAGCAATGGTTCCAAGGGGAAAGTGAGGTCAGGAGAACAAGAAGAGGAAGCCTTGCACTCCACCCTGGCTGCGTGCACCTCTGGTGTCCCTCCTGACGGCTGCTCAGCCACACAATGGCACCGTCCTTCCCACTGGTGTCCTTGCTCTGCCAGCCCCGACAGTCTCTCAGCCAGCACAGAGCAGGGCCACTCTCCTTCACCCCACACCTCACCTCCCAGCCCCAGACCCTGATTGTTCCCTCCTGGGTCTGTCAGTCCAACACACAGCCCCAGGACAGCCCATCCCTCTCCAGCAACCAAATCAAATCCAAGTGTCCAGGCTGATCCAGCTGGGGAAGGTCTGGAGCCTTTTCACTCCCCATTCCACGTGTGTGAGATGGGGACCTGATGTGTATTTTGAGGAGCTGTGCCACGACCACATCCACTCTGACAGGGGCCTCTCAGCAGCCACACACTCTTTACTCACCTGGATGGGGCCCTTGTGCCCATTGGCTGCCGGGGAGGGAGCCGGAGCGGGTTCTCATCCCAGTGCATGTCCCTTTTGGACTCAGGCTCCTTTTCGGCCTTTTCTGCAGGGCCCCTGAGGGGAGCGATGATGCCTGAAGCGATCCTTGTCCTCAGCTCCTCGGTGTTCTTGTACACCCTGCAGCAAGGAGAGGGAAGGCAGTGAGCTGGGGTGGCCATGGCACCAGGACACGGGGTGCTGGACAGGCTGCAAGAGGCATGGGGAGGGGACAGACAAGCCCAAAGTGTCCCTGGCACAAAACGTATCCCCTGCTGGCAGCACAGAGGGGACAGAAAGTGGTAACAGCACACAGGGGCACCGAAATCCTCACCCCATTTCAGATGGGCGAAGTGTCACCCAGCCACTCCCTTCTGCTCCAACCCGACCAGTTTGCACTGGTCGAAAGCACATGACACTGCAGATGTGGCTGAAGCTGTCACCCTCCTGGGCAGCGTCCACCCAGCACAATGCTCTGGAAATAAATATGCTGGCCTGGCCTGTTTCCAGGTGGGGTGGCCCTCCCCTGGGCTCCAACCCATGATTCCACTGTCCTCTAAATCTCTTGTGCTAGTGCAGAGGGAGGCATGGAACAGAGTTCTGGCTGCATTTCAGGGCTGGCCTATGTTTGTACTGGGGATTAAGTCCTCCAGCTCCTCCCAACCTGATTTCTGACCCCCTCTCCATGCCAGTAGGACATCTCCTCCTGCACGAAATACCAGGAAACTGAGATTACTTGTGGAAATCGTCCAGGTGCTCTGGGTTGATGTAGTCAGCCACTGCCAAGGTCACATCTGCCACCTTCTGTGAGCTGCGATCCTGGAAAAACACAGGTAAAGCAGAGTGAACAGCCTGGCAGAGCTGGGAATGAGAGACAGAGCAGCTACAACAACAGCCCCAGGCTTGGGATACAAAGAATGGGGCTCACCTGCTTCCCACCACATCCCTGTGCTGTGCCTGAATCCCCCGGAGCAAACTCCAGCGTACAGCAAGGTTTTCCCTGCTCCCTCTCCCCAGTTCAGGCTGCAAAGGGTGAAACACTGAGCAAAGCCACCTGGAGCAGGTGCTTGTTGGGGGCTGCAGAGAAGTCCTGAGCTGGGAAAGGGACAGAAGCAGGACAGCTCCTGGGCTGGAGTGTTCAAGGCCAACTGTCCCACTGCCCTGACACAGCCAGGGTTTGACCAGCTTCATGCTGGGCCACATCTTCTGCCACACGAACACCCCCTGGGTCTGCCCCATGCTGAGGGACAAACACCACTTCCAGGCAAAATAAGCAAAAGCAAACATTTAAGAAATTGTCCCTGGTGTTCTTTTCAGCCAAAGGACCCCAAACCCACAGGGGCCACGTGGATGCTTACCATGACATTGAGGATCATACTGTCCTCCACCATGATGGCCTTCAGCAGCAGCTCATGGGCATCGTCCGTGGACTTGTAGCGCAGTGTATACACCTCCTTGTTGGCTTCCCAGCCAGCGGGCAACAGCTCTGACTTCCTTTCATCAGGACCTGGCTGCAATGGAACGGACGGGCTGCTGAGACCCTGCCCAGGAGCCCAGCATGACCTCCTAGGGCTGGGGGTCTTGTCTTGGCTGCACAGTGAGATCCAGGAGGGAACTGAGGTCTCTGGGAGGGGATCCCTCAATGCCTTCTGGGTTTTGACAGCACAAGCAGGACTGTATTTCCCACAGGCTGGCCCTGCCTGCTTGCCAGCCTCCCACAGCATCCCTGTGCTGGAACAGGAGGGACACGACCACCCTTTGCTGAACAGGAGGAGGTAACAAATACCCTGACTGGGAGACAATGCTCTTCCCTGCCAGACACCTCTCACCTCCCCAGCATGACACAGAGCTGTCTGAGGCAGGGGGGAAGTCTGTCCCAGCCCCACATCAGTGCTGCTGGGGGGCCCTGCCCTACACTGTCCCCTCCGCCAGTACTGGGGAGGGTTCTCTGCCATGACAGTGCCCTGTGCCCCCCATTGCTCCCCAACACCACATCAGGCTCTCTCCCAACACCCATCAGGATCCCAATTCACTAGACCCCTACGTTGGCACTGAGTCCAGAACCAGACTGGCCCCCCACTCCGTATTGCCCCAGCACATTTCCTCCTCAGCACTGAACTGGACACCTCCCTTTTATTACAGAGTTCTGCCTCAGCACCAAGCTCCACTTAGCACTACACTAACTCCCTTCCCGAAGTCACACTGATCGCACCAGCATCAGGATCTCCCGTCCTGTGACATCCCACAGACCACCCCCAGCATCAGGACCCTCAGCGTCCCCAGTACCTGGATCCTCTCAGCACTGCCATCCCCCCAAGAGCGGGACCCCCCTACAGCACCGGGAGCCCCCCCCAATACCAGGACACCCCGAGCCCCGCAGCCGCCCGCTCCGACCTTTACAGCACCCCTCACCGGCCCGGGTGCCCCCAACACCGCCGGCGCCGCGCGGTTCCCCCGGCTCCGGCCGCGGTCGCCGGGCCCAGCCGCACGGCGCCGGCGAGCGGCACTAGGAAAGGCCGGGGCTTCACCGCGGCCTACTAGGCCTCCGGGGCAGCGCAGCGCGGCTCGGCCCGTACCTGGTCGCCGGTGCCCAGGCAGCGGTAGCCGTGCCGGACCAGCTCCCAGTGGATGCCACAGACCAGAGCGTCCTGCGGGCGGGAGATGGCGGCCCTTTGCAAGGCGTACAGCGGCTCCAGCCCCGCCATGGCTGCTCCGGGCCGGGGCGGAGCCGGGGCCGCACCGCCCCTCACTAGAGGGCCCCCGTCCGCTGCGCAGGGCTCGGGCCGCCTCCTGAGGCCACAGCGCCAGTGACTGTTCTCCTGTGGTCGGCACTGCTGGGGCTTCACGAGTTCTGGGGTCGGTCTCAGGCCCCCCAGGACGAGAAGGACATTGAGGCGCTGAAGCGTGTCCAGAGAAAGGAATGGAGCTGGGGAAGGGGCTGCAGCACCAGAAGCAGATGGGGAGCCAGGGGGGCTCAACCTGGAGAAAAGAAGATTCAGAGGGGACCTTCCCTCTCTCTGCAACTCCCTGACAGGAGGGTGCAGCCAGGTGGGGATCGGGCTGTGCTCCCAGGGAACAAGGGACAGGACAAGAGGAAACAGCCTCAAGTTGTGCCAGGGGAGGTTTGCTTTGGATATTAGGGAAAATTTGTTCACCAAATGGCTGCCCGGGGGGCAATGGTGGAGTCACCATCCTTGGAGGGGTTTAACAGACTTGTAGATGTGGCACATCTACAACGGGGACATGGGTTAGTGGTGGGCTTGGTTGTGCTGGGGCAATTGTTGGACTCCATGATCCAAGAGGGCTTTTCCAACCTAAAGGATTCCATGACCCTGTGAAGGGTCTCTGCCCAGCACCATCCAGCAGCATCCAGGTTAGTCACTCTGCGCCTCCTTACCTGATCCTAGCTCTTTCTTGTCGTCAGAAAAGTATTTGAGTCCGTGTAGGGTCTGCTTGTGCTGCCATAGCAAGCCTTCACACTGACACCAAAGGCACCAAAGCACCAAACAGCCACTGATGGGTTTATTTCCTCCCTTCCATAACTCCCTTCTCTGGGTCAGTGTTTGTAACACCTAAATTCTATTAAAGTTGCCACTGAAAGGCATTCAGGGGCTTTTTTTCCTTGCCCCTGGGCCAGAGCCAGTGTCCTCAGTGTGGCTGGCAGGAGAGTGGGGCTCGGGACAAAGCCAGGGAACACCATCATCTGCTGCTTTCCTAATCTGAGCTTCAGCTCCTTGGGGATGCTCATCTTGACTTCATTATGCATCAATTAATTAACTTGCACTGCTCGCTCTTTCCATTTCCCTCTCAAGAAGTCACTGAGGCTGAACAACTGACCACAGCCCCGCAGGTCCCATGGGAATAAC
Source organism: Pachycephala philippinensis (assembly GCA_013397055.1). Lineage (NCBI taxonomy): Eukaryota > Metazoa > Chordata > Aves > Passeriformes > Pachycephala > Pachycephala philippinensis. The sequence continues at coordinate 83,359 of VWZT01005338.1, forward strand.
CACCAGGAGTCACCACACCTCCTGCCATACTCTGACACTCCTGTCTTCAGGGAAGACAGCTGGACTCATCAGGAAAGCTGCTGCGGATTTTCCACAGGGCCAGGATTTCAGCACAGGAGCTCCATGAGGCAGGCATCGGATGGGGATGAGTTGGGAACAGCAGGAAATGCCTCAGCCAGAGCTTCTCCATTGCTGAGATGTGATTCAGAGCAGCAGCAGCATTTCCACCCCAAGGCTCGGCTCACTCCCGGGCAGCAGCCGCGGTTTCAGGCTTTGACGGCATCCACATTTCACTTTCCCAGCACAGCCCAGCCCTGGGTGGGCCAGGCAGCTACCAGTGGTTCCATTTGAATGCCCACTTGTGAGGCAGAGTTTGAAATCATAGGTCTCCCTCCAGAAAGCTGATCTGGAATCCTGTATCCCAGTGCTGCTAATGGAGTCCCCTTATGTTCCTGCAGAGCTGCTGCAGGTGCAGGAGCACAGGGTATTTGGGATTGGTGGCCTCAGGAGCTGTCGGTTTCTTGGCAGGTTTACACAGAAGCTTCCGTTTCCCATCCAAATTGCTGCCATCCCTGTTCACCCCCCATCTGCTCCCCACCCTCTCACCCCTCAGTATGTGCTCCCATCCAGCCCTCAGCTTGTCCTTCTGTGGCCTCACCTCCATGTTCATCCTTAATTTATTTTCTCACACTATGTTGTGTCAGCTGTCCCAGACCACTCTTGAGAAGTGACTTTTGGTGCCAAGTCCCCTTTGGCCTGATCAGCCCTTCTGTGGGCATGGCAGTGAGGAAAGCAGGATGCCTCCATGCATCCCCTCACTACAGGACCCTCCTGGGAGCCAGGCCCCTGCCATACCTGGGCCCATGGCCCTGGGGCTGACTGCCACTACATCAGAGCTGTTACTCCAGCACCCACGGTGCCATGGTGGCATTGCCTGACTCCCCGTTGTCTCCTTCCTCTGCTCCCATGCCTCACTCGCTCCATGGCTCATTTATGATGGAAACCACTGGCCACATGAAAGCAGCCCCCTAATGTGAGGTAGGGGCCTGTGAACTGTGTGGGAGGTACGGAGAGCCTGGCCCCGGCTGGAATCAACAGCCAAGTCACTAATGAGGTGATGAGGATTGCAGAGCTGGCGCAGTTGTGCTGCAAGGCCAGTGCGTCACGGCGGCTGCTGGCCACGCTGGTGCCATCGTCGGAGCAGCCATGTCCTTTTTGTGACTGTTGGAGCACAGCTGGGAGCAGGAGTGATGCTGTGAGAGCTGAGCAAAGCCCTCAGAGCAGCCAGTGTCCCCATGCCTCGCACGTGTTCATGACAATTCACACCCAGCTCTTGCACCAAGGAAGCTGCTCTTGGCCATTTTCCTCTCGCTTTTACCCAGGAACATGATCCAGGAACATCGTGGAGGCCTGCTCCCTGACAGAGCATGGATGGGGGTGATGTCCCAGGGGAGGCAGTAGCTGGAGCTATCCCATCCGGATGGCGGTGCCTGGAGCAGGTAGAAGGCTGCATCAGCCGGGTCACCTCCGTCACACAAACCGCAGACTGCCCTGACCTTCATACTTTCCCACTGCCTCACTGCTCCCATTGCATGCGCCCACTGTGGTGTCGTAACGAGCAGAAGAGGAAACAGATTTCCCAACCGCCCACCCCGCTGGCAGCCCATGAGCCCTCTGTGCTGGGAATGGCAGCCAGCACGGCCGGGGCAGCTGGCTCACCCCTGTGCCGTGCTGTGCGTGCTGGGTATGACCCGGAGCCTCGCAGGAGAGGGCAGAGAGGGGCCATGGATAATCCCTGGTTGATGTTCAGGTGTTGCAAGCTGCTGCTTCCCTCGGAGTCAGCTCGCTGCTGCTCCTCTCCCATGCATCACCCAGGGTGAGCAGGGCCAGGTGATGGATGGCACTGCCACGTTTTCTTCCAGAATCCCTGTCCTGCTCTGTGCAGGCAGCAGTTTCCTGGCACACAGTGGGAGGGAAAGATGGGATCCCTTGCTGCATAGCAGGGAGAGCCAGCAGCGCTGGAGTAGCTCCTCCACAATCTGCTCAATGCCTCAGGGCTTACTGGCTTATAAGAAGCCACCTGATTGTGACTGAAATCGCTGGTGCCAGGGGACGTGGACTGGGACAGGGGTTCCTGGAACGGGCATTTCCCCTCACTGCCCTCATTGCCTTGAGAGGGGTGGTAGTCACTCCATGAAAATTTGGCCTCCCCTTCATTTCCCCTAAATTCAATTCCAGGGAAAGATGACACTGAGGCAGGAGAAAGGGGTTTTTTATCCGGGGAAGAAATGCAAACCACATGCAGGCAGGCTCGGGCAGGAGGAGGGACGGGGGCTGCGAGAGCCGGCGCTCAGCAGTGAGGCCGAGCTAAAGTCAATTAGTGCTTCAGGACTCCAAACACGCCCGAGTGCTGTGCTTCGAGCAGGCGTGATCCCTGTCGGAGAGAAGCTGCCAGTAGGGTTTGAAAATAATTAGGAAACCCAGAACCCCAGTGCTTCCCAGAAAAGCCTGTTAGTTCTGCGGTGGAAACCTTGCTTGCAGGGAGTGCATCGCACAAACAGAATCATGACTCATCAACTGGATTGAGCTAAACTCCATTTTTCAGAGGTCAACATGCTCAGGTCCTAATGAGCTTTACCCTTGGTAGGACTCCTGTGCTCCCTTTATCTGCCTGAATTCCAGAGATGCCCAGCACACCTGAGAGTAATGGGGAACCGTTTCAGGGGATGTATTTCATCCAGAGACACCAAGAGCTTTCAAGAGGGCAGTGGTGATGGGGGAGCTTCCAAGAGGGCAGTGGTGATGGGGAAACTGAGGCACAGAGGGTTCAAACCACCAGCCCACAGCCTCCAGCCAGAGACTGCACTCCACCAGCCCCATCCCTGCAGCCTGGGTGGACACTGCCAACCCCTGCTCTTGGGGGATCTCAGCTGTGAATCCGAACGGTCCAGGACAGCCTTGGAGGAACAAAACAAGACAATCAATCACCCTTGCTTCATCCCGCCCCAGTCTGCATTGTGCGGAGCCTGAGGGACTCCACATCAAAGCGAGAGCAGCTGGCTGCCGGGGTGTCCCAAGCTGGCTGCCGGGGTGTCCCAGCCCCAGACGGGCAGCGCCCTGCCCACGGGCTGCCTGTCTGCACTGCCCACACGGGCTTGGCCTCTGCTCACTGCCTGAGCCCCGGCAGCAAAGCCGGGATGCAGCGCTGCTCCCTGCTCCGAGTACGGAGGGAGATGCCCGAGGTCACGGCGGCTGCAGAGAGCACCAAAGGTGGGGGTGCATGGATGCGGGGACACCGTTGTAGCATTTCAGGGCTGGCAGCACCTTCCCTCTGGCAGGGGCGAGGAGGAGGTGGCATTACATATGGAGGGAGAGCCAGTCCCTTCCCAGGCTTACCCTGGAGCTGCGGGAAGCCTGCAGAGCAAAGCCTGTTCCTGCCGCGCAGCTCCCGCTATCCTCGCAAGACCCTTTTCTCTGCAGTTCCTTCCATGCCACACGGCGGGCGCTTCCCCCAGGCTGCAGCCCCAGCGCTGCTGCAGACAGTATATTAATTTTTGGATGTCTTTTGCATCTCCCCAGCGTTTCTCCCCATCCCAGGCACGCACGGCTGGGATGAGGCAATGTTCTCGGGGAGTATCAGCTTCCCGGCTGGTGGGGAATATTCCCTGATGAAACTGGTCCAACGTGCTGCCCTGTGGGGCTGGGGATGGTGAGGGGGTGCAAAGGGCCAAGTCGTGGTGGGTTGGGCTGCACCATGGTAAACCAGCAACACTGACCATCTGGGATGGGGCGTCTGAACAAGGGAGAGCACCTGGATCCCCCCAGAGCAGTGCCGTGTGTGGGTGCAGCAGTGCAACAGCAATTTGGGTACAACCCTCCAGATACCCCCTATTTTTCCTGTGGCAAAGGGTCAGGGTGGCTCTGCCCTGTGCCCACAGCGTGGGACAGAGCGGGGAGGACATGTCTCTGGCAGCCTGCGGGACACACGTGCCCGTGGTGGGTAACAATTGACATTTTTTCCAGTTCGTTAATTAAAACACAGAACAAAAGTCACTAAAGTGTGAGGCTGGGTGTTTACAGGGAAAATTCCTCTTCAGGTGCCAGGTTTATTAATAGAAGGGGAAAAAAACAAGGGGGAGAGACAGGGCCACAGCTGGACAAGGAACATCTGGGAAGGAGATGCTTTTGTGGGGGTGGGTGGTGTTGTGTGTGTGTGTGTGGGATGGGGGTGTGAGGATGGGGGTGGAGAAGGCACCCATGTCCCCCCACCACCAAGACCCCGGGGTGCTGAGTGGCCATGGGGAAGCCATGCCATGGGCATTGCTGTGAGGCAGGAGGTTCCCAGCTCGCCCAGTGGGACCCTCGCAGGGCTGATTCAGATCCTTTGAAGTTTTCCCCATTAACTGCCACAAACTGGTGAGGATCCAGGCTGATGAAGCAGAACATGCTGTCAGCATCGCCATCAGAGCTGGAGCTGCTGGGACACAAGGAAGACATGCTCAGCCAGGGTTCGTGGTGTGAAGTTTGGGGCAGCAAAACCCCCCTGGCTCCTTCAAGCTGTCCCCAGGGGTGCAGGGACTCCCAGCAGTGTTGGGGGCTGGCGGAGCTGTGCCCCCCAGACCCACATGCCACCCACCTCTGCCAAGTGCCTGCACACAGGCTGGCATTTGCACTTCCATATGTGACACATTAGGATTGTTTAGAAGCCCTTTATTGTCATATTTTGTTCTTTATTTCCTACAAATTCAATTTGCTGAGGGATATGTGCGGATTGTGAAATTATTTTGAGAATAGTTCCTCTGGGTTTTTTAATTTCCTTTGTATTAAATTTTTACAGTGTTTAAAAGGCTATGAAAAATTTTATGTTACAAAAAAAAAAATCAACCAAAAAAACCCAAAAAAACCAGGAGGGCAAAATTCCAGGGAGGAAAGGAGAAGAGCCCAAGAAGGGGATGAACTGCGGGTTGGCGCTGGGACCAGCCACTGCCGCCTCTGTCATGGCAGGCGCCGGGGATGGTCTGGCACAGATGCCCCCTCCTGCTGCCACTTCATCCTGGATGGAAAACCAGGGCTGGGAGAGATGTGGCCGCTGCCTCAAAACTGTTGCCGGAGTGGGACCTGCCATTTGCTGAGGCCTGGATGATTGTGGTTATTCCCACCACTCAGCCTTTCCCTTTCCTTTGCTCTCCATATGGGAACAGGACACGGATGCTTTGCACAAGGCCGTGGGGCTCCACTGACCCCCCGCCTGCCTTTCCAACCCCTCGCAGTCATTCAGTGCAGACATGAAAGCCCACGGCCACTCCCAGCAAGAAATTCCCGACAAGAAAATCTTCCAATTATTCCCAAGCTGTGACTGCGGAAAGCCAGGCTTCCCCCCACAAAGGGCTCCACAGCTTGGAGGCATTAGGGACCCCTTTCTCTGCCGGGGCAATGGCCAGTTGGGAGCCACCCTCCCACCCTCTGCCCCCTGCTCTGGGTGTCTCCAGCTTCTTCAAATCACAGACACATTTTTCATCTCTTTAATTCTACCATTGTCATTGTCATTGTTCCAGGCTGGTGCAAATTGGGAACTGGCCGTGCACTGACACTGCTGCTCCCTTCGCCAGCAGCCGCCCTTGTCCCCAGAACCAGCAGGAGGGCCCATTCCAGGAATGGGGATGGTACTGCATCCTGCTGCCAGTCCCCCAGGGGCTTTTGCACCTTGGTCCATGTCCCTGCCTGGCACAGGACCCTGGCATGCTGCATCCTGCCTCTCTCCATCATTTCCCCTTTGCAGTGCCAGGGTGCCCAACCCTCACCGCAGCCATGCAGGGATCTGTAGGGTGGTTGGTGCCTCTCTGCACCAGGGGAGGGAGATGATGTGGAAAATAATTATGCAGCAGAATTTATCCATTATTAATCTGAAAATGGAAGAATTCCGTTTCGATCGAGAGCAAGATGCCAGGGCTGCAGGGTTGTCCAGTGCAGTAGGGTGTGCCAGGCAACCAGCAGCACTGACCATCTGGGAAGAACGACAGGATGTTTGAATAAGCTGAGAACAGCACAGCCTTCCAGCGCTGTGGGGAGGCAGGGATGCAGGGATGTGGGGACAGAGGGATGTATGGATGCAGGGATGCAGGAATGTGGGGATTTTGGGAAGGCAGACATGCAGGGATCCAGAGATTCAGAGCTGGGGGGATGCAGGGATGCAAGTCCCAACCTGATGGTCCCTCTGCCCATGCAGCGTGCTGACGCCTTCTCAGATCAGCCTCACTCTGCTCCTCTGACCCCTCCAGGGAACTTGGCAAAACGACGGGGGAGGATTGCTGAGCAGATCCCAGCTCTTGCTCTGTTCTAGGAAAAGAGAGGCCACACCAAGAGCTTTCTGAAATTCCTTCCTGAAGCCTTGGCTGGGAGCCGCTGCCGCTTTGCTGAGGCATTCAGACCCTGGCAGCACTGGGGCTTGAGCGTGGCCTGGCCACGTCATCCTGCCTCTTCCCAGCACCCAGGTTTAGGGAGCTGCAGCCTTGGCCAGGGCTCCCTGCTCCAACCTTTGCCCTGTGCAGGTGACTGGGTGTGGAGCCTCCCTGCCAGCCACCTCCTGGCTCCTCTTGGCACCAGAGTCACGAGGTGGTGGCTTCTCCAGGCCACCAGCATTGCTTTCCCCGCCACACGCTGGCAAATTCCTTTCACATGAACAGGAAATACGAATTCTCCTCTTCTCTTTGTTTTTTCAGAAAAAGAATATGTAAAAAAAAAAAATCTAATCAAATGCTGTTTGTTTGTGGTCTCGGTGATCTCCAGTTGTTTGGTTGAGGCTCAATGCAATGCCATTGGGATGGCCAAGGACAGGGACACTCCGAACCTACTGCAAACCCAGGTGCTCCCAGCCCTTCCATTGTCACCAGAGCTGGGGCTCATCCCCATGTGGGGACAGACAGACAGACATCCCCATGGCTCCACTGGAACTGGGAGCACTGGAGCCAGAACTGGTTTGGCTGATGGAACCATTGCTGGCCCTGCTTCTGTCGGGCTGCCTGGGAGAGTGTGGGAGCACAGGGATTGCTGTGTGGTCTTCCAGGAGGGCTCAAATTAACAAACCAGCATTGTTAAACAGCTCAAAACCTCAGCAGCCTTTAATTATCCTATGGGAGGAGGCATTTTGCACCTGGGGAGGCCATGCCACACATCACTCTTTCATCACAGTATGATGGGATTTTTCCTCAATGCTGATGTCTGGAAGGAGCCCTGCTCCAGGCCCACAGTGGGAAAGCACTGCTGTGCCAGGACCCCGGAAATCCCCATCCATGGGAAGCACTGGTGTGATCCTCACAGGTGCCTTGTTCCTGGGTATGGCCCAGCACAGGAGTATCTCTCCTCCTGCAAAGAGCTGGTGCAGGTTTTTTCCCTGTCTCCAGGGGAACCCTGAGCAGCATCAGCTCCTTGGGACCGGAATCACCCTTCGCACCCCAGAGCACCCCTAGGCCAGGCTGGGACCTCAGCAGGAGGGACCCTCTGCCTGCAGGAAGGTGCTGGAACTTCACAGCTGCAATGGATGGCCGAGTTGGTTCTGTTGGGAGCCTCCCAGACAGCCAGGGAGGAGTGGGGATGGATGGAGAGAGATGAGGGCACCAGGTCGTGATGTCTCTCCATGTTGTGGTTGCCTCTGAGCCGAGACAGAGCTCTCCCCTGTGGTGGGGAGCCACGAACCCCCAAAATGCTGTAGGAAGAAGAGGTGGCAGCTAAGACTGCCTGGAGTGCATGTGGAGTGCGGAGGAGGCTGGGGACACTTGGAAATGTTCTTTTTCTGCTTTCACAGTGCGGCGTGCATTTTTTACTTCATTTAATCTTTTTTGCTCAAATTCCCAAGTGAAGAATTCTTTCCACGAGCCAGAGCCTGCTGCCACGGCTTTTCGCCCGGCCATGGCACTGGGGACCAGTTGGAGACCATGCCCTTGTATCCCTCCTCCAGGACACACGGATGCTCAGGAACAGGCATGAGGCTCAGGGCACCCAAATGGCACCCTCCCCATCTCTGCTTCATCTCCACTGTCCCACCCCAACCCCGTTTTCTCCCCGCTCCTGCAATTTGGTGCTTTTTGGGGTGATGAACCTCCTCTGTGCGCTTCGAGTGGGAACTGCCCACAACCCATTCTAAACAGCTCAGACTTTGTCTTTATTCCAGCTCCCGAAAATTGAATTTGTTAGTGGCGTAAACAGGATATACAAGACTGAAAAAAAAAAATAATAAGAAGAAGAGGGGAACATTTTTCTCCGTGTCTTTTCCTTTGACCTATGAGGACCATATCCGCTGGCACCTCTGAGTGTTAGTCAAACTCCTGATAGCAAACAGCCCCTGGGGACCTGCTCTGTCCAGCATCCCAGGACACTCCTGATCCTGGATTTTTTAATACAAAGGTCAGAGTTTCTGCTCTTTTCCTTTTTTTTTCCTGGTGCTCTCCAAACTGACGGTGGTTTATGGTGCTCTTTGACGTCAGCCACGAATGGGGCTGTCAGGTGGTAATAATTTTCCTGAATGTCGGCTAAATACAATTATCACTCCATTTTCACTTCAGAAATATTAAAGTTTGTGTTCCTCCTGTTATTAATTCTGAAAAAAAGCCTTTATAAGTCACCGTGGCACACGGCCGCCGGCCCTGGGGTGCTGGCAGCCACGGCGGGGCTGGTGACCATAGAGCAGGCTGGCCCTGCTGTGCCACGTCCCCAGATTGTTCTGGAGGGGAGGGATGGGAGGCAGTGCTCTAGAGACCCAAGGACAGAGCCAGGAGCTGGAATGTCAGCAGGACTGAGGATGGATCCTGAGGCTGAGAGGGTGAGGAGGGACCCACGTCCCTGTAAAAGATCCAAATTCCAGTTCCTGTGGACCATGAACTTAAATTGGGTGTTTCCCAACGCCGTGCCAGCACAGCAGGGTCCATCAAAGGACAGGCTCCTAGACACGCCGTTTCCTCCTGGCTTGGTGTCCAAAGCATGAGCACATCCCTGCAGCTTTGGCCAGGGCAGGCGGGAGCTGAGGAGCCACTGCCTTTTGTCACGGAATGATCACATCCTGCTGCCACGAGGAGTCCGTGAGGGTTGGGATGCTGCAAAAGTCCGAGTTCAGCTGCAACCAGAGGACCCAGGGCAGTTCCCAGAGCTGAGACACTGGGGTTGGATTTTCAGCAAAATGGCTTAAAAGTAAACTTTGAGACAGAGACACTGTCACAGCCTTTGGTGGCCGAGTCCCAGCTGAGTGATGCCAGCACCAACATCAGGCTCTCAGCCCTGGCACAAGCTGAGGCGCAGGTGCAGCCACACATCCCAAGTTTTCCTTCCCTGAGGGCACACAGATGGGCACCCTGCTTGCCTTCCACTGGTCAGGGTCACCTCAACCTTTCACCACGTCCCCTCATTGGCAGCACATGCACTGGGAGCTGCAGCTGTGGCGGGGCAGGGGCAGGGCTGGCAGTGGGCACTGGAGCCACGACTGCAGCAGCTGCTTCCAGAGCCCTCCCTGGCCTCTGTGGCTGCCGGGGGGAGTTTCCCCATCCCCATCCAGGAGCCTACCCAAAGCCTTTGTCTTCTGCTGAATTCCGTCTGGTGAGAGTCATCCACCAGAGTCAGAGGATTTACCCTCCTGGGGAATGATGTGCAAGAGGGGAACCATGTAGTCACGTTAAAATTATTCGAAAAAGAATGGGACTTCTGAGTGCTGTCTCACGTGGAGCCAGGAACATCCATCTGACTGATGCTTCCATCTGTCTTTCTCAATAGTTTCCTTAAATAGTCCAAATATTAAAAAAAAATATTGGAATTTGGCATATATGATTCTTAGGAGAATAGACGAGGGCCAGCTACTAAAATACCAATGCCTCGCTCCCTTCCAGTAACAAACACATGATTTTCATTGCAGGGAATGCAGAGGCAGCCGATAGCCGTGTCTGGCACAGAGGAGGATGCTCCATGGTCACCGATGCTTTGGCTTTGCTGGGAGAGCAGGCTGTGTCCAGGCTGAGGGGTACTGTGGGCACAGTAGCAGCACCCAACTCATCTGGAGAATTCCAGCTCCCTACAGCAAAGGAATCTGCAGTCCAGCTCCCCCAAACCCCAGGCTCCCTGCCCTGTATTGCAAGTCCCATCTGCCTTTCCTTGGAGAAACCTTCCCTGAGTGCCCACTGTGCATACCCAGGTGGAGTGGCTGCAATGGCAGGAAGAGATTCTGGAGCACTTTTCACACCGTGTCTCAGTTCCTCGAAGACCTTGCGTGCCATTGCTCTTACTATCACCTCCTGCCAGCTCTTCCCAGGAACCCTGCGGTGCCGGCAAATGGGAATTGGTTTATGGCCTGGCTCAACACTGGTGACTCCTCACCACCGTGTTTGCTCCTTTCATCCATCCAGCTCCGCTCAAGGAGCAATGACAGATTTTCAGTGACAGAGTTTCAGTGGCAGAGTTTCAGTGGCTCGTGTGGGATGGAGATTGATGTTGGCTCCAAGGATGGTGCTTGGTGCAAGTCCTTTCCCACAGGGATGCTGGGGCTGGGGGGCTTTCCCTGCCCCAATGTCACCCACTGCTGGGGCAGAGTTGGATAAAACCTTCAACAACCCGCATCCTTCACATCCATCTCCTCCTTTCACCTTCTCCAGTGAATACCAAGGTCCCAGTTCAACACTTCATGCAACAAGGAAGCGCATCCTCCCTCCTCCCAAGGTTCTCCACATTCCACCACCCTCATCTCCTGGCTACCTGGGAGCGCTGCCCAAACACCGCCTCCCCTTGGGAAATCCCAGCTCAGCCATAACCACCAGCCCCGTGGCTGCGGAGGAGCCCAGTGCAGGGACACCGTCCTCCCCAGTGCCCATCGGTGCTGGCCGGCACTGAGCCCACCCCGAGCCAGCCGCCGGGCGTTCTCCCCGCTCTGACAGCTGTATGGAAATTGGAAGGCGACGCTGACATGTGTCAACAATAACCAGCGAACAAGCGCCGCCGGCGGCGGCGGCTGTCCCCACCACCTCGAGGAGGCTGGCCACTCTTGGCTGAAATCGCGGCACGTTGCGGCTGGAAGCAGGAGTATTGTTTCAATTATTTCCATTATATAAAGTCAGGCCATTTAATATATTCTGCCTCAAAGGGGCTCAACTAAAGAGATAAAATAAACACTGGAAGTCTGCTCTGCTGACATGGACCAGGAATTCGGTTTCGACACCACGCCTTCCCTCCCAACTCACTGCTCATCTTCGCTTTCTTCCCGGCTCCCTCTCCTACTCTTGCTGCCCCTCGGCCTTCAGCACCACTCAATGCCAATTCCCTCTTTGGGCTTTGCTCCTGTTTTGGCAGCTGGAGCACTTGAAGGCTGTGCAGCCACGCTGGCGTCCAGGACCGGAGCAAGCCAGAGGAGCCAAGAAGAGAGATGGAGCTCCAGAGCTCGCTCTGGGATGAAAGATTTGATTTATCGCAAATCTTAAGCCTCTTGGGGTGCCACATTCCCTGAGAACAGCAGGAATGGTGGGTGGCACAAACCCAGGAATGGCTGGAGTGTGGCATGAGGAGGAGGAGGAGAAGAAGGAAAAGGAGAAGGAAAAGGAGGAAGAGGAGGAGGGGAGAGCAGGTGTGCCATGAGTGTGCTGCAGGCTGCACTTGGCAATGGCAGTGCTAAAATCGGTGACCTTCACGCCTTCCTTCCCATATGGGAGAGCTGATGGCATCCCGGCACTGAGGGACCTCCCTGGCTCTGTGCTGGCATGGGAGGTGGTGAGTTGGGCTGCCTGGAGGCTGGAGCTGCTCCCACCAGCTCTGACCAGACAGGAGTTGCTTCCCATTAGAGCTTCCTGCAGCATCAGCCTCCCCAGAGCACTCCTCCCTTGCAGGGCTGTGCTAGTCCAGGTATTCCCAGCATGTTGGCATGTGGGAAGCAGCACCAGCCACATCAGCAGTCAATCTGTTACTTGGCCTTTCCCAGCAGGTTTCCCTGCTCCGAGCTCTGCTTCTCCTGGAGCGGGGACACGGGCAGCGCCACCGCCAGGGACCCGGGTGACGGAGGGAGCCGTCTCATGGGATGCCCGTGAGGGCTGCGGTGCGGCGTGAGGTGGAGCTGGCATTTCATAAGAGCAGGGAAAGGGCCTCTGCCGAACTGGCGCGAGAGCAGCTGTGACTTTCCATTCCTGTGGGAAGTGGGCTGCCACCGTCCAAGCATCTGGGCTTGTTATGATGGAAGAGGAATGCCAAGTATTTTTCTTCCTTATCCACTACCATCCGCTCAAACCCTTCCCTGATCAAACCCACATTCATCGCCTGGGATGCACTGGAGAAGATCCCTCCCAGCCCTCGTGGCTGCTGGGAGCTCATGGCACCTGTGGAGAAAACCCCGCCCTCATCCAGGGGCTCCCTCCATCCCCCTGCCCCTTCTGCTGCCAGCCAGCTCCAGACATTTAATTTTCGCTTTACTACCTTTGCTAGGAGCATCTCTGCACCTGCACCCCCGTGCCCGCATCCCTGTGCCACCACCTCTGTGACGGCATCCCTGCTGACCTGTGGGCCCGGCGGGACCGCACTGTCCCCTCCAGAGCCCTGAGCATCCCGAAAGCAGCCCCTGGGATGGTGCCACGGGCGTGTGCCCTGGGGCGCCTGCCGTGCCGGGAAGCAGGCAGTGCAGCCTTGGAAGGTCACCAAGATTTTTCCGAAGATGAAAGTGTGCTCAAGTGTCAAACAAACTTTCCAAATTATCTTTCTGGACACTTTCTCCCTTCTGCTTTGGAAGACGGAGGAGGAACATTTCATTCCCTCTGTGCTGGCGCGGAGCGGGGCTGCGTGAGGAGCCGGGAGCAGCCAGCGGCACCCGCGGCTCAGCCTCGCTTCTCCCCGGCATCATCCCTGAGTCACCGAGGGTGCTGCCCTGGCATCACCAGCTGGGCTTCCCGCCTCCCTGCAGCCCCCCAAACCCCTCCCAGCACAACAGAGGGCTGCCAGGTGCCCAGTTAAACAGCAGACACCACCTCTCCTCCCACTACCAGCTGAATTTGTCATAAACAGACAAATTAAGGGAAACGTGTGGATTTCTCTGCTCTCTCAGGGATACCTGGCACACAGCACCAGGGGCGTGGGGACAGCGGCTCTGCCACCCTTGGCAAATCCCCCGTGATCCCAAACAGCTGGGGATGGGCTGAGTGATGGCCACGTGCTGCCCTGAGGATCCATCACTAACGAGAGCTGTCTAATTAGTGCATCCTCCTGTGACGGGTCAGCCTGGCAAGGCTTGCGCCGACATCCGCTCACCCATGCCAGCAGCCGGAGAGCGTCACCAGGAATGAGGTGCTTCCCTGGCCCTTGCCCAGTGTTTGCCTTCCAGGTCTGGACAAGGAAATTCCCTATCAGCTCCAGGGCAGCTGGGCTGGCACCCAACAGGATTTGTGGCAGCTCCTTGCCCCGTGGTGCCCGCGTCTCCCCCAGGTCACAGCCATCTACAGCAATGCAGCTGCCTGCAGCCAGGATTCCGAGACACTCAGATATCCCCAATGCCATTCCCATATCCCCATTTTTCTGTGCTGGAATGGCAGCAGCATCCCCATGTCCACATGGGCCCCCCAGCCCTTGCAAACCCCTGATGGTGATGCCATGCTGCAGGTTTGGTTGTTTATGGAAATTTCGGCTGAGCCAGATGCTGCAATTTATGTGTTTTATGTGTACTTTTTCAATTTATTTCATAATTAGAAAAAAAACCTTAAGCGATCCCAACCATTATTACTCCTGGTTTCCTCAGTTATTACTCCTGGTTTCCTACAGTGAGGCCAAAGGGGTCTGAAATGGCTCCTTTGTTGTCTGATCATTAACCCTTCAGGAATGAAATGCAGCAGCGCCGGATGGGAGCAGTGGGGAGAGAGGCTCGGGGGGGCTGGGGGAGAGAAGGGAAACAGGAGGGAGAAATTCGAGGGGTAGAGGGAAGACTAACCCCAAGGTACTGTCCCTGGGCATGGCTGGACACCCCAGGACACTGATGGACACATCCACTGCGGCCCCATGGGTGGTCCACTCTAGTGCAATGAATTTGCTGGTTCTCAGCAGCCCCCAGCCCATTCGTCCCTCCCAGGTGATGCAGACCCAGAGCATCCCGGGTGGGAAGGAGCCCTGCAGTTTATTGGTGTGTGGGATGAGCGGGTGGATGATCATCTTCCCCAGGGTGCTCAGGGGGGTCCTGTGTGCACAGAAAGTCCCTCTGTGCCCCCTCTGGGGGGAGGAGAGGGTCACCACGTGCTGGTTTGCACTTGGTGATGCCAGGGGTGAATGCGCTGTCACTGGGGCTGTCACTGGTGGCCAGTGGCCCTGGAGCCCTGGCTGGGAGGTCACCAGGCTGTTCCAGGGCACGGCTCCTGGCACAGGGTTGGCACGACGGGACAAGCACGTGGGGCTCCCAGCATGGGGACCTGCGCCTACAGCTCACCTCGGGTACCTGGCGAGTGAGGTGTCCCCCTCCTGCCCTGCATCCCACTCCAGGCACAGCTCTCAGGGTGGGTTTTGGGGAGCACAGCATGGGACAAAGGGTGTGGACAGCCGCGTGAGAGCCCGGAACAGCTCAGCGAGCTCGTCTTGGCTTGGCACAGCTTGGCACAGCTCGGCTCGGCTCAGCTCCGCTCCCGCAGCTCGGAGGGAGGTGAGTTAAGAAGCGCTCGGAAAATCGGAGTCAGCTGCAATCCTGGGGACGGCCGGGGCAGACCCACAGCCGCCGGAGCTGCCGGAGACCCACCACGGCTCCCGGCGACCGGGGGGCTCAGCCCTGCCCGGGGGGCTCAGCCCTGCCCGGGGGCTGTCACTGTCCCCCCAGCCCTGCCGGGGCTGAGCCGGGGGGGCTGAGCCGGGGGGGCCGGCGCAGGCAGCGTCACCCGCCTGGCTCCACCCCCCCAAAATCGCAGGGGGCTTCGCTGTGACCCCGGCGCTGGGATGGCAGCGGGACAGTCGGACCGCGGCGGGACGGCGGGACGGTTCCCAGCCGAGGTGGTGGCTGGAGTGCTCCGGGGGGATCCAGCCAGGGCGTTTGCCAGTCGCTTTGTTGCTGCTGGGGGATTTTTTATTTTTTTTTTTAGGATTATTATTATTTTGAAGGGGAGGGTGAGGAGAGGGGGCTGACACTGACTATAAAGACAGAGCTCCCCGGAGCAGACGCCACTTCTCCACCACCATGAGCGCTCCCCGGGCCTGACAGCCCCAGCCTGCCCCAGTATCACTGGCTCATGCTGCCCTGAAGTGTGGCTGTGTGCCCGAAGCTCGGGTTGGGATGGTGTGAGCCCGGAGCCGCTCTTCGCCCTCCCAACACCCCTCACCGGCTCTGGCAGGAGCCGAGCCCGCCAGCCGCTTGGATGATTTGATTCCTTCCCTGCCCGACATCACTCCTGTCCAGATGCAGTGGATAATATTCATGTTGCTGCTATTCATCAGCTCCATGGAAATGCTCACGCAGAACCGGTGGAAGAAGCAAGGTACGGTGTGCGCAGTGGGCTTGTCCCGCTCGGGTACTGCGGGGTGGCTCTGGGACACCAGGCTGCCTGTCCTGCCTGCACGGAGCGGGAAGGAGTTGTGAACCAGGGCTGGAGCGTGCCAGGAACCAGCATCCCCCCAGCCCTTCTGCTTGAGCCCCCTTGGGGACTGTCTGTGCTCCCCTCTGGGTGCGTGGCACGGGGCTGGCTTGGCAGCGCAGGAAGATGCAGAGCGCAGCCCCATGGCACTGCCTGCCCAGTGCCAGCCCTGCCTTTGGGGCTGGCAGGAGACAAGGGACACTGGCTGGCACTGGGACCAGCTCTGCAAACCCCCGCAGAGCCAGACTCAGTGGGGACAGCACAAAACCGGCTGATTTTCCAATATTTCCTTTCTCTGCATGACACACTAAGTGCCTTAGGAGTAAAACCTCCTGGAAGGATGCTCAGAGCCACGGCAGGCACTGCCTGTCCCCTGTCCCGTCCTTTACCCAGGAAAAGGCACCAGCTGAGCCATTGCTTGGTGCCTGGGCAAGGGCAGGGTGTGCCGGGGCTGTGCCGAGGCACATGCCCCCTCCACTGGGCACTGGCTCATGTCCCCTTGCCAGGCAGTGCCAGGCAGTGCCAGGCAGTGCCAGGCAGTGCCAGCTGGCTGTGTGGAGTGGGTCAGGGCTGGTTCTCAGCTCCGTGCCAGGAATGCCTTGTTTTTGGGGCCAACATGTACCAGGGTAGGGGCAGGACCTCCCAGAACCAGGGCTGTCAGGGCTGGAGCCTGGAGAGCTTCCCTTGAAGTTGTTCCATGTTAAAGGCATGCGGAGGCAGTAGGTGTGCGTGATGATGTGGGTGGCCAGGCTGGTGGCCAAAACACCCCTGATGGGAAGCAGCCCAGCACCAAGAGGGGCTCCAGCTACCAGTGCTTGGTGCTGAGTAGTGCAATGCTCCAAGGGCCTCAGATCCTGGCAGCACCAGGGGGTCTGGCCATGGCTTCGCATCCCAGACATGTTATATCTCCTGGGATATAACAGAAAGTCCAGCACAGGGTCCAGGAGCCACAAAAGGTGCTGCAGCACCCCACTGCCTCCCTACTGCCACTGGGAGCTCTGATCTGGGAAGTCCAGGGCCCCAGAGACTCCCGGTTCCCGGCAGGACTGGGCACAGGGTGGGCAGAGATGGGGGATTTCACACCCATGCCAGCATGACTCAGGTACCCACTGTGCCCCCTGCCCAGCGCCCAGCCCAGCCCTGCACTCTGCATCACCACTGGGCAGGAGGAGAAGAACCCACCACTTGTCCCTAACCCTCAATCCCGTGGTTTCAGCATGAGCTCTGGTGGCTCCCATTGTCACTCCCGGTGGCAGAGATGAGTGGGCCATGCCAGCAGCACCGTGGGGTGGAGGAGCACGACCCCACTTCTCCCAGCTCCATACCATGGGATTATTTCCAAAACCAGTGAGAGGAATGAGGCCCCGGAGCCCATCCAGAGCTCCCCAACTTCTCTACTCTGGCTGGGGTTGGAAGCAGAGCAGCAAAAAACCCCCTGAATATCAAAAAGAATTAGGGAAGGGAAAGAGGCTCGTAAATCCACGGGTCTCCAGGGAAGCCGCTCCAGCTGCAGCCGGGAACACAAATGTTGTCAGCGTTTGGTAAATATGTAACAGAGACCATAACAACTTAATGGATCCAAGGTGCTTCGTTAGCGCTCCCAGCAGACGCAGCTCTAATGAAGGCTCCTGGCAGTTGCCATCCCAGACAATGTGCCCCAGAAAAGGGACTGGGATGAGCCAGCTTGGGGACAACTGCATGGCACCACAGCACCATGGACTGGCTCGTGCCAGGGTCCAGCGCACGGGGCTGCGAGGCATCGCCCGCAATCATCGTCCAACAGAATCCTCTGCCAGCGTCTCCCCGGCTTCCCCAACACCTCTGCCCCAGCCCCACAACTGTGGGACCCTTCTGATGCAGCTCCTGGGGTCAGAGGGACCAGCGCCAGGCATTGCTCCCAGAGCTGAGTCTATGTCTGTGCCAGGTACCACCCAGCAGGTGGATGGGGCTTGTAGCAACCTTGTCTACTGGAAGGTGTCCCTGCCCATGGCACAGGGTTTGAGATGATCTTGAAGGTCTCTTCCAATCCAAACCATTCTGTGATTCTATGATTCTATAGAGCCCAGGTCCTAAGCGTGCTGTACCAGGGCTTCTGGGACTGTCACTGCTGCTCAGCCTGTGGTGCCAGAGCCAAGCAAACAGTTCCCAATACGGGCAGGGTGAAGGCATTGGATGCCTGCATGCAGGAGTTCAGTGGCCACTTTTGTGATGCCCAGCCAGCCTGGGGTTGCAAACAGACACAGGGCATGTGTAGCCCCCAGAGCTCGATGCTTAGCTCCCCCTGTGCCAGGAGCATCCCTCCAGGCTGCCTTCTGTGGGCTCGGGGAGCAGGAGTGGTTGATGGTGTCCCTGTGGGCTGGTGGATGTTGGCACCCTGTCCTTGTCCCTGGGAACAGAGCCCACCTTGGGGTCAGTCACCCTCCCACAGGCTGGGAGTACGGCACAGGCAGGCAGGGAGGCAGCAGAGGCTCTTGAGCAAACAGACAGATCCTTATCTCAGCTCCTCTTGAGTGCATCCAAAATGCTCTTTGTCCTCTGACACTTAACAGGCATCAACTGATTAATCCAGGTCAGAGCATATTTCTACCCGCTGATCCAGTGGTTGTTCCACTTCCCACGGGATGGGCACGGCTAGCTTGGGATGTGGCTCAGGCTGTCACCCACAGGCAGTGCTGGGCATGGGACAAACCCTCAGTCTGAATCTTGGAGTGATGGAGGCCATCAGCGATGACCAAGCTGGGAGCGATGGCTGCATGTGTCCCTTTGCTGCCAGCGTGGGCAGAGGTGGGGATTTGAGGAGCAGAGAGAGGTGGGGTGCTATTTGCAGGGAGACAGGACAGTGCTGTCACACTGGTGTGTCAGAGAGGGGATGTCGCGGGGCTGGGACCCACCTCGGCACCTGTGCCACAGCCCCTCTGCTCCGTTTGTCTCCGCAGCGAGTGCCGGCCTGCTGGAAAACTGCACGGGCTGCGTCCTGTGCTCCGAGGACAACGGCTGCATCACCTGCCACCACCGGCTCTTCCTGCTCATCTGGAGGGACGGCATCCGCCAGTACGGGATGTGCGTCCACACTTGTCCCCCGGGCTACTTTGGTGTGCGGGGGCTGGAGGTCAACAGATGCACAAGTACGTCCCGCGCCAGCCGGGGTCCCCCTGCTCCTACCACTGCCCCCTGCTCCCCTCGCCACCCTGCGGGTCCCAGAGCTGTGGGAAGGGCGATGGCTTCATTTCCCGCAGCATCCCTGGTGGTGGCACTGGATCCAGGGGCGGCCGGGCTGGGGGTGCTTCGTCCCCTTTTCCCTTGCCCAGAGCTGCAGCCTGGAGCCCGCAGGTTTTGGGTCCCCGGTGGGTGCCGGGGGTGCCCCAGGCTGTCCCCCTGACCGGCCGTTCCTCCCGGCAGAGTGCAGGTCGCCCAGCTGCGAGAGCTGCTTCAGCAGAGACTTCTGCATGAAGTGCAAGGACAAGTTTTACCTGTACAAGGGCCAGTGTTTCCGGCAGTGCCCCCCCGGCACTGCGGCGCAGCCCGGCTCCCGAGAGTGCCAAGGTAAGCAGCACCCGCACCCCGTGCCCGCCGTCCCCGGGGACGTGCCTGGCGCCGAGGGGTCACCAATTCTTTCTGCCCCTGTCCCCGCAGAGACGTGCGAGCCGGGGCCGTGGAGCGAGTGGAGCGCCTGCACCCACGAGAGCCGGACCTGCGGCTGCAAGTGGGGAGTGGAGACGCGGGTGCGGGAGGTGCCGGAGGCTGCCCGGGAGGAGGGGACTGCCTGCCCCGCGCTGCTGGAGACCAGGAGGTGCCGCATGAAGAAGCACTGCCCGGGAGGTGAGCACCGCGCCACCGGGGCTGGGGACACCTTCGCGTCCCTCCGAAGTGAGCCCGAGGGGCGCTGCAGGAGGACGGTGGCAGCAGGGGTCTGGCAGTGGCCAGCCAGCCATGCTGTCATCTCCTAAGCATTTTGAAATTCTGGGTAAAGCCGTCATCTCAGGCACATGTGCTGAGCAGCCCTAGGTCTGGCTGATCCCACCTGGCAGTTCCCGAGACTGCCTGGGACGAGCCAGTGTCCCCTTCCATGCTGGGCTGGGCTGGGCTGGGCACCGGCATGAGCCGCCGTGATGGGATGAGGCTGCCGAGCTCCAGCTCCCGTCCTGCCACGACGTGAGGGGAGGCTTTCTGTGAACCGCAGCTGTGAGTAAGGAGGGTTGAGACACACACACACACACACGGGGGAGGTTCCTGCAAAAACCTCTGAGCTCCCCAAAAGCTGGAGAGCTCGTGGAGCAGGAGAGCATCACCCAGGGGATTTCTGATGGCCAAAGTTTTGGGAGGCACCCCAGGGCAGAATACCCTTCCATGGCTCATCCGGCCAGAT
Organism: Pachycephala philippinensis; assembly: GCA_013397055.1. Taxonomy (NCBI): domain Eukaryota; kingdom Metazoa; phylum Chordata; class Aves; order Passeriformes; genus Pachycephala; species Pachycephala philippinensis. Next base: position 103,270 of record VWZT01005338.1, read on the forward strand.
GTTCACTCGTGCTCCTGCACTTCCCCCCACCTCGTCCCCAGGCTGGGGGCTCCCTGGCTCAGGGATCCCCCCACCTTTCACACACCAGACCCACTGCAGGGTCTGTCCAGGCGGTGCGTGCACGGGTGCAGGGCTGGCGATGGGAACCGGGACGTGGCTGATGTCATTTTTGGATGCAGGCATTTGGACTGAAGCTACCCTAATAAATCTCCACTTAATAACTGGCAGAAAGGGGGGATGCATGAGATACCGATCTGTAAGTGCCTGGCAGCAGATCTGAGCCACCGAGGGTTGCGGTTCGGAGCTGCGGGATCACTCCATGCCGTGGGATGAGCTGGCCGGCACCGCCAGCGTGGCGGGGATCAGAGAGGACAGGACTGCGAGGGTGGAGAGAAAAAGGATGAAGAAGGGGGGCAACAGCAGAGGACGTGCGTGCTGGGCGAGGGCCACGGAGCCAGGAGAGAGGCTTCATCCCAGCACCATCAATCATAAATAATATTTTCCTGCTGACAGTGCAGAGGAGCTGATTCCCTTCTCCACCCAGGTCCCAACTCACGTCTTTGGGGTGCCAGGTGGCATTGATTTTGAGGATGTTCCCCTCCCTGCTGGTCTGTGCCAGCTCGACCCGCAGAGCTGGTGACAGTTTGATGTGAGAAATTTAGTGTGGGAGGACAGGCTGCTCCAGAGCACTGTGTCCTGCAGCACCATGCCCGTGCCCGGCCCTGCCTGGCGCACAGCAGGCCCCACTGCCAGGGACTGCTGTGCCAGTGTTTCGGGGGCACCTCATCTTGTGAGGTGGCTGGGAAGGCACCCCAGAAAAGAGCTTGGCCTCCTGCTTCTGCCTGTGTTTTTGCTTCTGCAAGCTGGAAGCCCTGGGGCTATGGTGATGGGCTCAGGGACTGGCAGGACTCTACCCTTGAGGCTGCTATCTGGGATCAGCTTCAGAGACGGGCCTGTCCCCTGCCCAGCAGAAGGAATCCTATGAGTGCCCCCCAAGCAGCTGCCACAGGAGAGAGCAGCCCCTCCACATCTCCCGCTCCTGGGCAGGCTGTTCGGCATCCCTGCCACGGCAGAGCGTGCATCTGCCCTCGCTCCCAGGCTCCTGCCCGCCTGGCCAAGTGCTGGGTTATGAGATCCAGATGCTGGAGGAGGACGAGGAGTTCACTTGATGCATCCGAGACACCCCCAGCCCAGGCGAGCCAGGGCAGGCAGCCGGACCCGACCGTGTGATGAGAGATTTGTGCCACCACTTCTGAGCCATCCAGGCGGCTGGAAGGGAAAAGCCACCGCGCTTGGCCGTGGCACAAACCCCTCGCGCTGCTGTAAATCTGCCTTGGGTGTCTGTCCCGCTCTCCAGACGCTTGGCGTGCGTGCCGTGCCCTCTCCTTTGTGGGTGGCAACTGTCTGGGAGATCAGAGCCGAGAAACAGCCAGGCAGGACAAGAACTGGAGCCCTCAGAAGGGACTGGGGACGACAGTGCTGGCACACACAGCACCAGGGACAGTCGTGGTCCCTCGTGCCCCTCACACCACTGAACCCCCCACCCACATGACTCTGATTGGAGTGGGGGCAGAGGGGCAAGGACAGACAAAGCCCCCAGTTTTTGGGGCAACCGTTCTGATCCTCAGCAGGGACTGCCCCCTCCCACTGGAGCCCATGGCACAGCAGGGTTTATCCTGAATCCCCGTTTCTTTGGCGTCTCAGCAACAGCACCTCGGCCAGCTGGAGGGTGCATGGCAGCTTCTCGGGGTGAGCAGAGATTTGGGTCCCAACAGCCTGACCCTGGAAAGCTGGCAGTGGGTTGACTGTCCTGGGATGCATCCAGGCTCCACCAGCACGTTGGTTGTGCCACTGGCATGGGGACCATCCATGTGTGGAGGGCATCCACAGGGAGAACCTATGCGTGGATGCACCCCAAATGCCCAAATCCTCCCAGGGGCTATCTGGGTCCCGTGGTGGTGGGCAGCACCTGCCCACCTTCCACTCCAGAGAGAAGGGAGGCACGTTCCCACACCATGGCAGAGCTGAGCGCGGCTGTGCCATGGCTTTGGGGTGTTGGTGCAGCCTCTCCAACATCCACAGTCCTTGCTCAGAGAGAAGCTGGGGTTTCTCCGGGCAGCTTCTGCTTTGGTTGAACTGCCCCAGCCCATTCCTAGGGATTTTGGGGTACCAGGATTTAGAGTCCAGCCATGGGAGATGTGGGCACAACACACCAGTGTCCCTCTGCCCATGCCACCAGCACACCCAGACCCCCCACAGACCCACGCTGCAGTTTCATGACCAGGAGAGGGCTCTGGGGTTTTCAAAATCAAAAACTGGGTCCAGCACTAACACCCTGAAGGAGGATATGGGATCAGCATCCCATGGATGGGGCTCAGGTCGGATCACGCTGCCTGGACAATGAGCGAGCCCTCCTTTTCTCCTCCTTTTTTTTTGTTGCAGAGAAAACCGAACCCAAAAATAAAGGCAAAAAGCGACAGAAGAAGCCGAAGACAGAACGGCACACGGGCACCTAGCAGGCACCAGCACAGGAGCTGGAGCACCGTGGCAGGAGCTCCCAGCCAGCTCCTGCCACGGTGCTCCGGCCACATCACCCCTGTCTTTCCGTCCACAAAAAAAAATAATTGCACAATTTTCTCTGCCCCCCCATAACCCTTTTCTTTTGAGACGATTTATGGCCTGTAAAACATTTCCTTTTCAGAAAATCTAATTTGCAATGTCCAAAGCAAAGCCCTAGGGCTTGGGGAGGGGGTGGCTCTTTTATTCCTCTGGTCTTCCCTCTCCCCTAGCCTGCTCCATCCCTTCCCTTCCTCCAGACGGGTGGGATGGGGTTAGGCCAGGGGTTGGACGCTGCTAATGAAGCTGATGCCTGCCTGGATACTGTCCCCCAGGGCTGGGAGATGCCCTGGCTCCACAGGGTCCTGATTTTATGGGAGTGCTGGGGGGCACAGTGCACCACTGAGCTGCTCCAGGTGCTGGATAGTGGCCCCCATCCTCAGCCACAGGCATGGGAAGCAGCAGGACTCCCAGGGATGGGACCCCAGGGTTGGGACCCCACTGGGGACCGTGCCAGTGCTCACAGCAGCCCAGCCTGGTGCTCAGCATCCTCGCCAGAACAACCAAGGGACGAATCCTGCTGTCCTGGGGCTCATACGGCAGCTGGAGCCCCAGACTGGGAACCCTTCTGGGGACCATGCCAGCCCAGCACTCAGCATCCTCATGGGCCAAATCCTGCCGTCCTCAGCCTCACAGAGAGGCTCAAAGAGCTTCTCTCCCAGCTGAATGTGGGCACAGGAATTTGGGGTGACCACGGCTGTATTCGGTCTAGGACAAGGACACACACAGTGCAAATGCCAGCCCGGGCAGGGGATGCTGCTGCCTCCTGCATCCCCGAACTGGGGTGTGTTGGAAGCAGCGCTGCAACCCCCTCCCAGCCATCCCCGGGGGCGTGACCGTGGGGTGCTGAGCCCAGCCGTGCCAGTCTGTCTGTCCGTCCCGGCCACGCCGTGTGTCCACAGGCACAGAGGGCTGTAGGGGTGTATATATACCATGTGTGTGCTTAAATCGCTGCCCCAGCCGCAGGTAGCTCTGCATTCGGGGTTTGCCGGGGTCCAAACTCCCCGTCCCTGCCCTGAGCGGGAGTAGGCGGAGGCCGGGGCTGGCCGCGTTGTGCCGGGGCTGCGGGGGCTGCACAGACCCTTCAGGACGGGAGCGCTGGGTGTCAGCATCGAGCCAGCCCCAGAGCCGGCACAAAGCTGCCGGAGCAGCTGCTCCGATCGCTTCGTGACAAATAAACGGATTAAACCCTCGGCATCGCTCCCGCGTCCCTGTTTTCCCCGTTCCCGTGAGTTGCTGTCGGAGGGGGACTGGGATGCTGGCTGTGGCCACGGTGGAATCCCGCATTTCCCAGCTCTGCAGCTTGGGTCCCTGTGGGGAGACACCCTGCCCTGGCCCCCCGGCACTGGGGTACTGGGGAAAGATTTTATTTCAAGTTTTTATTTAAAGTACCACCAGCATCGCTCGTTGCCTGAGCCAGCACTGGAGCAAGCAGCAAGTGTGACACTGGGACTGCCATTCCACAGGAACTGGGAATCACCACGGGGTTTTTCTGGCTGACGAAGAAAATCCCCTTCTGCTGAGATGCTTGGGCATCCCCTTGGCAGCCTGTCCCCACCACTGGGATTGTCTCCTCCTTGAGGACACAGCCTAGATCCTATCCCAGCACGTGGGCTGGCAGATGTGGTGTCCCCCAGTTCTGCTCGGAGTCCCTCATCCCCCGGCAGACCCCCGGCCTGGGATCCGGGCACGCCGAGCCCCATGCACAGTCTGGCTGTGTCCTGCCAAGCTCTGCCTGGGACACAGCCCCGCTGCTGGTCCCCACGGGCTCATCCCATGGCCAGAGCAGCGAAATCCAGGCCTGGCTCCCGCTGGCATTATAAATAGCCGGGACTCGGGGAGGGAGCTGTGCTGCCTGGGATGGGGGTGCCGGGGTGTGGTGAGTCCCAGCGGGCGCTGATCGGGGGCACTCGCTGGGCGCAGGGCTGGAGGGTGGGAGGGCTCCGTGCTGCCGTGGCGCTGCCCACCGCGGGAGGTGCAATGAGTTGTGCAGAGAACGGCCGGGGGAGGGACGGGGCTGCGTGTGCGAATGTGTGAGAGAGTGTGTGCGTGTGTGAGAGAGACATTTATAGATCACGTGTGAAACTTGATCTCCCCGCAGTGGACTCAGAGGAAAGAAAAAAGATAGAAGTATTGTTTTTAAACAGATTTTTTCCTTTGTTTTTCTTTTTTTTTTTT
>VWZT01005338.1:108595-120894 GCA_013397055.1 Pachycephala philippinensis
GCCCGAGGCCGAGCCGCTGCCCTGCCCGGCCGCCCCCGGCCCTGTCCCCGGCCCCGGTGCTGTCCCCGGCCCGGCCAACGTGCTGCTCCAGCGGGACTCGCCGGCCGGCACCGCCGCGCACGGGGCTGCCCAGCGCCTGCGGCACCTCGAGAGGATCCTGGAGAACAGCACCCAGTGGTTGCTGAAGGTAGGGTGTGGGGTGTGGGGTGTGTGGGGGGCGTGGGGACAGGCAGCAGGGGGGTGTGGGCAGGGATCTGTGTCCGGCACGCACGCATGCAGCATCCCTGTGGCACAGCTGTGGGCTTTGGGGCCTGTGCCCACCTGAGCATCCAGGTCAGCTTTGCCCTGCAGGTGAGCAGCTGGCATCAGGCACTGCCTGCATAGAGGGGATGCGTGCTGCGGGTTCTGCGGGTGCTGCAGCTCATGGAGCTGCAGATCACTCACCCAGATCACTTCCCACTGAGGCTGTATTCCCTGTCCATCCTTGCCATAGGGCTCTTCATGGTCCTGGCTGCGTTAGCCATGCCGAGCATCCCTTGGGGATCAGCATTCCACGTTCTGGGCGAAGATGCTGGGAAGGGGTTTGGCCAGTGCCAGGGCGAGGGTCCCAAGGGCAGGGGCCACCAAAATCTCTCCATCTTCATCATTTTCCCTCTTACAAAAGCTCCCAGCACTTGGTGAGACTTTGTGTGGGACCCACGGCTCCTGGCTGTCCTGTGGGTGGTGCAGGGTGGGGGCAGTGGGGTGCCACACCAGAGGGGCTGCGTACCCACAGGGTTGCCACCCCCAGCCCCCACTGGCTCACCCCATCCCCAATGCCTGAGGCAGGAAGCAGCATTTCCTTCCTGGAGCCCCCACCAGCCGAGTGCTGCTGCCTGCGTCAGACCCAGGAATAGCTCGTCCCAGGGGACACATCCCTGGGGGCCCTGAACCCCACAGCCCGTGCCAGGAACGCTGGGTACCTGCACTGATAAGAGGGGAAGCGGCTTGTCCCCAGCTGTCACTGACCCAGCAGAGCCACATGCGTGTCCTGTGGTGTCCCACCAGGCTGCAGTGGGACCTGTGTGCCTCTGCACTCCCATTTCCTGGGTGATGTCCCTGTGCAGCACTCAGGGATCGGGATGGGGCCAACACACTGAGTGGGGGTCCCGGGGATGGCCTGTACCAGCCACGCTGCTTGAATAGCCACCCTGGCTGTGGGGGACAGTGCAGGCAGCAGGGACGTGCAGGACGTTGTTCCTTGTCCCCTCAGCCATCCTAGAGAACAAATTCCTCAAGAGCTGGGAAAACGCTGAACCATGGCTCTGCTGGAAGCCAGCCCAGGGTGTTGCAGAGAGGTCAGCAGGGCCAGTGACAACCTGGCTGGTGGCACTGAATCTCCATCACTGTGGGACCTGCTGGGTGTGCACCATCCTGGGGTCCCTGTGTCCTCAGCTCTCTGCCTTGGTGTCCCTGTGCTCTGGTGTCCCTGTGCCCTGTGTGCCGGGGCCACCTCTGAGCTTCCCTCGGGATGAGGGCAGCCTTTGTATGGCCAAGCAAGGCAGGGGACTGGGGTGGGTCCCACCACGGGTGCTCATGGCCCTGTCCAGAGCACACAGCCACGGGCAAAGTGGGACTGCACATCTGGACAGCTGTGGGCATCAATGCCCCTCCACCACAGCCCCAGGGAGAACAGGTCAATGCAGCACTGGGCAGCCAGTACCCCATTCCATCCCCATCCCCATTCTGTTCTATCCATCCATCCATCCCATCACAATAATCCCACCCCGTCCCATCCCCTCCCGCCCCATCCTGCAGCATGGCTCTCTCCTTTTAGAGGCAGATTTGCAGCTATGTTTTTTGCTGTTGTTCCTTGGCTTCCCAAATTTCAGCAGAGCTGCCCAAGAAGGCTTGTTTTGGTCAGACTCCAGCCCTGAACAAACAAACGAGGGCTCAAAAGAGGCATTGGGTTCAGGGACAGATCGTAAACAACATTGCATCCCCGTCTGCTCTGCCCTGGCATGGGGAGTCCTGCAGGGTGCTGAGAAATTGGGAGGTCTCCTGGTTCCCAGTGTGGCTCCCCAGGCCCCCTCAGGCATCTCCAGCACCAGCCTCCCCCCGGACCCCCCTCCACAGCACTGGGGGGCTCGCCCACCCTCCCCACTCAGCACCCCTTGGTGGGGACGTGGCGAGGACCCAGCACACAAGGACACATCGGCTGCTCCTGTCTCAGGAGGAATTAATTTTAGCTCAAACACAAACATTTGATGGTGCCGCTGGGTCTAGGGGGGGACTTGGGGTGGGATGGGGTCTCCAGTAGCAGTTTGGCAGCTCTGAGGTGCCTGAGGCACAGGGGCTGATGCTGCTCACCCTGCAGGGGTGTGGGGAGCAGGTGAAGGGTTTTCCACCCACCTTTGGCTTTGGCTCAAGGATCCCCCAGCCAGTGCTTGTGGAATGTTTAGAAATGCCAAGGCAGGACAGGAACTGGGACAGGGATGTGGCTGCAAGAAGGCAGCACAGGATGATCCAGCTGTGGGCAGTGGGATCCCAGCATGGGGACAGCGAGTGGCTGAGTTCCCTCCTGCTCCACGGTGATGTTTTGGGGTGACCAAAACAGCACCACAGCTTTCCCCCCAGCTACTCTGCCCTTATGGTGGAGAAATGAGTCTCTGAGCCCAGGAGAGCCCAGCTCACATCAGCACCCATGAGATGAAGGAGGGGGAATTCCAAATTCCCTGTCCTTGGCACAGAGCCTGTCCCATTTGCATCCCCTATGCCACCCATGGCTGGGGACGCTGTGCCCCACTCCAGCTCCCAGGGAGCTGCTGGGGCCGGGATCCAGGGCTTCATCTCCAGGGCTCTCAGCCTTCCCCGTGCCAGCCTGACCTTTTCCGTGGGTATGTTCTGCCCTCGGCTCACAGATATGTTTATTTAAAAAAAGAAAAAAGGCAAAAAGCAAGATTGAGAGGGAGAAAAGGCCTTCCCAAACCCTGTGAAGCAACAAGATTAACGATGTGGTTAAAGGGAAACTCTCCAGCAATCCCTCAGCTCAGGGAAATGTTTTCCAGACGCGGCTCTCCGACCTTTCCCCGCTTCCTCCCTGAGAGCATGTTCCTGCGAGGGAAAATCCCCAGGGAAGCGGGTGCAGGCACTGCTGGCTGGGATGGGCAGCCCTGGGACCTTCCTGCCCCGAGATCCTCCTGCCCCACATGGGTGCTGACAGTGGGGTGATGGTTTTGCCACTGCCTGGTGCGGAGGAGGAGGGAACAGCGGGATTTCATCATGCCAAACAAGTGCAGAGCCCTGTGCCCTGGCCCGCCGCCGGCCCCACTCCCACGCTGAGTATCCCAACGCTGCTGCCTGCCACGGTGCTGAACATCCTGGTATCGCTGCCCGTCATGATGCCGAACATCCCAGCCCCGCTGCCTGCCCGGCACAGTGCCGAGCATCCCAGCACCGCTGCATTCCCACCGTGGTGCACAACATCCCGGCACCGCCGCCTGCTTCCCACACCGCCCAGAGAGCAGCAGCCCAACCCTGCAGGTTCTGGTCCGCAACCCCACGAGATGCAGGGGGTTGGGGGCTCTGCCTGCAGCACTGGGGAGCTCGGGCAGGGAGCAGGGTCTGGGCATCGCAGGGACTGCAGGATCTGTGGGGTGCGGGGAGCTGGGCAGCCCCCGTCCCTCCTGCTCTCAGGGGCTGCTTTCCCAGCGTGGGCGGCAGCGCGGCCCCTTCCGCTCCCCGTGGCCCCCGCCGAGGGACCGTGCCCCCACCGAGGCCATCGCCCTGGGGAGGGGCTGAATGGGAACCTCATGGCGGGGCTGCCAGAAATAGCAAAGCCTTTGGGAAAGGCGGCTCCCCCGCGGGCTGGGAAAACGGAAGCGTCATCTCAGCTGTGTCCGAGCTGTGTCCGCAGCCAGCTCCTTCCCAGCCCCGAGTACTTCCACGTGGTGGGGCACCAGCACCAGGTGCCCGGACACCTACCTTCCCTGGCCGATGGTGTCCCCTCACCTTCCATATCCCCAGCCTGGGAAACCAGTGGTTGGGGGCTGGCAGCTGATGCTGATGCCAATGCCAGCCACTCCCTGCCCGGCTGCTTGGCACCCAGCTCGCCAGCACACCTGGGCACACACAAGCCCGTGCCAGGCCCCAGCTGGTACCACAGCCCAGGAATCTTGGCAGCCGGTGCCTGAGGATCCTCCCCTGCAGCAGCTCAGCTCGCTGTGCCCTCTGATAAGATTCTAAGGGTCCTGAGGTGGGTCGAGCCATGCGGAGACACAGGGCTGTGCCTGGGGGCTGTGCCCGGTGGTGCCAGGCTCAGCCGGGATGCTGAGACACCGGAGAGGTGCCCGAATGACGCACTGCATCCCCACTTCCCTGCACAGCTGGAGAGCTACATCCAGAGCAGCGTGAAGCCGGAGATGGCGGAGCTGCGGCACACGGCGGTGCAGAACCAGACCGCCACCATGCTGGAGATCGGCAGCTCCCTCCTCAACCGCAGCGCCGAGCAGAGCCGCAAGCTCACCGACGTGGAGGCCCAGGTATGGCCCGTGTGTGTCCCCATGTCCCCACCACCCCGAGACCTGTGGTGGGTGGCACGGTTTGTCTGCAGATAAAGGCGATTCCCTGAGGTGACACAGGGTTTGATGCCCAGTGGTGGAGGTACCAGGGCTGTGTGCCAGAGACTGTCCAGCCCGATGCCACCGGGGGTGTGGTGTGGCTCTGGCTGCTGATGCCAACACTCCCCTCTGCTCCCGAGGCAGGTGCTGAATCAGACGTGGCGCATCGAGATGCAGCTCCAGGAGAATTCCCTGTCCACCACCAAGCTGGAGAAGCAGCTGCTGCTGCAGACCAACGAGATCCACAAGCTGCAGAACAGAAACAAGTAGGGGCTGGGGCAGCTCAGGGACCCCCACAGCCCTTGGACCCCACAGGGAGGCCGGTCTCTCCCCCCTCACACTGCACTTTGAGGGGGCTTGAACACCTCCAGGTGCTGGCTGGGGTCCCTGGGGGGTTGCACAGCCCCAGCAGGGTTTCCTGGGCTTTGAGTTCCCCTGGCTGGGCACCTCCCAGAGGTGAGGGTGCAATTCAAGGGGTGTAGCAGGGGATGGGGACAGCAGTGGGTCCCTGCAGACACGCCGGGACACCGCAGCTGCAGCTGGCTCCACTCTGCCACCCCATCACCGCTGCATCCCACTCCCAGCATCCTGGAGGTGCGGGTGCTGGAGATGGAGACGAAGCAGCAGGCGGAGCTGGCGGGGGCCCACTTGGAGAAGGAGAAGCTGCAGCGGCTGCTGAGCCAGCAGAGCGGCACCATCGAGGAGATGGAGAGGACGCTGCTGGCTGCCAGCGCCAACACCAGCCTGCTCCAGCGGCAGCAGCTGCAGCTCCTCCAGTCTGTGCAGAGCCTGGTGCACCTCGTCTCCCAGGACAGAGGTGAGCGGGGTGTGCGGGAGAGTGGGGGCAGTGGGAAAGCTCCTGGTCCTCCCAGCAGAGTGCCAGGGTGCCCCTGTGGTCTGCTCAGCTTGAGTGATTTCACCTCAAAAATCATAGAATCGTTCAGTCATAGAATGGTTTGGGTCAGAAGGGATCTTAAAGCTCATCTCGTTCCAGCACCCTGCCGTCGGCAGGAACATCTTCCACTAGAAAATGATCCACTTATTGCAACCAAGGAGCAGCTTGGAGCCCCAAGGGGTGGGTCCACAGCCTGATGCCATTCCCAGCCATGGCAAACCCCCAGGGTTATGCTGGCAGCAGCCCCGGTGGCACAGCTGCCTCGCCCAGCCCTCAGGAGATGGCGCAGAAGGAAAAAAAAAAAATCCATGAGCACAAAGGCATCCAAAAGGGAGAGGGAAGAGCAGCAAAACCAGGCAGGGCTGCAGGGCCAGCAGGGTTTCTGCCTTCTCACTGTCCCCTCTGCCACAGCCGTGTCACCTGGGCAGGAGCAGCAGTTCCAGGACTGTGCCGAGGTGCGCCGGGCGGGCATCCGCGCCAGTGGCGTCTACGCCCTGCACATTGCCAACCTCAGCGAGCCCAAAAAGGTGAGCACAGTCCAGAGAGGGCTTCCCTGCAGCACCCCGGAGTGTTGCCCAGCCAGTGCACACCAGCCCCACTCCAGATCCCTGTTGCTTGGCACATCCCAGGGCAGTTTCCCCACCCCATCCAGCCTTGGGGCTGCACAGGGGCGAAGGCAGCACCCACGGGGTGAAAGCAGGGCTGGCACGGCCTTCCAAATGGGGCCATAAAACTGATTTTAAAGGCACCCTGACCTATGAGCACTGGACCCAGCCCCTGCCTACAGCCATGGAGGGAGGAGACACCCCCCTCCCCCAGCCAGGCACTGGGCATGGCACACGCTCACCAGCCCCAGTACCCACAGAGCACCCACGCTGTGCTGCCCAGCCTGGCAGGGATGCACCTGGCCAGCCACTCCAAGCCACCCCCAGCCTGTCCCTCACTCCCCTTGCAGGCATACTGCGACATGGAGACGGATCGAGGGGGCTGGACCATCATCCAGCTCCGTGCCAACGGCAGCCTCAGCTTCCAGAGGAGCTGGAGGGAGTACAAGCAGGTGTGTGTGTGCCTGACCAGGCAGGGGGACACCCTGGGGGCACCCTGGCCACCCTGGACTCACCCACCCTGCTGCTCCCCAGGGCTTCGGGGACGCGGCGGGGGAACACTGGCTGGGGAACGAGGCCGTGCACCTGCTGACAAGCCGGGTGCCCTACGCCCTGCGGGTGGAGCTGCAGGACTGGGAGGGCGGCCAGGTGTATGCCCACTACGGGAAATTCCAGCTGGGGAGTGAGCGGCAGTTTTACAGGTAGGAGAGAGGCACTGTGGGGACAGCCATCGAGTATTCCCCATCTCTGACTGTCCCCAAGCCCTGCGGGCAGCAGTGGCCAGGGGCAAGGGCTGGATGTGTGCCCCAGGGAGGTGCAGGATCACCATAGGCTTCACTGGGTTGTCCTGGTGTATTTATGATGCCAGGTGCCAGGCACGTTGCTGTGACACTTTCATCTCTCCCTGGGCTCCTGAGGAGCAGATTTTTAATGTATAAAATTACATCAAGGCAGTGACGCAGCTGTGGTCACCAGGCATTCCCAGGGGTGTTGGGCATCCCCAGGCTGTCCATGTCCAGGGAGAGATGCTATGCTCCTGATGCCCAGCTTGCCATGACCATGTGCTCCTGGCCATGGGCCAGTGGACAGCAGCTGGGGGACTTCACTGCTGGGCTGGAGGTGGAACCAGACCCCAGACATCCCCTGCACCATCCATCCCATGCATGCACCGAGCTGACCCCCAGCAAGAGGACTGCAGGAGACTCAGGGGGGTCCTCTCTGCCCCAGCATAGCACAGCCTTGGGGACCGAGGACAGGAGGCCAGGCTGGAACTGCAGGATCTCTGCCCACACCCCTCTGTGCTGTGTTCAGCCCCTGAGCAGTGCTGGGGGCTCTGTGACCCCCGGCAGTGACAGTGGCTGTGTTCCTGCCGGGCACAGGCTGTCGCTGCAGGACTACAGTGGCACGGCCGGGCAGCAGAGCGGGCTGGCACTGCAGGGCACCCGATTCAGCACCCGCGATGCCGACAATGACAACTGTCTCTGCAAGTGCGCCCAGATGCTCTCGGGAGGTGAGTGGAGCAGGAGAACAGCCCCGTGCAGCACCCGCGGGTGCCGGCCTGCGATGCCACCGTCCCGCCCTGCTCCCTTCCCGCAGGATGGTGGTTCGATGCCTGTGGCCTCTCCAACCTGAACGGCATCTACTACCCGGCCCGGCACAACATCCGCAAGCTCAACGGCATCCGCTGGCACCACTTCCAGGGGCCCAGCTACTCCCTGAAGGGCACCCGCATGATGATCCGACCCACCAGCTTCTAACGTGCCTGCGGCCAGTGCCAGCGCTGAGGGAGAAGTCCGGGACAAGGGATGGCTGGGGGTGGCTAAGATGCCCCAGCTGCTGCAGGGAACCTTTGCCACGAGTTATATTTTTTACTCTTGTTTATCCCATTTTCCAGAAGCCTGCAGTGTCACCACGGCCATGCTGGAGGAACCGTGGGCAGGGGTGAAGGGCGCTGCAGGAGCTGGAGCTGCAGGAGCTGGAGGGGAACAAAGCCAGACCTGCCAAAGTGGACTCCAGCCTATGGAAACCCCCTGATCCCACCTCAGCTTCTCTCCCTGAATTTCTGCTGGGCCTCAGGGTTTTGTCTTGGGGACAGGGCTCCAAGACCCCCTCAGTGACAGGGCTCTGAAATCCCCTGGGACCATGTGCAGAGGGGCCCCAGATACAATGGGAGCTTTGCCTTTTCACTGGTTTTGGATATTGTAAATCCCCCATCATCCCACTTTCCTGCAGGATTAGAGGGGCTGGGTGGGACAGGAATCCTCCTGAGCATGGGGGCTGGTAGCATCCCTCCTTCCCCTTTCGTCCAGAGACAGCCATGCAGAGGGCCACAGGCTGTCCCTTTCCAAGCATGGCCCGAGCCACTGTCCCCATGCATGGCAGGACAGGCACTGCTCCTCACGGGGTGGAGCTGGGTTTCTCCAGCCCTTAGAGAGGACAGGAAGAGCAGGGGGTGGCCTTGGGGACCCTCATGGGGACCAGTCCTGGGATGGTCAGTGGCCCGGTTCTGGAAGGTGCTTGCTGGGAGCAGGCACTGTGCTGGCAGGGGCTGGCAGGGCCCCAGGATCGGCAGGAAGGGGCTGGGGGATCGTGAGTGGGGAGGGGGCTGTAGGTTAAAGGGGCTGGGAGGCGGGAGGTGGTGGGTGCTGGCACCGACACCGGCTGTGCACGCAGCAGAGGGGGGGCTCCTGCTGCCTGCCCTCATCACTGTCCCGAGGCACCCGCTAATTAACACTGATTAAAGCACGTGACGTTGTTGGCGCTTCCAGAAGATGCTCATCAGTGGGGAATAATTAAAAAATGGAAAACACGGGGGGCGGCGCTGCCGGTTTTCCTTCTGTCCTGGCTGCCTGCCGGCACCTCCTGCCTGCACATGGGGCACCCGTGGGGAATCTCAGCACGGAGGGTGAGGCTGATGGACATTTCCCCGGCTGTCCCTCCTCCCTGGAAATAACTGATAGGCTCAGCTGTGCTCCCCACGAAACCGGAGCCACCGGGAAGCAGCTGCCAGGGAAAGTGATAGGGAGCACGGGGCTGTCCTGCTGTCCCCAGCGGGGACAGGCGATGGCGGGGGGGGCATTCCGGGGGGGGACACACGCCTCTGAACACGTCTGTGCCAGGGTTTCATGCTGGCAGTCCCATGGGTGGGGGTCAGATGGAGACTCCTGCCTCGGGAACACGGCTGCTGTCTGTGCATCTGTGTGTGCGCATCGAAACACTGCTCATGAGCACGAGGGCATGGACACACAGAAACACACATCCTGCACACACAGGATCATGTATGAGCACCCAGGGCTTTGGACGGCTGTGTCAGGTCCCATTCATGCAGGACATGGGACACCAGAGCCACACCAAGGACCGGCAGCACCTGAGGGACATGTGGCTGCTCAGCCCTTGCCTGGCTGAGGACTGGTGGGGGCCCTCCCCTTCTCCTTAGCCATAGCAGCAAATTTAGACCAAGCCCTGGGACACACCACGCTGAGGAATCCGGCAGCACAGCCGGTCCCAGCCACCAGCAAGGATCTGGTTCCCTCAGAGATTTCCCCAAGGGCAAAGCCTGTCCCCAGGCGAGTGCCCAGGGTCCCTGTCACCCTCTGGTTTCCGGGGTGTTTTCCTTGGGAAGGCATCCAGTGCCCCAGGTGCCGTCATTAAGGGTCCCCTGGGTGTGTGTGTCCTTCCCAGAGCACTTCATCAGCCTGACTCACAGCCAGATGCCATCCCTGTGTCCTGTGACCGTGTCCTGTCACCACGTCCTGACACCCCATCCTTCCCTCCACATTCCCTGCAGCTGGACCTGACAATACCCCAGCAGGAGTCAGATGGATCCTGCACCCCAGGCAGGGGATCTGGGTGGACACACAACAGCGCAGGAATCAAGCTGGGGGGGTAAATTCTTCTTTATGAGAGTTTTTCTGGGGACCCCAAGCCCCTGCTGAAGGGGTTCCTGGTGCTGCCTTGGCCAGCAGCTGCTGAGGGGGCTGGCACTGAAGGGAGGCAGCAGCAAGTCCAGGGTCCAGGTAGGGTCCCCTGTGTGCATGCGCTTGCTGGTGGCTTTGATGTCACCTTCCCCAGCCGACACCTGCCTGCATGGGACACCTCAGGAGCATGGGGACCGCAGGGCACAGGTGGCATCTGAGGTGCCAGGAGGGCTGCGGTGCCATGCGAGGCTGCCCTGGGAGAACACACGGGCGCTTTTCATCTTCAAAGAGCTCCCTGCGCCGACTTTCATCCCAGCCCACCTGGGAGGTCTCTGCTGTAGCCGCCCCCATCTCCCAGTTCTTGGAGAGCCGGGACCTGGCCAAGCTTTGCCGGAGCGAGGGAAGGAGGCAGGGGAGGGTGCATGGCACAGAGGGGAATCCCAGCAGCTGGGGCTCTGCCGGGACCTGCCAGACCCAACTGCCGCCCTGCCGTGCCCGCCGGGCCCCGCGCTGGCACACGGCAACACGGAACCCGTGATTCCCTTCCAGCACCCAGCTCAGCACCCACAGCCCTGTGGAGCTACGGGCACCCCAAGGGTCCCTGTCCCATCCCGACCTCCGCCGCCACAAGAGACAACACACAGCCTCCAAAACACAGGCATTTAATAAAACTGACTGCATTATTATTTACAGATCAAACATCAGGAAAAAGAGTAGAAAAGAGGAACTGTTGTCTTCATAAATACCAGGCCCAGCATGGTGGGAGCTTTGTGCCCGTTGGCAGCCCTGGGGGGAACAGAGGCACCGCAGACACTCACACACACAGACACACAGCCCTGGGCAGCTTGAAGCAGGGGGTCAGGTTTCCCCCTCACCCCTCAAAGCACCAGGCTTTTCTTCAGCAATAAGCTGGGACCACCAGGATGTGGCCACCACCCCAGGCAGTGGGACCCCCTCGGTGGAGGCTGCAAGGGGGCAGCTCCTTCCCCAGTGCAGTGTCCCTGCTCCATGCAGGGGGAACCAGCCCCTTGCACCCCACCCCTGGGTGCTGGTGAGGAGCAGGACAGGCAGGAGCTGCCAGCAGTGCAGGCAGGGCAGCCACACATGAGGCCCTGTGGGTGTTGGGGACCAGCCACACACCCAGGGACACGTGTCTTCTGCCTTCCCACGGGCTTGCAGTGACCTGGCTCTCCAGTGCTAGCACAGGGGTCTGACAATGGATCCCTGGCCACCACATCGGGCCAGTGATGCTGCAGCACAGCAGGGCTGAGTTCAAGAGTCCTGTCACCCCCAAGAGGTCCCTGCTCCTCCCAGGGCACAGCCTGCGCTCTGTCCCCATCCAGCACTGCCCACTTATGAGCAACCCATCCCCGGTGCCCACCATGGCACTGCTACACGTCGGAGACCTGCTGGGGCTCCCTGGCCTGGCGCAGCCCGTAGAGCCACTTGATGACACGGGCGTTGCGCTCGATGATGGAGATGCCGTAGGGCACGCGCTCGGCCGGCCGCCCCTCCGGCGTGGCGGCGCTGGGCGGCGAGTGGCCACCGTCCGAGCTGGCCGTGCTCACGCTGTGGAACTTGAGGGACACGATGTCGGAGCTGGCGCGGGCGAAGCGCTCGGCCCCCATGTCCTGCATCTCCTCGGGGTCCAGGCCACAGTAGTTGAAGAAGCGCTCCAGGTCGGCGGTGGCCCGCGAGAGCCGGTCGCTCAGGTCCGACTTGGAGCGGTGCAGCAGCGGCTGCCGGCGGGCGCTCTCGGGGCGGGCGGGTGAGCTCCGGGACGGGGTCACAGGCAGCCCACCTGGGACGGGGGATGCAGGCACCGGTGTCACTGGGCTCCGCGGAGCTCCACAGGGACGGACGTCCACCCTCCGCACGGCCACACTGCCGGGGGCCTTGGTGGTGGCCGGGCTCTCCGGTGGCTTGACAGCCCCCTCCACCGCCGGCGCTTCCGCCCGCCACCTGCACTCCCTGCCCAGCGGGCTCTCCGCCTTAGGGAAGGGGCTGTCACAGAGGTTGATGAGGTTGTTGAGGATCTCCAGGTCAAGGGAGGTCTTCGGGCTGGCAGCATCGGCGCGGCGCGGCCCCGGGGGTGCCCTGCGGCTGGGGGTGAGCACAGCCCGGCGCACCCCGGGGGTGAAGAGGGGCTGCTTGAGCAGCAGTGGCTTCACTGGCTCCTGCTTGGTGCTGGCGACCCTCTGGCTCTTCACGTACTTGGCCTTGTCGGCCTCCAGCCTCTCCACTGCGCTGGGCTTCCCGGCCCCCGGCTCGGCGTGCCGGCGGA
>VWZT01005338.1:120927-133825 GCA_013397055.1 Pachycephala philippinensis
GACGGGCATGGCCGAGGTGAAAGGCGCCGTCACCGTCACCCCCTTCATGGTGTCACCGGCTTGCAGCGCCTCGACGGGCATCCTCCGTGCCGGCACCGGGACACGGGGTGGGCGGCCGCCACGGGCAGCGAGGAGCTCGGGTGCCGTCGGCTGCGAAGAGGGGCCGGAGTGAGAGCGGCGGCGATGCTGCCCCTGCCCGCGCCCCGGCCCCACGGCAGACAAAGGCAGCCCGGGCTGTGCGGTACAGCACTGGCTGCGCCGCTGGCTCAGGGCTGCTTATTTGAAGGCGGTCACCACGCCTCCGCCGCCGCCGAGCCTCCCCGACACTCCCCCGGCCAATCCGCGCCGCACGCCTGCTTCAAACCGCACCGGGGCCAATGGCGCCGGCGGGGAGGGCGCCCCGGTCGCGGCGAGGGGCACCCTGGGGAGCGAGTGGGGGCGGAGAGAGCCAAGTACCCTTCACTGATGCTCTGCCCGGGTCGCAGGTGCCCGGGGGTGCATCGCCCGCATCGAGGGGTGCATTGCATGCGCCCGTCGTCCGTGCTCAGGGTGCACTGCCCACATCAAGGGGTGCGTTTCCTTCACCCAGGGGGGCATCACCGACTGCCAGGGGAGCGCTGATTTCTCTCAGGGGTGCCTTATCTACATCCTTGCATCACCCATGCCCAGGGGTGCATTGCCTGCTCCCAGGGGTGCATCCCCCATGCCCAGGGTTCCGTCACCCACCACCCTGCCGGGCTGGTGGATTCCGTGCTCCACTCCCTCTGCTGTTCCCTCAGCTCTCAGCCCTCTCGCAAGCTCCGGGGTTGCTCCCAGGCTCTCTGCTCCCATCCTGGAGTTCCTTGGAAAGCCTGTGGAGTATACGGGGGTTTCCACTCGTGCTTCCCCGGTCGCGGTGTGCTCGGAGCAGCGTGGGGCCCTGCGCACCCCGTGTCCTTGGGTCCCTGCCAACCCCAACAAGCGCAGCCGCCACAACGGTCGCGCAGAGGCACCAGCCCGCCCACAGCGAAAAGGGGGGGGAGGGCACCCAAACCAGCCCTGCACCCTTCTGCAGCCCCCTGACCAGGGGTGGGCACACCCAGAGTGGCCCCAATACCCAGAGAGGCTCAGCAGTGGCAGGGCACACAGGGGAATATGTGGGTCAGACCCCCTCCGCCAACCCCTTTCCCAAGCTGCTCTGAGATTCCCCCTGAGGGTCCCGATTTGGGGCACTGACGAGCCCCGAGGATGTGGCAGAAAACCCCAGCACTCACCAGGTGCTGTGGTGGGCCGGTGTGCTGTGGCCTCCCTCGCTCCCGTGGCAGCCCCGAGCAGGCGGCTGCCCCCGTCACCCGCTCACCTGCGTGCACAAACTTCCTGGGAACAGCCCAGCGCCTGTCCCAGCACTGACCGCCGGCGGCAGGAGCCAGCCCTAGCACCCACAGCCCCGCCGAGCTATGTCTGAGCCACAGCTGAGCCATGTCTGCACCCCCTGCCAGCCCACGGGTGCCAGCGTGTCAGACCCAGCACCCCCAGAACCCGGACCCCAGCAGGGTCCCTGAACAGCACACGGTGCATCCCCCTGACACGCTGTGACAGACGAGTGGCCCGGGGGACGCTGGCTGTCCCTGTCCCCGTCCTCGTCCCCTGCCTGGGGCGACATGCTGCCTCCTGACCTGGAAAATGTCTGCAGGGGGGCGGCCAGGCGTGGCGACAGCTGGGAACGGTCCCAGCACCGGCACAGATCCTCCTGCCTCGTCCCCGGGCAGATTTCTGCACGACTCTGCCCGACCCTTCGGGTCCAGTGCTGCCCAGCTCCTGTGCCAATGGCCAGCTTCACTGCCCTTGTACCTGTGCCCAGCACAGGGAGGGCTCCCCGGCTCAGCACAGGGGTGCAAAAGTGCCCCCAAGCACGGCAAAGCGGGAAAATGTCCCTGTGTCAGGCACTGGAGCTCAGCCTTGTACCAGACACTCAGCCAAGCCACAGAGGAGAAGGCTGTCGAAGTGCAGGGACAAGGACACGGGCCCCCCGGCACAGCCGCCTGTGGGCGGCTCGGGGTCCGGTCCCCTCCCCAGCACGGACAGCCCGGCCGGGCACAACCTGCTGCTCCACATTCCTGCGGAGCTGAGCCGCTGCGCTGGCACGGCCTCACCGAGCTTGGCTGCACCGAGCCAAGCTGAGCCGAGCGGAGCCGCCCTCCGAAAAGCCCCAAAAACACGGCAACATAATTCCATGCCCCAAACCCAGTCGGAGTGCGGCGATCTGAGCTCTGGGCATTGCCCAGTGTGGCCCCAGCTCCTCTCCCTCCTGGAGTGGGCAGTCCATCCAGGCTCACATGGCACACCGGGTCACCTCCTGCCTGGAGAAGCTGCTCCAGAGGTACACAGTTGTGACCCCTTCACCGGCTCACCCAGCCCCATTCTGCTGGCACTGGACCAGCGCGGGACCAGCACCACCCCTGCCACCCACCTGGATCGGCCCTGCGGCGTGGGAGCCTCCTCGGCACGGATCAGCTGCCACGCTTCTTCTCCCTGCTCTCTTTCCGAGGGTGTCCCGATGGTGTTCTGATGTCCCCACGCCTCCTGCTCCCCAGCCACGTCCTCCCCGTCTCCCCCCGTGCCGGCGGCTGGAGGGTGCTGGAGCGGTTCCGCATGCGGCAGCTGCCGCTGAGTCAGCGCCGGGCGAGGACGCCCTCCGAGGCAACTCAGCGCTCACATGGGATCGAAACCACGGGGCATTCCTCCATGCCAGGCTGCGTCACACAGCGTGACGGTGCCCGGTGACGTCCCAGGTGCCGGTTCAGCCCGCGGTGCCGGCTGGGCAGCCTGGATCCGCACACGGCCCGAGGTGCTCACACTGACAAAGCCAAAACGCTTCTGGATGTCGCTGCTCGCTGTGGGCAGAGGGTTCTGGTGCTGGGTTAGGGCTTCAGGGACGCAGGGGAATTCCCAGCCTTCCTGTGGGCACCCAGATCCCCTCATATCACTGGTGTATCCAGTCGGCAGGGCCTGCTCTGATTTGGAAATTTCACCTTGTTTCCCCACGCACCTGGCAGCGATAAACTCCAAAACGTAGGAAAATAAACAGGATAGTAGGAAGGGAGGTCACAGACAGGAACAGGGTCACCAAGCCTGCAGCCACCTGGACCTGCTGGCCTGAACCCAGCCCCAGGGTGGCTCCTGCCCCATGGTACCGGCATCTCCGTTCAGCTCTGCACGGAGGGAACGAGCGTTTGGCTCATGCCATGGAGCTCAGTTACAGCTCCGCATTGTTCAAACGGCTCCTGGAGCAAGACAAGGAGCTGAGGGAGAAGGTGGAGAGAGAAGGGCCAAGGGAAGCATGCAGTCTGGGAGCCAGAGGGCTGCCCTGAGCCCAGATTCGCACAACGGGCTCAGCTGGAAAATCCCAGTTGGTAGGCGAGGGCAGAGCCCGCAGGCTGCGTCCCCCCGCAGGTGCCGAGGCTGTGCGGGTGCAGGCAGGAGGCTGCAGGAGCTGCTCGGGCATGTCTGGCCCGTTGGAGCAGGGCGTTGGATCCAGGCAGCGCCCCAAGCCTCGCCCTCCCCGGGAGCATCCCGGGACATGTTTTGGGAGGGTGCCTTCTGCAGGAATGCTCCCCCAGCACCCGGTGTAGCATCTCCACCACTGCTCCAGGGACACGTGGACAGTGTTTGAGAACAGAGGGACAATCAGGCACTGGCAGTGCCTTTGCTGTCACCTCCTCCAGACACTGCCTCGTGCCAGGGACCTCCTGGATGCTGATGCCTGAAAACTAGGCAAGGAAACAGTACTCCATAGTATAAGGCCTAGAGAGCAGGTATTTGTTTATTTGACGCCGGGAGTGAATGGGACAGCTCCACCACAAACTCACTCGTCCATTCTTCACACAGCACCAGCTTTTATACTTTTTTTACTTAATGTGTACATTATACTTTCCTAACCTTCATATTGCGATATATTTTCTAATCACATGATTATGTCAGCCCTTGTAGCACATGCACAGTTTCTGCACGAAGTGGTCCTCAGCCTCCTGGTGGTCATGTTGGATGAAGGCTCATAAGTCTTCCTCGGGCTTGAGGTTTTCACCCGTGTTCCTTGCGCATGCTCTATGAGATTGTCTGCTCAAATAGCCAGTGGTTAGCTTTTTTCGGGAAGAATGCATTTTTTGGCTGGCCAGTGGCTCCTATTACTTGAATATGCTTTTCACTTTTAGGTATCAATGCTTGATTCAAGACTGAAAATGTGGCTCCAGTATCTACTAAAAAATTAATTTCTTTATCATTCCCTAGCTGTATTTTAATCAGATCTTAATTAGGGTAAGATCTGCTGGTCCCCATCATTCATTATCATCTAGAGTGGCTACAATAGTTTCTTGTACTTCACCTGCTACCTCCAGGCACTGGTGTTTCCAGGGTTCTCCTTTCTTACAATATGCCCATTGATTTGGCCCCAACTTCGTCTGTGGCTGGTTTGAACCTCCTCTGCCTCTGGTTTTTCCGCCCCCGCCTCTGCCTTGTCCATACCTACGTAGCTCAAACCTTTTTGCTACTTTGCTAGGGTGTTCTCTGTAATTCCTAACCTGTTATCTCCCTGTTATCTCTTTCCAAAGCTAGCACCAAAGGGTCCTGTGGGGCCAAATTAATGTCACATTCCTTCTGAAACTCAGGTTTAATTTAAAGTTCCGTTGGGGGGCTACTTTTCACCACTTTCCAACTTATACAAAGGCCACCATTGGTTACAGTATTTAATCAGATTACCTTTCTCCAAATTACCCCCTGGGATTCCTCCCAAATCTTTCCAATGTGCTAAAATACGTCCTAGTGGACTTTTGTTAATAATATCTTTACTTCCTGTGTTACCGATTCCTAATGCTATCTGAATTTCCGTACTTATCAGTATGTATCAGTACTTCTTCTCCTTTCTTTATCTTTATTCCTGATATATTGCCCTGAACACACACTGGGCATCTCTGAGTCTCCCAGCACCAATATTCTCTTTTCCCGTACCAATAAGCAATGTAAACAAAAGGATTACATGTTCCACACAATCCACAAGGAACTGGGGTACGGTAGGACATAAAACGAGTTTCCTAAAACACACAAGGGAAACAACTACTACCCTTACAACACAAAATATACAAATACCACACGTATCACAGTCAAACCCAAAATTCCAAGGCCAAGGCCAATACCAAAAGTCATTAGACTTCTTTTTGGGGACTCTAACCCCTTGTATCTCTTTTGGAGACTATAACCCCTTGTGTATCTTTTTGGGACTCTAACTCCTTGTATCAACTTCAGGAATTTCACGTGTGGTACAGCGTGTGGAATGTCTCCCACGTTTTATGGGAGTTACTTAACCAAGACCAGAAACAAAATTCAGGAACGATCAACAAATACCTTAAATTTCCTGCAGTCGGTCCTTGTCTACCCCCACAGGGAGCTGGTGAAGTGTGGAGTCACTCTGAGAAATTCTCAGGGTGCACCAAGGGAGTCCCCAGCTCCAGTGGATCTTGCAGCCAGGCAGAGAGTCCTGTCCTGCCGTGGGTTCACCAGACTGATGCCTGAAAACTAGGCAAGAAAACAGTGCTCCATAGTATAAGGCCTAGAGAGCAGGTATTTGTTTATTCAATGCCAGGAGTGAGAGGGATACCTGCACCGCAAACTCACTCGTCCATTCTTGGCACAGTACCAGCTTTTATACTTTTTTTACTTAATGTGCACATTATACTTTCCTGACGTTCATATTGTGACGTATTTTCTAATCACACCGTTATGTCAGCCCTTGTAGCACATGCACGGTTCCTTCATGAGGTGGTCCTCAGCCTCCTGGTGTTTGTGTTGGATGAAGGCTCCTAAGTCTTCCTTGGGCTTGAACTTTTCTCATCTCTTTTCTGTGCACTCTCTATAAGATTGTCCGCTCAAATAGCCAGCAGTTAGCTTTTGCAGTTAGCTTGTTCTGCTAAACTCGCGGATTTCTAAAAAGTGTTTCATTCACACACCCTGTTACAGAGTAACTACTTCTTTAAGCATAGCTACAGCTTTTTGCACAGCTCAAGCACTATCTTGTTGCCTCCGCATCAATGCTGAATGAAGGTGCCAACGAGCAAAAAACACACTCAGAAGCCAATTCCCCCCTGGAAGTGCTGGGCCAAGGCAGCTACGGGCTCCTGGCAGCACCTGCCAAGCCGTGGGGCTGGGGATCAGCAGTGTGGGCACCCCCACGCAGAGACACCCCCAGACAGGTCCCCAACCCCTTCACCTTGGGTGTTAATTCCTGGTGTTTTATTCCAGCCCGTTGCTGTGCCCTGACCCAGGACAAGCCACAACCTGCTCCTGCCTCAGTTTCCCCAGAGAGAGTTCTACAGAGCCGCTCTAGAAGGAACATGGGGATGGAATGGAGAAGCACCCGCTGCACCCAGCATCACCCCGGTCCCTGTGGGCAGAGGGAATGATGCTGCCTGCACCTGCATCTTCACACTCGGTCTCTGCACAGGGATCCGGGAGCCAGGGAGGTGACAGATGGGGACATGCTGGGCACGAGGCCTTTGTCTGGCCGGTGGTGGCGGCAGCACAGACCCGCAGATGGCGGCTGCCGTGGGGCCGTGGCCGCAGCCCATGGCCAGGCGAGCACTGGGCCCTGGGGATCCGGCCCTTTTGTTGGGGTCTCACCTCCGGCAGCGGCCCTTTCCCGGCTGCCCCCCACCAGCCTTTCAACTTTCAACTTGACCTGCTCCTTTCACATGGAAATGGAATGCAAATGGGGCTGGGGCTGCCAGGGTCCAGGCTGAGACCCGCCAGCCGGTCCTCAAGTCTGGGGGTCATACCCTCTCAAATAGGGTGGCCAGTAGTTCCCGGAGTGAGGGGGTCACGTTGTCCCCCGGCAATGGAGCAGCAGCCACCCTCTGCCCAGGCAGACCGTCCCCACTGCTCACACATGGAAGAAGATATTAGGGGATGGGTCTCGCCAGGACGGACCTCAAGGACAGACCCCTGCCCTTCTGGGCTGCCGATCCTTCCATGCCCTCCTGCCACCCTGTCACCCCCATGGCATGGGCAGTGTGTCCACCCTGGGGATCCCCGCTGCACCCTGCACTGGCTGCGGTTGGGATGGGCTCCCCAGCCCCGGCGGGGTGAGGAGGGGGCTTCCTGGAGGGATGGTCATCACGGCCCAGCAAAGTCCCGCAGGCAGGGACCACTCGGCTACCAAATGTTGCCATCTGCCTCCGGGGCCCTCGCTCGCATCTGCCGGGGGTGCGGAGGGGCGAGGGGCCGGGGGGCCGGGAGCTCAGCTGCGGGGCGGGCAGGGGGCGGAGAAGGCACAGGCAGGGCAGGCAGCACGCGCCGGGCGGATTTGGGTGAGTAGCGTGAAGGGGCAGCACGGGGGTCCCACAGCCAGCACCCCCTCGAACTGCCTCTGCCCCACAGCCATTCGCCCTCGGGAAGGGTCTCACTGCCGGCTGAGCCGCCTCTTTGTGCCGACAAATTAAACACAGGACAATTGCCGTCCCCTCCCTGTCCCCATCCCCATGGACACACAATGACCTCAGCTGCCCCGGGCCCACTCCAAGCCCCCTGCACCTGGTTTCCCCCAGCACCTTGGACCTGCTCCCCACCTTCCAGGTCCCCTGGGGTTCTGGACTGGTTTGACTGAGATAGAGGTAATTTTGCCCATAGGAGCCAGTGTGGGACTGATTTGGAGTTATGCTGAAAGCGTTGCTAACCCAGGAGTGTTTGATCATGGCTGAGCCATGCTCACAGAGCCCCAAGGACTTTGCTGCTGCCCCACCAGCGAGTGAGAGCGCTGGGGGTGCATAGAAACTGGGAGGGGACGTGGATGGGACAGCTCTGCCCCTCCCCCGCCCCCTCTCCTCCTGCAATATCCTGGACTCTAGGACATGCTTGCATTTCCCATAAAACTGACTTTATTTCAATCCGTCAGTTTTGTCCCTTTTACCATTTTATCTTTTCCCGTTTTGTCCCTCATCCCACCGTGCGCGTGTGAGAGTTAGCAGCTGAGGTGGGCTGAGCTGCCTGCTGGGGTTAAATCACAGCAGTACCTCAAACTGTGACCATCCCCCCGCCACCGTCACCCAGTGTCCCTGCAGCCCCAGGGACGAGGGACACCCTTGTCCCCACTGCACCCAGCGGTCCTGGCTGCCACGAGTGCTCCCACAGGCTCAGGGCAGGGTGGAGGGGCAGGCTGTAGTCCCCCGGAGGGACAGGGACAGGTACGGGCACTGCAGGGAGGGCAGGGAAGCAGGCAGGGAAGCAGACGGGAGAAGGCAGCCCCGGGTTTTGCAGGGCTGAGCCCGCTCTCCCAGCGACACCCGGTGGGTGCTGGGGGAAGAGCTGCCATGAGGCATCCTGGGGCGGGGGGTCCTGGGGCGGAGAAGGGGGGGTTGCTGCTGGGGGTGACCTGGGGTCTGTCTCCTCAGCCGTGTCNGTCCCAAGGTGGGACAGCTGCCACATTTGGAGGTTCCCCAGCGCCCCACGCCAACCCATGACCCCGCAGAGATCCTGATGGGGACAGGAACCGTCACCGGGTGACACTGGCACCTGGAAGAAGAGTCTGTGATAGGTGGGAAGCAGTTCAGGCGGGGACAAGGACAAAGTCCAGGACACCGCCAAGAATAATAACCCCCCTGAGCTGGGGACTCTGCCAGCTGGGACCAAGACGAGGAGCAGAGCAGGGCCAGGCTGTCACCCGTCCGCATCCGGAGGTGGTGACGCGCCCGCCTCACGTCACCGCTCCGGCAGCCAG
The DNA here is from genome assembly GCA_013397055.1 of Pachycephala philippinensis. Classification (NCBI taxonomy): domain Eukaryota; kingdom Metazoa; phylum Chordata; class Aves; order Passeriformes; genus Pachycephala; species Pachycephala philippinensis. The sequence continues at coordinate 129,668 of VWZT01005338.1, forward strand.
GACTGGCTCCCGCCCGCGTGGTGCTGCCTGTTCCCCAACGCGCAGTGAGTTCCCCTTGGGAGATTGCCCAGGGACCGGTCAGACCGGAGCCCGTTTCCTTCCTGGTTCCTGCTCCAGCCCCGATGCCTGCCCGCGGGGCCGGGGCCATGGGTGGGTTGTTGCGCCCGCCGGGCTCAGCCCCGTGAGACGTGAGTTTCCTCTGGCGGCCTCAACGCCCCGGGAGAGGGCTGGAGAGGGCTCTGCGGGACTGCGGGGGCATGGGACGTAGGGACATGGGACGTGAGAGTTCTGCCCAGGAGCGGGATGGGAGTGGGCAAGGGAGGTGTCCGGGTCCCAGCTGACTCAGCTGACTGGTACGAGCCGGGGCTGGCTGCAGGTTGGGCTGCTGGGGCCTGTCTCCCGCGGCCAGCGGAGCGTGTCGGGATCGTGCGGGTCCTGACTCGGAGGGGATGGGCGCTGCGTCGTCCTGCCCTGCAGATGCAGTGGGAGGTACGAGGCGTCCATTCCCAGCAGAGCAGCTGCCCAGGCCACTCAGCCCCCAGGTGAGAGCCCTCTTTACCCCGCACCCGGCTCTGCCGAGCCCTTCCACGCTGCACCAGGCTGCAACGTGAGCTGGCACAGGTTCAATGCCCTCCTGGGTACCGCACCTGCTGCTCCCAAGCCCCAGCCCTCCGGGATGAGACCAAGTGGAGCTCATCAGGATCCACACCCAGGGCAGGAGGGCACCCTGTCATCACTTGAAGGGGGCAGAGGGGTCCACAGGGCTTGCAGAGGGCAAAGTGGGGCTGGGCTGGGCTGCGCTGCGCTGGGCTGGGCTGGGCTGTGGGTCCCACACCCCCAGAGCACGTAGGAGGGAAGCTGTTCTGCCAACACAGGCAGTGGTCATGGGAGGGCAGGGCCAGGATCTGGAGGGGTCAGATCTCACCTCACCACTCGTCAAAATCTCTCCCTAGAGCACAGCAGCGTCACTCTCAGGCGCAGGCACCCAGCGCTGAGCCATGGCACTGCTCACCCACCTTCTGGCCTGCGCCTTCGGCATGGGCTCCTGGGTGGCCGTCAACGGGCTGTGGGTGGAGGTGCCACTGCTGGTGACGGTGCTGCCAGAGCAGTGGTACCTGCCCTCCTACATCACCATCATCATCCAGATGGCCAACGTGGGACCACTCTTCGTCACCCTCATGAATCGCTTTCGGCCTGGCTTGCTGAAGGAGGTGGCTGTTATCTATGCGATCGTGTCTGTGGGTGTCATAGCCTGCTTGCTCCTGGCTTTCCTCTGGGACCAGACGGCTCTCATTACTGGGACATCCCACAGCATTGCCTTCCTGATCCTTACCTTCTTCCTGGCCCTGGTGGACTGCACCTCCTCTGTCACCTTCCTGCCCTTCATGATGCAGCTGCAGCCCCAGTACACGAACACCTTCTTCATTGGCGAAGGACTCAGTGGGCTGATCCCTGCTCTCATTGCCCTGGGCCAGGGGTCTGGTATCTCCAGCTGCACCAATGTCAGCTACGAGGTCAACATCACCATCGGCAACGAGATTGTGGAGAACACCGTCTTCCAGCTGGAGACACGCTACCTTCCACCCAAGTTCTCCACCCTCGTCTTTTTCCTGCTCATGACTGCAATGATGCTGACCTGCTTGCTGGCCTTCTTCTTCCTCACCCGGCAGCCCAAGGTTTGGGAGCTCTCTCAACAGCACCTCTTTCCCAGCAACATCATGCTGAACTCATTTGACCAGATCCTCCACGAGGGAGCTGACTCACAGCTGAGCAGAGGCTGCTCATGCCCAAAGGATCCCAAGGGACCTGGGGACATCCTGCCGCAGAAGTTCTCCTACTCCCTAGCCAAGCTCGCCCTCATCTATCTCTCCATCGGCTGGGTGAGCGCCCTGACGAATGGGGTCCTGCCATCCGTGCAGTCCTACTCCTGCCTGCCCTACGGACACACCACCTATCACCTGGCAGCCACGCTCAGCTCCATGGCCAACCCCCTCGCCTGCATCATGGCCATGTTCCTGCCCAGCAGGTGGGTTGCAGGGTCCTGGGGGCCACATCAGGGTGCACACCAGGGGCTTCTGCCCCAAGAGTGGCCCCTACTTTGCAAGGGTTGGAGGAGGGAGAGGGTCTGTGGGGTGCCCATGCCCTGGCAGCACAGACACCCCAGGAAAGGAGGATGGAGCCAGCAAGGAGCTGGAATGTGCTGCGTGCCTGTGCTGCTCACTAGGGACAGGTAGTGTTCTCCAGTGACACTGGCATGTCCCTTGCAGGTCCCTGACCCTGATGAGCATCCTCACCATGGCAGGGACAGGCTTTGGTGCCTACAACATGGCCATCGCGGTGATGAGTCCCTGCCCGCTCCTCCAGCAGTCCCAGTGGGGCGATGCCATCATCGTAAGTCACGGTGTCCCTCTCACTGACCTCACCACGATGTCCCCTGTCCCCACAGTGGGGAACCCCCAGCCCTGACCACTCTCCCATCTGTGCCACCAGGTCCTCTCCTGGGTGCTGTTCACCGGGACACTCTCCTACGTGAAGGTGATGGCCGGGGTGATCCTGCGGAGCCGCAGCCACAGCGCGCTGGTGTGGTACGGGGTGCTGGAGCAGCTGGGCTCCCTCCTCGGGGCGCTGGTCATGTTCCCCCTTGTCAACGTCCACAGCCTTTTCCAATCTGCTGACTACTGCAGCCTGCAGTGCCCAGCATGAGTGGGGTGAGCACCCCAAGACGGCCGCTCTTGAACATGAACTCCCAAAATCAGCGAGTCTGGCTGGCCTGGAAGCAGCACTGGGACTGGGATGGCTGCAGACACAGCATCCTGATGGGCTCTGCCAGGGAGCAGCACCTCCAGGGCTTTGTCCCCAGCCTGGGCACAGGGTGTTCCCATCATGTGAAAGCAATAGAAGGTGTTTTACTCAACCCTCTGCCTCCCTGCTGCCCGCACCCCCATGCTGAGGGGGCTGTCTGCGCCAGCGCCCCGCACCTGGGTACCTCTCAACTGGGGCCGTGTTCTGTCCCTTCCGCTGGGGGGTCTGGCACCGTTTGGCATCGTGCCCTAAAGCCCCTCTCGACTCTGTGGGTGGGCACAGCCCCAGCTGCACCCGGCAGCACCGATGGTGTTCCCGGCCCTGTGCTGTGGCAGCTGCCCCCACACAGGGGGTTTGCAGCCAGCTGGGGGGAGTGGGGACAAAGGCGACCATGGGGAGGGGGTTGGTGGGGGGACACGGGACATTCACAAGGCCCCCAATAGCAGCCGGGGAAACTGAGGCACGGTGGGACTGGAGGGACATGTGTGATATTTGCCACCCTCTGCTGCAGTCCCATCCATGCTTTCTGCTCTCTCCCCACAGCCCTGTGCCCCCCTGCACCCCATCTCAGCTCTGCTGCACCCTGAGACGGGCAGAGCTGGGGAGGGGCCGCAGCAGAGCCCCCCACCAGAGCAGTGCGGGCACAGCGCCCATGGCAGCGGTGGCACAGCACCAGTGCCAGGGCTGGGCCACCTGGTGCCCAACTGTGCCCAGCGGTGCTAGCCAGGGCAGGGGCCAGGTGGGCACTGGGGCACGGCAAGCACCGGAGGTCGGAGCAGTGGCAGCCCCAGCACGGGACAGCACCCGTGCCCTGCACGCGCCTGCGCCCCTTCCCTGGGGCACGAGGCAGCCGGGCCTTTGTCCCCGGCCCTTTGTCTGGCATCTGCTCCCTGCGCCGGCGGCAGCACCAGACCACGGATTGGAGCCACTTCGGGGCTCCGGCTGCGACCCGGACGCCTCTGGGAAGGACGCAGTTGGAATACCTAATGGCCAGCAGCCCCCCAAGCTGGCAGTGATGAGGTCCTGCAGCTGAGGCAGCAGAGAGGGCAGGAGTGAGGGCTCTGCCCCCCGGCACTAGTGGGCATCTTCTGGCAGATCCCGGCTGACCCCACAGCCTCTGTCCGGGATCCATGGAGGATGGGGGAGCTGAGGACCAGTGGGACACGCAGGGGCACCGCGGGGCAGCTTGTCTCATTCCAGTAGCAGGATGTGTCCCTTGTGGGTAGACTGGGAGCTGAAGTAGGTAGACCTGACCTCTCTCCTCCTGCCCCCCAAGAGGATGATCCTGCCCTTGGGAGTCCCCAAAACCCCTCACCCACGGTACCCCCCAGCCCCCTCCCTCTTGTCAGGGAAACA
>VWZT01005338.1:136779-158288 GCA_013397055.1 Pachycephala philippinensis
TGGGAGAATAGGGGGTACCCCCAGCAGCAGGAGAGGTGCAAAGGGCTGGGCTGGGGGTGGCCGTGGTCCTTGGAATCCCGTCCTGCGGGGGAACACTGGGGTGGGCTCGGAATTCCCCGGGTTTGGCACAGCCCCCCAGCGGGGCAGCCCAGGCACCTGCCAAGAAAGAGGGGCTGGCCGTGGGTCGGGGGGTCTGCTGAGTAGACTGGGGAGTCCTGGCTGCTCGTGGATTGGGAGACGGAGCTGGATGCGGGAATGGGCCTGATCCAGCCACGCACAAGCTAACATTGCCCAGCCGCTGCGGTGTTTGTTCCCCCGTTTCTAGCGCTCCCCAGCCCTTGGTGGGCTTTCCCTGCCAGGGGCCGGGGTGCTAAGCCCGTTTGGCCTGGGGGTCCTCTGCTACCCCCCCATCAACCAGGAGCCGGTGGGGGAGGGATGTGCTGCAGCTGGGCAGAAGCTGCCGACGCTGCTCTCCTGGAAATAACCTTGCTGCATGCTCGGAGGCAGCGTGAGAAATTGCTGAGCAGAGCGCTTTCTGCACAGCCCGCGCTGTCAGCACGGCGCGGGGGACGGGGGGGCCCGGCTCTGCCCCCGCCACGCAGCCCCCTCCCCACCGTGGGCACCCCTGGCCGCCACGGGACAAACGGCAGCAGTTGCTTGCCAAGGGGTCCTGTGGGTGCTGCCGGGGGTGTGGATTTAGGGGATGCTCGGCCGCAGCTGCAGTGAGGTGTCCCTGCGGCCCCACGGTGTGCATGGGTCAGCCCAGCTGTGCACTGACCCCTCAGCTCCTCTGTTACCATCAGTGGGGATGAGGCCTCTGAAACAGCTTGCAAGGACCAGTGTGCACAAGGCAGGGGATTGCTGGGACCAATTTGGGGGTCTTGGGGTGCCAGCACATCCCCAGGAATGCTGTCCCGGTGGGAAGGGGGCTGCACTGCTGCAGCTGCTGCGACCTTTGTGTGACAGCACAGAAGGACCGGGATGCCAACGCAGCACCCACTCTGACACAGGCTTGGAGTCCCGCATAAGCAGCAGGGTCATGAGCAGACTTGCACCACTGTCACATGTGTGTGACACCAGCGGAGTGGTACCCGAGCCTGGCTCCACATCTGGGGGGCTGTGGGTCGCTCAATTTGGCAGGAGGCCAGGGACCTGGTGCTGCTGCCCTCCTGGCGCTGCCCCATCTCCAGGGAATAGCCCCTGTGGGGACAGCAGAGAGGTGGGAGGCTTTCCCAGCCCCTTTGCTGAGGAAGGGGAACCTGGGACAGCCTCATTCCCCTCATCCCGGCAGCCCACGGAGCATAGCTCATTACCGGCACGGCCCCGGTGAACAATGAGCTCCCGGCACTGACAGCTGTCTGGCGGCTAATGGCCCCCGGGGGCTGCCCGCAGCCGGGGCAGGCGCAGCTGGACGTTCTGCAGCTCCATCGCCAGTTCTCATCCCGGGCAGCCCTGCGGGATGGGACCCATCCTGCTGACAGATGCAGACAGGAGCCAGGGCAGGACAATGCAGCTCTGGTGCTCAGTGGCTCAGCGGGGACAGGGACCAGTCTGGGGGGGGACAACCCTGGTTCTGCACCTCCTATAGACAATTTTGGCTCGTGGCTTTTCCCTGTCCCTGGTAAGGCTGCCCTGGAGGGACAATGACCCCGCTGTGTTGTCCCCACAGGGTACCTCCAGCACTGCCTGGCGCCAGCCGGCTATGACACCGACAAGAAGCAAGGTCTGCCACCACCGCCACCAGACCCAGCCTACGCACCCGGCCACGAGGAGTACAGCGATCCCGAGAGCCCCCAGTCCAGCTTTTCAGCTCGCTACTTCAATGGGGAGGCGGCGGTGACAGACAGCTACTCCATGGATGCCTTCTTCATCACGGACGGGCGGTCGCGCCGGCGCAGCGAGAGCCAGCGCCGTGGCAGCCACCGCCACTCCTGCCCCGAGTGTGGCAAGACCTACGCCACCTCCTCCAACCTCAGCCGGCACAAGCAGACCCACCGCAGCCTGGACAGCAAGATGGCGAGGAAATGCCCCACCTGCGGGAAGGCGTACGTCTCCATGCCCGCCCTGGCCATGCACGTCCTCACCCACAACCTCAAGCACAAGTGCGACGTGTGCGGCAAAGCCTTCAGCCGGCCCTGGCTGCTGCAGGGCCACATGCGGTCCCACACCGGGGAGAAGCCGTTCGGCTGCTCCCACTGCGGGAAGGCCTTCGCCGACCGCTCCAACCTGCGCGCCCACATGCAGACCCACTCCGCCTTCAAGCACTACAAGTGCAAGCAGTGCGAGAAGACCTTCGCCCTCAAGTCGTACCTCAACAAGCACTACGAGTCCGCCTGCTTCAAGGGCTCCGAACACAGCTGTGCAATAGGGAACTAGCCCCCCAACCCCTGTGGCACATCCCCATTCTGAACCTCATCCTTCTATCCAATCCCCATCCCGGTCCCCATCTCATCCCATGCCCATCCCCATCCCCATTCCCCTACATATCTCACCCTGTCCCCACCCCCATCCCTATCCCATCCTGGTCCCAGTCCCTGTGCCAGCACTCCTGCAGCTGCAGCCAGCTGGTTTGTTGCTGTGCTGAGGCTGGAGGACATATCCCCACAGACTCACTCCCCACTTGCTCCCTGGGAAGGGGGTCCCCCACAGTGGGACCCAGCTCCTTTCCCCTGGGTCCCAGAGCCTCCCCGCAGCCAGGCAGGTCTCTCTGCGGGGGACTCACCTGGGGACCTCTTCCAGACCCAGGAGAGACTTTCCTCCCCTAGCTCGTGACTTCCACCACTATTTATTTAATTTATTACTATTATTTATTTAGAGCTGCTGCTTCTCTTCCCGGGGGATCCCGGGGGAGAAAAGACACTTTTCTGCTCCCCGCTAGGAGCAAACCCTCCCCTTGACCCTAATCCTGATGGGACCATGGGCTGGTGCTTCTGCCGGCTCGGCAGGACTGATGGCTACTGAGGCTGACAGAGGGCAGGGCTGCCAGTCGCCCTTGGAGCCTGGGGACCCTGCAGCCCACCACCCAGGGCACCCTGCTGCCNCCGCCACCGCGGCCCCCTGCCACGATGATGGGGAATAGCCCCCCAGGCAGGTGCAGCCCCCCTCGCCATGCGAACGGCTGGGCTGGCAGCTGGGCTGGAGACCCAGCCCTGGGGCAGGCAGCACCCAAACCCCCGACCACCCCCCCATGTATCCCCAGCCCCTTCTCCAGCCGGCTCCCGGCTCCCTCGCCATTGCCCCCCACCTGCACTCAGGAGGAGGGGGTCAGAGTAGCTGTAAAGTTTGGGTGAGTCTATTTAATGTTCTTATTTATATTATTTATTACTTATGCTTTTCACTATTTATTTGTCAAGACTGGCCGGGCCATGCCAGCGCTGGCTCGCAGGAGGTGGCAGAGCTGCAGCAGAGCTGCCGTGCCCAGGACACAGCCACGGTGACACGGAGGGGGACGGGACCCCGAGAGCGGACTGCGTGGCGGGCACGGAGGCAGGAGGGCACGAGCTGGCCCGGCAGCCCAGGCTCCACGTCCTGCAAGCCTTCCCCAAAGGCAAAGCCCTTCTCCTTTGTCTTCCTTGCTGCCACGGGCTCCTGCTTTGCTCCGTGCCCCGCGCCAGCCCAGCGGGGACAAACCAGCCACTCTATGCAACCTCCCGGCGGAGCGCCCCCGCACCGGCCCCGGAGCAAGCTCCGCGCACGGCATTCCGGAGCGGGGCCCGACCCACGCCTCCGCTTCCTACCTCGGGCCGCGAGCTGCCACAGCCCCGTCACCCTGTGCCGGTCCCCAACCCTTCGGGACTCAGCCCGGCACCCCGCGGGGCCGCACTCGCGCACCCCCACACCGTCTTCCTGCGCCGTCTTCCTCCCTGCACCGTCTTCCTCCCGCTGCCTCGGTGCCTGTGTTGGTCACGGGTTTAGTGGGGATGTCCCTGTCATGGTCCTCGCTGCCATGGCACGGTGACCACCCGTCCGCGCCCCACAGAGGGGATGAGCACCGCCCTGGCCACGCGGGTACCCCACCGGGTTTTCCCCACGATGCCGGCGCCGTTCCGCGGAGCACGGTGTCCTGAGGCCGGCAGGCTCGGAGCACTGCGCCGCTGCCCCTCTCTCCTGTAAATAGCAGATACTACAGCAATAATTTTCCGTGCATGATAGATTTTTTCTGCCAGGTTTTGTACTCGCCAGCCCCAGTATGACAAGTCTACTGAGATCCGGCCACCCGCAGTATTACTTGTAACGCAATTCAGGGATATAAAAGGGATTTCTGCCACTAACCATGTGTCTTGGGGGATTTGTTTCGGCACGGTGGAGGGTGGTGGCACGCGAGCTGCCAGCCTGCCCGTCTCACGGTGCCCTGTGCCCACGCCCACTCCTGGGCTGGAGCGTCGTGGAGAGAACTGCCCCAAATAGAGGGGTCACGTCCTGGCAGCCCGCTGGGAGCGGGTGGCTGAGGCTCCCGGAGCATCCCACGCTGCCCACGTGGCCCTGCCAGCCCCGCAGCCAGTGGGCAGCAGCCAGACAAACCCCTGCTGTGACAAGGAGGGGTTACGATGCCACCCTGCTCGTGAGAGCGCCGGGGGCGGCGAGCGCGGCAGAGCGCTGACCTGGAAGTAAAGCGGCGTGTGAAATCCCGGCAGCGGGCGCAGAGCCCGGCGGGCAGCCCGGGAAGGGCGCCGGCAATGCTCACACACCCCTGCGGCGGCTCCCTGGATGGGGAGGATTCGGTGAGCAAAATTTATTTCAACTCGCCTGTGGCGACATCCCAGCAGAGCCCCTGCTCCCAGGGGCAGACAGGCATTCCCGCTCGCCAGCCCTCTTTCCTCATCCTTTCCCACATGTGGGTGCCAATGGGGGAAGGCAAATTATTTTTAGCATCCAGCTTGTCAGCAAAGACCTAGCTGAGCCCTGGGCTTCCGGTGACATCAGTGCAATCTTTCACACGCAAAGTCATCACCAGATTCACCTAGCAAAAAACTAATTCCAGAGCCTCACAAACCCATCCCTGACCATCATCGGCACGCTTCTGAGTTAGCTCTGGGGCTGGGGACCCTCCATGACACCAGGGAGCCAGGGTGAGGGCACTGAGAGCAGCCATCCACTGTCATCATGTCCCTGCTGTGGATCCAGGGTGCCCCGGTTGCAGCAGCCAGAGGGGTGGGAGACCCAGTTCTTCCCGGGAGCCTCTCCCCACTTGGAACACGGGTCTGAAGAAATGACCTAGAAAGGCTCAGGACTGAAGTTCTTCGGTGCCTGCCCAGCTGTGGAGCATCCCAGCATCGCTGCTCTGCTCTGGAGCTGTTTCATGCCTCATCTTCCTTGCCGGGGACCCCATAGGTGTCAGCGCAGCAGGGAGGGCGCTCTGGGTCGGGGACGTGTTCCTGGTACAGCCAGGCAGGTGGGGGGCATATCCCAACTCTCATTTGCAGGATGATCCTTAGTGCCCCGGCACGGCCGGGTGGGACCGGAGACCCTCACGGGGCAGGATGGGGACCCCCAGCACACAGGGTGGGGGGCTCAGCTGCCGCGTGCCCACGGGTGTCCCATGGGAACGAGGAGCTGAGGGCAGCCCTGACGGCAGGCTCTCCGGATCGGGCAGAGGGCCAGCCGGCTCTGGCACCCGGCCCGGAAATCCGTCCTGCCCCTTCACTGTGACTCTGCAAAACCGTGGGGCGGCGGCAGTGACGATGACGATGGCTGGGCCAGGAGGAAGCAGAGGGGCCCGGCTGGGCGCTGCACTGCTCGGGGCAGAGCGGAGGGCTCGGCTGAGCAGGACAGAGGAAGGCCGAGCCCGGCCGGCAGCCACAGCCATGGCTGAGGACGAAGACAGAAGCATCCACACACAGCACATCTCGGCCGTGCACAACGTGCCCATGCGTGTCCTCATCCGGCCCATCCCGGCACAGCTGGAGCCGGGAAAGGTGCAGAGCCTGATGGAGACCCTGCAGGTGAGCACAGCCCCCGGGACGCAGAGGCAGCCCCTCCTGCACCCGCTCAGAGGGCACTGCTGGGGAAGCTGACAGCACCCCAGCCCTGGCACAGTCGGGTCGGGGGGTGTCAGGGCGGGTTGGGAGTGCCGAGGTGTGTTGCTCTTGGACGTCTCTCCCCCTTCCCAGGAGGATCCCGAGCGGGTGCCCCCCATCGACGTGCTCTGGATCAAAGGCAGTGAGGGCGGCGATTACTTCTACTCCTTCGGGGGCTGCCACCGCTTCGCTGCTCACCAGGCACTCCACCGGGAGACCATCCCCGCCAAGATCATCCCCTCCACCCTCAGCGACCTCCGTACCTACCTCGGCTCCTCCACGCCCTACCTGCGCTAGCCCAGCACCCCGAGGATGCCCGGCAGCCCCCTCTGTCCCTGTTGGTTCTGACCCGTGAGCCCCTGGTGAGGATGTGGTCGGGGTCCCCCAGCCTTGGAGGGTCCCCGGTGTCCCTCCAGCCGGGATGGGTCAGGCTCTCGCCGGTACCGGGAGGCGCCCGGCGGGACCGGCAGGTGGCACTATTGTGCCGCGCTGCACCGCCCGGAGCGACCGCGGGGACCGGGACGGGACGGGCTGAACCGGGACGGGCTGAACCGGGACGGGCTGAACCGGTTGGGGTGGGATGAACCGGGGCACGGCTCAACCGGGAATAGATGAACCGGGATGGAACAGGCTGAACCGGGGCACGGCTCAACCGGGAATAGCTGAACCGGGATGGAACGGGCTTAACCGGGGCATGGCTCAAGCGGGAATGGCTGAACCGGAGCACACTGGAACTGGGACAAGTCGCAGCTCATTCGGGGCACAGCTGAACCGGGAAGGGGTGCAGGCGAACCGGGACACAACAGAATCGGACACAGCCGTACCGGGAAGAGGCACAGCTGTGCCGGCATGGCCTTCCCACAGTGACTCCGGGCTCACCCGTGGTCCCAGTCTCCGTGGGGGACACCTCCAAAATCCTGTGGTGGGGACACCCGCTTCTGCACCTGGAATAAAGGTGATCAAAACCCTTGCAGCTCCTTGGCCTGGTGCTAGGGGGTGCTGAGGTTGGGAGCAGGGATACAGTGGCCCAGTATGGCAGAGCACGCCATGGCACGGTGACCTGGCACAGTGAGTACAGTGGCTGTGGGCACACAGGGCAGGGACAGAGGCTTTGCAGGAGGAGGGATGTTCTGTGAGGGAATGGATGCTGTGCTGGGGGAAGGATGCTGTGACAGGACAATGCTCTGCCAGCCCGCCCTGCCATGCAGCTGAATTCAGGGTCAGCTCTGGCCCAGCTGTGGGGGCACATGCGGTCCTGCCATGCTGGGATGCTGTCATTTCTGCAAGCACCACGTCGTCACCCCACGTGCAGCCTGGAAAAAAAACGCCTCGAGCATCCCCTGGGCATCCCAGCATCCTTCTAAGTCGAGAGCCTCCATCCAGAGAGGGGAAAGGCCACTGACTCACTCACCACGCCGTGAGTCAGCAGCAGGACTGGGACAGGAACCGCGGCCGGACACTTCTGCCCCATCAGCCATGCTCCTTCCCGGACGGATCCTGTCCCCCAGGGCAGAAACGGGCTGGGAGAGGAGGGCACGGCTGGGTCGTTTGCATGGCAGCAGCTGGCAGTGCTGGCATCGGACAGGGCACAATTTACCGCTGCCTGCACGTTTCCGCAGGATCCACTGGGGAGGAAGAGCAGGGTGGGCTGGGGGTGCTGGATGAGGGAAGGGACCGGAGGGAGACTCCGGCGCGGCAGAGTTGCATGTGCCGCATCAAAGCAGCTGTGTGCCGGGAGGAAGCCCTGCAAGCGCTCACGGAGAGCAGCCCTGGCCCGCGGCTCCCTGATGGGCCATAAATTTCTCCTAAGAATTGTGGCGTGCTAAAAAGTTTCCTCTTGTTAGAGAGCGGGGGATGGAGGGAGGAGGTAGCAGCTCCTGCGGCAGCTCCTGTGGCAATGGGGACATGTCCAGAGTGCTTCCAAACGGGTGTCCCAGGGCAGGTACTGATGTCTGCCCATATCCTGTGTGCCCCAGCTGCTGGGCATCTCACATAGACTCTGTTTGCCCCACTCTCACGGGCTTGTGCCCCTCATCCCTTGGACAAGAGGCAGCTCAGCAGAACTGAGACTCCACAAAGTGGGAATGAACTGAGGCTGCCCAGATCCTGCAACTCCTTTCCCCGCAAGCCATGGAGGCTTCTTCCAGCTGGGAAACCTGTACAGGATCTGTTTTTCCAGCTTACCATCCCCTGCAAACAGTGCCAGGGGTCCGTGCCAGCCCCAGGCTGTCCTGACATCACTCCCAGGGCTCCCTGGCACCAGCTGGGGACCAGAACCCGGCGCTGTGCCCAAGGTGCTGTGTGAGCATCTCCAGGGCTGACTGGTGCATCCATGGGGCTGGCATGGTGTGGGCAGAGGGAGCTGGTCCCCAGCTGGAGCTGCTGGTGTCACAACCCCCTGGCTGGCACAGGAGTGGGTCTCCATCCGTCCTCCACCTGTCCCCCTTCCCTCTGCCTGACCCACGGGGTCTCTGGTGTCGCCGGCTGACAGCCGATCCGGCTGCCTCCAATCCATTCGTTCCAGGGCAGGAACAAAGGCGCTTTGTGGGCTCCCCCCAGCCCGGGCCGGGTGAGGGGGGGGTCCCAGCTCCGGAACTGGGACAGACTTCCCCGCGCGACAGGCGTGTAATGCCTTCCAGACCAGCAGCCCCAGCCTCAGGTACAGCCCGGGGGGTGGAGGGGGCGTGGTGCTTCCCACTCCGCCTGGGGATCCACCAGGTCACCCTGGTACAGCCCTGATCCGGGAAAATGGGGAAACTCTCCTGTTCCCCCAAATGTTTCACAACGCCCAGTCCCCACTGCTCCTCCCCACCCAGAAGGCTCCAGTGGCTCCAGGGGCTCCCAGGTTTGCCATCTCTGGTCTCGAAGTGTTGAGGAGCAGGGACAGACTCCCCTGGGATGAGATCCCTGCCTCGCTGGGCTCAGTGTCGGGCAGGAGGCAGCTGGACTCAGAGGCTGTGTGTGCCCAGCTGAACAGGACTGTGCTTTTGGGGTGGGGCAGCTCCCAGGCCTGCATCCTCACTGGCCTGAGCACCCTGGAATTGGGGAGCCACAGGCAGAGGGGCCAGTCCTGGACATCCCCCGGTGCCAAGGTCTGGTCAGGGCTGTGGCCTTGGGGCACACAGTGGGATGGGATAGGGTGGGATGGCGTGGATGGGTTGTGATGGGATAGGATGGGATATGATAGGACAGGGTGGGATGGATTGGGATGGATGGGATATCCCGGGATATAGTGGGATGGGATGGGGTGGGGTTGAATGGATCAGTCCAGCACGGCTTCACCAGGGCTCAGCAGGGTCAGGCCCAGTGTCCTGGCGGCCACATGTTCCAGCATTGCCGCGGGTCTGGAATCCATTTGCCTCGCCGGCCGTGGTGTTTTCCCAGCAGGGCTGGAGCGATCCCGTGGGGCTGGGGGCAGCCCTGGCCCCTGGCCCATCTGCTCCCTGTTTATTTTCTTACACTTAAGTATCACCTCAAAGATAAACACTCCCTGGTGTGGGGGGCAGGGGGCATTTCCCTGGCAGCAGAGGCAGGACCCAGCCCTCAGGGTGCCCAGCACCCCGACCCCACAATGCCCCCCAAGCAGGGGATGCCTGGTTGGACTGGGGTCAGGGCTGCAACCTCATGCTCAGGCCATGTCCCCTCCATGCTGTGTGTCCCAGGCAGGGTCCCGTGAATGCCTGACCCACTGCCTGGTGCTGCCCTCTGCCCGGGGTCAGTTAGCTTGGCTGGATCAGGTGGGAGAGCTGTGATGCCAAACCCCGCCATGTCCTGGCACCTGCTCAAGCCAGCAGAAGGCTTGTGATGCCACAGCCTCAGCTGTGCCTCGTGCCGCCTGGCTGAGTCAGAGCCCAGGCCACAGAGCTGGGGGAGCTGAGGGGGCCCAGGCACAGGGGGTCACGTCCTGTACCACACGCCTGCCTAGCAGCACAGGAAAACCCGGCTGCTGCCGCGCATCCTCCTGCCCCACAGCCACAGCATCCACAGGCAGCTGGACAGGCAGGGAGCCGGCAGCATTCCCTGCTTCCCATAGCTCCTGCTGTTCTCCCAGTCAGGGATGACAGCTCCTGTCCGTCCATCCTTCTGTGTGCAGCATCTGGCGAGGCGGTGGTCACACATACACACGTCTGTGCCATCGTGGGGATGTCACTGCAGCAGGAGGTGGTGGCATTCGGGGTCTGCATGGCACCCACAGGCACACATCCACGGGCACACATCCACATCCACATGCAACTGCACAAGCACACCCTTGATAGGACATCCTTGATACCCAAGGATACTCACACATATCCTTGCGCACACACATGGATGGTCACATCCATGCGTGCTTGGATGCACAGATGTGTGCAGCTGCACACCCACGCACACACACTCACATGTATGCACTCGTGTGTGCCGTCCCCACCCCACATTGAGCTAACTCCTGTCTGCTGCTCCTTCCCTGCCTGTGCCCCGCCATCACAGACCCCACAGGCCACCAGCACCCCACACGTGGCCATGCCCTCCAGAAAAGCCCTGGGGCAGCTGGGCTGGGCGTGGGGACTGGGTGACCCCCCCAGCCTGTCCCCGTCAGCTGGTGGCCATGTGTGGGACGTGCAGCTGAGTACACAGCCCCTGCCATCCGTCTTGCCGCCTGTCAGGGCCAGGGGCTGCTGTGGACCCCCAGCCAGGGCCCAGCAAGACTCAGGGGCAAGAGCGGGGCAAAGTGGGGGTTCCCCTCTCTGCGCAGGCACCTGCCTTCTTCCTGCCTGCTCCCTGCCTTCTTCCTGCCTGTTCCCTGCCTGCTCCCTGCCTGTTCCCTGCCTGCTCCCTGCCTGTCACCTGCATGTGCCCGTTTGTGCAGGTCTGCACCTGGGCAGGGGCTACAGAAGGTCAGGGTCCCTCATGGAGACTGATGCATGGTGAGAGGTGTCAGTGTGGACACAGTACAACCCCTGCCCACCCTCATCCCCAGAGGGATCCCTGTCCTCTTGCTCAGCCCTGCATGTCCCCAGCCCCAGTGGGACACCCGGCCCCTGGTGTGGCCCTGCATGTCCCCGGCCCCAGGGGGATCCCTGGCCCGTGGTGCAGCCCTACATGTCCCCAGCCCCAGCAGGACCACCAGCCCCCAGCCCATCTCTCTGCCCCCCACCGCGTGATTTACAGGCTCTGCACAGGCAGACAAATGGTGAAGGAAAACAGGGCAGGGGGCTCCCCCCGGCCAGGGGCTGCCTGTGCCCCGCGGGGGGCAGAGGGGCCGTTTGCTCACAGCCAGCAGGATGGAGGCAGTGAAGTGGTGCCAGTGCCAGGCAGCACAGCTGCCCCTGTCATGGTCCAGCAGCCACAAGCCCTGGCAGCACCAGGAGAGCCCCTGGGGGGACCCAGACCCCAGGAGCCATGAGCTCCAGTCCTGCAACCATAGGCTTTTGGCCATGTGGCACTGAGGAACATGATGCCACCCCATTCCACGGCCCCCAGGGCACCCCACTGACCACCTCACTGGGGTGTTCGTGGTATGCCGGCTGCATTCCATGGCCACTGTCCCAGCCCTGGCAAGCCTCCAAGATTTCCCCCAGCGTCCCTCTCTGGCTGAGGAGCTTCTGGACAGTGGGGACTGCAGCTGGCACTGCCAAGTCCCCCAGCCAAATCCCCAGCAGCCCTGGGGCCATCTGCCAGGAGCCAGGTCCTGCCCTCCACATGTTTTTGCCACTTGACCTGAATCATGCCCCGAGCATCGTGGAGGAGGAGGAAGGGAGGAAGGCAGGCAGGAAGCCTCCTGCATGCTTGGTTCAGCTGGCTGCCCCCCCGCCTGCTCCTGGGAACATTGGGTTCAGGGCTGGGGGGTTGAAGGCAGAGTGGAACCTGCATAAACCTCCCTGGTGAGGAGGAGGAGGGCCATGGTCTGTGGTATTGAGTGCCAAGGAATGACAAGGAGCAACTGTCAGGCTCGGGGGCACCCCCAGCCCTTCCCAGGACACCGGTGATTCCCGCTGCTGCCAGCTCATCTCTCCCCTCTCAGGAAAAGACTCCGTGTTTCCACTGCCGGCACACACCTTCCTCCTGGGCGGGAGGAAATGCTCCTGGCAGTGCTGCCGGCAGTGCTGCCCGTGCCTCTCCATGTCCCCTGTCCCCTCCCACGGTGGGCAGGCAGGGTGCCAGGCCCTGGGAACAGAGGAGCAAGGAGTGCATCCCTGCAGGGCTGCCTGCCCTTGCTGCTCCCTGCCTGCCCCGGGCATCCTCCTGGGCACAGACCTTGACCCAGTTGGGCACAGCAGGGTGTGGGCAGCAGTGTGTCCCCCACTGGCATCCCTCTAACAAACATTCCAGGCACTGCACCAGTGCCACCCACTCCTGGTTGCCTTCCCCATCCCGGCTCCTGTGCCCTGTGTTCACCCCATGCCACCCTGTGCGGGACACAGGGCTGCCAAGGGACAGCCAGGCAGGGACTGGGGACACGCTGCCTGTGGGCTGACTGTGTGTGACATTGCTCTGCAGGTGCCAGAGGCCATGGCACAGGGAGCACTAGCCGGACAGTGGCCCTGGCACTGCCACAGTTCAGTACTACCGTGGGCATGACCTGGGGTCAAGGTGCCCGCAGCCAGGCCAGCGTGCCGGAGCGGGGCCAGGCCAGTGGCCAGAGCCAGTGCTGGCTCTCAGGGCCGGGGTGAGGACGCTGGCCGCTGCCCGCTGGCCGCTGGCCGGAGCTCGGGGGGCCGGCTGGGGGTGGGCTCCGGAGCCAGCCCCTCCCCGGCCGTATAAATCCCGATTCCCCCTGCAGACAGTCGTCCCAGCCCTGCTCAGCTGCCGCGGCGGAGCAGCAGCGGGAAGGCGCCCGGAGCCGCCGTCGCAGCTGTGCCGGCGGGGGAAGGCTCCCCGCAGCCCGGGGGGTTCCCCCAGCAGGGCCGGGGGTGCGGGCGGGCACCCCACCATGGCCTTCACCATGCTGCGCCCCGTGGCCGCCCGCGTGCTCTACCCCGACCTCAGCATGCTCTCGGAGGACGAGGAGAACCGGAGCGAGAGCGACACGTCGGACCAGTCGTTCGGCTGCTGCGAGGGCGCCGAGGCTCGCCGCAAGCTGCCGCGGAAGCCGGGGCCGATGGTGATGGTGAAGCAGAGGCAGGCGGCGAACGCACGGGAGCGGGACCGGACCCAGAGCGTCAACACGGCCTTCACCGCCCTGCGGACCCTCATCCCCACCGAGCCGGTGGATCGGAAGCTGTCCAAGATCGAGACCCTCCGCCTGGCCTCCAGCTACATCTCCCACCTGGCCAACGTGCTGCTGCTGGGCGAGGGCTGCGAGGACGGGCAGCCCTGTTTCAGTGCCATCTATGGCGCCAAGGGCGACCTGGACAGCAAACAGCCCCGCAGCATCTGCACCTTCTGCCTCAGCAACCAGCGGAAAGGGGTGAGCGGGGTTCTGGGGTGGGTTAGGGCTCCTCCTGCCCTTCCTGGCCTGAGTGGGGCAGGAGGCTTAGCATGTCCCAAAGGGATGGGGGGCGGCAGACCCTGCCTGGGCTGAGCGGGGCAGGAGACTCGGCATGGCTCAGTGAGAACCACAGCCTCTGGCTCCAGCTCCCACTGGAGGTTTCGGCTGCTCCTGGCCAAATCCTGCTTGTAGCCACACGCCTACAGCTCCCGCTCACGTCAGAGGGCTGGGCTGCTCCCCCACGTCCATCCGGGCTGGGAGGTCTCAGGGGTTAAACAGTCACCCCGGAGCTGGCGGCATTGGCTGTCCCAGGGGGAGCTCAGAGCTCGCTGGCTGGCCCCTTCCCCATCCCTGTCCTCATCCCCATCTCCATACCCAACCCTGCCAGCCCACCAGTTCTGTGGCAGGGCTACCCTAGCAGCTCTCTGGTGTGATGAGGACAGGCAGAGCCCAGCAGACATCCCCAGAGGGGGGCCAGACAGAGTTTCCCATCCCGTGTTCCCATGCAGGGTCTGCTGGCAGCACCGGCACAGCTCCCACGTGGCTGAGTTGGGCCATGGCACAGCACCCCTGCCCTGCCCTGCCCTGCCGACTCAGCTGATCCCCCCAGCACCCTGCAGCTCATGGGACACCTTTCCCGTGGTGAGCCCACCCTGCTGCCCATGCCAGGGTCGTGGGTGCCCCTGACCCAGGAATAGCTGTGTAGGGTATATGGGGTGCAGGGTGAGGGGCTGGAAGCTGCCCGACCTCTTGGACATCCCTTGGCAGGGCTGTGAGCAGGGGCTGCTGTACCCGCCACTGTCCCCACAGACCCTCAAGGTGTCCCACGTGTGACCCCAAGCAGTACAGCCAAGGGTCACACTCCAGCCCTCAGAGCTTTTTCAGCTTTTGCTGCTCTATTTTTAATTCTTCCCCTGCTCCTGCCACCCTCTCAGCAGCCTCTCCAGCCCTCCTGGGGTCCTCCAGCCCTGGTCACTGGCAGAGCTGCCCCAGCTGGGATCCTCTGGGCTGCTTCCCGGGGCTGGAGCCAGGAGTCTGGCACAGTGCTGGATCCCCCAGAGGACCCTGTGGAGGCACTGGGGCTGGGAAGCTCCTGCTGGAGGGCAATGGCAGGAGCTGGGTTGGGATCTGACTCTGTGGATCCCAGTCCAGAGGCTGGGCTGAAAAGAGGCTGTGCTGGGCTGGAAATGGGCAGGGCTGGAAATGGGTTGTACTGCACTGGAAATGGTCTGGAAATGGGCTGTACTGGGCCATGCTGGGCTGTGCAAGGCTGGAAATAGGCTGGGCTGGAAATGGGCTGTGTTGAGCTCTGCTGATCCATGCTGGGTTATACTGGAATGTTCTGGGCTAAATCTGGACCATGCTGGTCTGTGCTGGGTTATACTGGGCAGTACTGGGCTGATGTTGTTCTCATAAACTGGGAGGTGGGGCTGAGCCTCCCCATCCCAGTTTGGACTGTGTGTGTCTCTCTAGGGCTGTGGATCTGTCTGGGGCCATGTGTCTGTCCTGGGGTGCTACTGGCCCTGGGCACAGGTGCTGAGCAGCCATGGGGGCTGTGTCCTGCAGCGTGACAAGGCCAAGGGGGACCCACCTTGGAGGGCTCCACCACAGCACCCACCTCCCAGCCACCCACCCAACCACTCGTCAGGCATGGCCCTGTCTGTCTGTCTGTCCACTCCAGGCAGCACGGAGGCACCCTGGACTGAGGCAGTGGCCATCTCAGCGGGTCCCCATGGAGGAGTCGGTGTGGTGGACAGTGGGCTGGAATGGGGTGCCCCCCACCCGGACACCCCATGGTACCTACAGCTCTTCTTCCTCTCTCTGCAGGGCAGCCGGAGGGACCTCGGGGGCAACTGCCTGAAGGTGAGAGGGGTCACCCCCCTGCGAGTGTCGCGGAGATGAGCCGGGGTCCGGCAGCACCCACCTGAGACAGCGGCAGAGGCAGACGGAGCCCGCACATGCCAGCCCAGAGACCGCAGCGGGGAGGGAGGGAGCTGCTCACCCGAGGTGGCAGCGGCCGAGCCCAGGCTGGCACCACACTGACACTGGCCCTGGAGCCGGCAGTGGGGCGGGAGGACGCTCCCGTGGCCGAGGCTGCCCACGTGGGACAGGGCCGGGGAGGGGGGTCCCCGCGCCCCGGGGCTGGACTGGAAGGGGCCTGTGTGCAGCCGGCTTTGAGGCGCTCCGGGGGGGACGGTGTCATGGCCCTGGGGACGCTGGTTGTGCACGTGCAGCCGCTTGGAAAATAAAACCCTATTTTTCTGATGGGCCAGTGCCTGCCTGTCACCCCAGTGTGGGGTGAGGTGGGGGTCCCCAAGATGGCCCTGGACCCCCAGCCCTGCACTGCTGCTCTGTGCCACTGGAACCAGTGTGACCATCCCAGCTCTACCCACATCTGTGCCACAGTGGGATTCACATGGGGTGAGACTCCTGGGTGAGCTGTCCCTGTGTCCCCAGGCCCTGATGACAGCTTTGGCCCCACAAAGGCTGCAGAAGTCCCAAGGGGATCAGTGCCATGCCATGGGATGGGGATGGCACCTGCAGCCCCGTGCTGCAGCCACGGGTGCCCAGCTGGTGGGTCGGGGCTGGTGTAACTGCTTTTGTGCCTTCCCCTCTGCCTGGTACATCATGACTGGCGCAATGTCACCGCTGCCACTACTGCCACCATCGCCACCACTGCCACCGATACCATGACTGCCACCAGCACAATGACTGTCCCCACTGTGACTGCCACTGCCACCACGATGACCATGCAGAGCCGTGCATGGTGGAGCTGCACGCAGCAGCGCCTGCATGGGGTCAGGTGGGGACATGGGGGGTTCCCAGGCCAGACCCCCACATGGGATTCTGCCTGAGGGGGCTGGACTGGCTGGGCGGCTCAGACAGCCGAGCCTGGGAATGGGGCTGTGCCGGGGCTGGCGGCTCCCAGGGGCCAGCGTGTCCCACGGAGCAGAGGCAGCTGTGGATGGGGCGGCTGGGGGCTCCCCCCAAGAGCTGAAGAACTGGAGCTGCCCTATTCCCTGGTGTCCTGGAGCCTGCATGGAGCAGGGGGAGCACGCTGGGGGTCCCGCTGGAGCCTGCCCCAGGCAGGGGCTCTGTTGGGAGCCCACGGCACCTCTCGGCCCCCTGCTCACCGAGGTGAGCCTGCCCCGGGCTCCCTCCCCCGGGTTTGATTTATGGAGCTGACAGCGCGGTGCAGCTGTGAGAGCTGGTCCCAAGCAGGGACCGGGGTGGGTGGGAGAGGTTTGTTCTCAGCGTGGCTAATGTGTCCCAGACCCCAATAAACAGCCGTGAGATTCTCCAAACAGCCCAGGACACAGAATCCCTGCCCCCGGGTTTATCGGGGGGCAGGGGCCATGGGGGATGCTGTGCTCTGCAAACAGCCCGACCCGCACATGAAAGGGGACCGTCCTCGTGAAGTAGCGGCTCCAGAGCCCCCCAGGGGGCCAAAAAGGGCCGGTGGTCCCAGTGCTGGGGGCACAGCAGGTCCCAGCACTGAGCGTACAAGTCCCAGTACGTCCCAGGGCTGAGCACCAGTGTCCCAGGATGTCCCAGTGCCAGCAACTGGAGCCTCAACAAGCTCCAATATGAAGACCAAGAGCCCCAGTGAATCCCAGCACAGGAGCTGTGCATCCGGTACGTCCCAGTGCCAGAGATGAGGGCCCTAGAAAGCTCCAGTATAAAAACCATGCATCCCAGTATGTCCCAGTGCTGAGGCTGTGGGATCCAGCATGTCCCAGTGCTAGGGCCATGGATCTCAGCACACCCCAGTGCCAGGGATGGCGCAAGGACTCCAGAGCAAGCTCCAGTGTGACAGCCCTGGGTCCCAGCATGTCCCAGTGCAGAAGCTGGGCACCTGGTAACGTCCTGTGCTGGGGTTGTGGATTCCAGCACATCCCAGTGCTGGGGCTATGGATCCCAGCATGTCCCAGTGACAAGCCTGTGGGTCCCAGTACATTCCAGCCCCTCCCTGCACCGTGAGAGGGAAACAGTGACTCAGAGCTGCCGGGCTGGTGGGAGCCGGGTGCCCCTTTGCCCCGTGTGGGGTGAGCGCCGTGGCCACTGATCGCCCACGGCCACCGCCGGCTCCCCGGCAGCCGCAGTTCCACACTGAGCCCAGCCACGCTCCCCTCCCATCCTCTCCCCTTCCTGCGTGCGGACACCCTTGGAAAGGCTCTTGGCCGCTTTCTCTGAGACAGGAAGGTGTCCCCGAGTCTCAGGAAGGAAAAACACTCAGTGCTGAACCCACAAAGACCGTCTCTGAGGGGCCAGGGCTGGAGAGGCTCCAGGCCTGACATCACCTGGGAACTGGAACCAGAACCGCAGCTGCACTCCGCGCCTGGTATTTTTTTTCTTTAACTTGTGTTTTTAAACTTTCTTTTTATAGATTTTTATTTTATTATTTTTTTTTCCCCTTTCCCTTCTCCATTCCCCTCCCAAATATTTCAGCCTCCCCACAGGCTGGCCAGCCAGGCTGGAATGCAGCAGGGCTGCACCCGCGGGTGCCGGGAGCTGCGTTGCTGATGGGATGGATAAGGCTGGGTCTGGCCAGGCAGGAGCTGCTGGAGTCGTGGGCAGGGGGTCAGGCTGGGGCTTACCCCCAGTCATGGGGGGCCAGGACCTGCTAGCCCCTGGTACTGCTGTGCACCAGGGCTGCTGGCCACGCAGGGACACAGGAGGGTCTGTCCGGTCATGGGGTGTGGGAGGACGGAGGGCACAGGGGTCAGGCAGAGCCTGCAGTCTGTGGGCAGCGCTGCTTTCCCAATCCACTGCCCCCAGGATGGGGCTGCGGGGTCAAATCATGTCTGAGCCTGAGTCAGCGAAGCAGGAGGAGCCAGATAGGGATAGAGGACACAAAGACAGATTTTGGGCCCAGGATCCAGCCCTCCTCATTCCTTGTCCTTTGGCAACACCTTTGGGTGCTGCCTGACCCTCCCTGGGCTTCCCCCAGAGTGGAGGTTCATGCTAAAGACCCCAGTGGATCCTGGAGCAAAGCTCAGTTGCTTGTTACCTGGGGAATCCTCCCTGTGACAGTGACAGCCATCAACTGAGTGTCACAGCCCTGTCAGACCTGGGGGCGAAGGACTGGGAAGGGGCCCCCCAAGGTCTAGATGGCAGTGAGTGGGGACAGGGTGACACTGCTCTGCTGCCCAGGGCAGGGTGGAGAGAAGCATCAGGGAGGGATGGGCAGTCAGGGATGGGATTGGGGGCGGATAGGATGGGATAGGGGAGAATAGGATGGGATGGGGTGGGCAGACCAAGGGGCAGCATGATGGTCCTCTAGGTTGGGGTGCTGGGCAGTCCCTGCCTCTCTGTGCCAGCAGATTCAGACTGTACTGACCCTCCAGCACCCTGCCAGGGTCCCTGGGGAAGAAACCCGGCAAAGGGTCTGCCTGAGACACTCAAGACACCTGCCAGATCCTCACCATCACTGGGGATGCACAGCAAGAATGCCACAAGGTCCCACCCATGCCAGGGGTGCAGTGGGCACTGCAGCAGGGCTGCCAGCACCCTGCCATGTCCCCCCCAAGCACTGGACCCCTCAGAGCCATTCGCCCTGCTGGGACCTCGTGCCGGCTGCGGTCCCTGGGGACACGGGCCCCGCAGAAGGGACAGGGTGTGAGGCCGTGGCGCGGGGTGAACGCCAGGTTAATCTCCCGCTGGAGCTTCCCTCTGCAAACAATAAGACAATGCCCGGCCGGGGCCTCCTGCGTAACCAGCGGCGCGGAGGGGAAGTTGTAATATTTGGATTTAGCACTCAGTAAATTAAGGAAGAAAAAGGAAAAAGCGCTGGGGGTAATCAGAGCAGGGCTGGCCCTGTGCCCTGCCCCACGGCCGGTGGCCCTGGGGGCTCAGCTCAGCCTGGGGACAGCAGCTGAGCAGGGCCAGAAGCTCCGAGTCAGTGAGGCCGGGCATGGCTGGGAGCGGGATACATCCCTGAGGGCCAGGCAGAGGATGGGCATGTCCCCACCATGGGGACAGCAGCCTGGAGGGTCAAGGCTTGGATACCCAGCAGGGCTGCGGGCAAACATCTCCTGCCACATCAGAAAAGGGATCTGGGCCAGGAGGTTATTTTAATCCAGACCTCTTCATGGGAAATAAAATCCTATTTCTGCAGCTGGGGTGGCTGGGCAGGAGAGGGCCCAGGGGGGCCGTCACCTTCAGCTGGCAGTGGGTGGCAGGGGGTGACAAGGGAGGGGGCTGTCCCAGGATGTCTGCCCTGCACAGCCCCTTTCCCAGCACAAGCCCTGCAGTGGTGCCGGCTCCCCGGGACCCCACGGCAGGGCCCACACTCAATCCAACAGGCATTGTGGTTGGAGATGGGCTTCTGAGCACGGATAGGAAAAGGTCTCACTGCGGGGGCCCCCTGCAGATGCTCTGGGCAGGGAGAGTGCTGCAGGGATAGCCTTAACCCCTCCCAAATGTGGCCTTCTCACACACCAGCAGCCCCACTCCCCCAGGGCTGCCCCTGCTTGCCCTGGCCCCAATGGGGTGAACAGGGCAGGGACACCCCATGGAGCTGGTTTGGGGGGGCAGGGCTGGACCCCACCCTCCAGGATCTGAACTGGGGTCTTGGGAGGGCTCCATCCCCCCCATGCCCTGGGAAGACACTTCCCCCACTTGGTGACCCCAGGGTGGGGTGCGGTGCAGGGCTGGCGGGAGGGCAGGGGCAGGTGGGGGAGAGGTGACCAGCGGGCAGCAGCGGCACGGGAAGGCCTTCGGCACCGTGCCGCGCGCCGGGAGCCCATTTCCCCACAACAGGGGCCGTTATCAGCGGCAAATCCTCCGAGTGGTCCCAGGGGGGACCTCCAGCCCTTCCCCTCCACCTACCCCACCGCTCTCCCGCTCCGGCCCACGTCAATGCCGCCGCGAAGGTGTCGGAACAATCGCCTGACAAAGAGCTATTTTTAGGGGCCGGGGCTTGGAGCGAGGATATGGCCCGGCCGCTGACAATGGGGGGAAGGGGGCCGGGCTTCCCCCATGACCACTCGGCAGCAGAAGGACCTGTAAGATTTCCTCGATGACCCAGGCCCGTACAATACAAGGAAAGCGCGAGAGGGAGATACCCCCGCCAGGACGAGCTGCTCCTTTACCTAATGGGAGTGACCCGGGGTGAGGGGCTGCGAGGTTTGGGCCAGCAGCATCCCCTGGGGGAGGCTCCCACACCGGGAGGGAAGTGGGGTGAAGCCTGGCTGTGCTCAGCTTTCCATGAGGTCAGGGTGGGGGGGGGCCCAGGATGGCTCCCTTCTGAAGGGCATGGGGAGATCTGGGGGTGGTCAAAGGGGTGCAGACACAGCTGAGCAGAACCCCCTCCCCGCCAGGCTGGCTCACAGCTCAAGCCAGAGCCTGGACGTGGTGGGAGGACGGTGACCAGCCCAGAGCTGAATGTCCCCAGCTAGCCCTGCTCCGAGTGTGTCATGAGCCCAGGCTCCTGCTCAGGCTCAGGCTGAAACTGGATGCCTTTCCTCCTCCCTCAGGGTCTCCCCCAGCTCAGCCTGCACTAGATGTGTCAGTGGACCATCTGCTCTGGCTAATCTTTGGGGGGAAAAGTGATGTCCTGGATTGCACGGCAAGAAATTGTGCTAAAAAGGTGAAAATCAAGGCGAGAAGGTCATGGGGCACTGGTATAGGTCAAGGCTTGGCCTGGTTGCTGGCCCGGCTGCCGGCTCAGCAGAGCGATAAAACCCCTTTCATGAACTGCACCAGAGCCCCCACACCGTGGCGGGAGCCCACCGCTCTGCGGCGGCCCCGGGGTCTGGGAGGGCCGGGGCAGGGCGGGGGCAGGGCCGGTGGAAGCGCCGGGAAAGGGCTGATAGAAGGGCCAGAGAAGGGCTGGAGAACGGCTGGGACAGGGCTGTGGAAGGGCCAGGACAGGACCGTGGAAGGGCCGTGGGTAAGACCGGGGAAAGGACCGGTGCCGGGGCCGATGGAAGGGCCGGGAGAAGCGCCGGTACCGGGACAGCTCCGCAGGCCGCAGTCGCCCCCTGGCGGCGGGTCCCGCGCACAGCCCCACAGAGGGTCTGGGCCCAAGCGGCCGCCGCTCACGGTCGGGCCTCCCGTCGGGGCCGCGGAGACCGACACGGACC
>VWZT01005338.1:159513-182841 GCA_013397055.1 Pachycephala philippinensis
TCTGGTTCTTTCTGGAGGGAGGGGAAGGTCGTTGTCAGTACTTTCTGCACCAGCCTGTGGAAGCAGTGGTGGTCAGTCTTGCCCCCGCTGTAATTTAGTTAATTGTGCCTTGGGACCGAGAGCTCTGTGGCTGTTGGTAAAATGTGGTTTGTAAGAGGGGGGTCAGATAAGATTATGGAACCCCATGTGTGTCAGATCACTTTATTTTTTCTTAGTAAGGGCTTTGGGTAAAACCAATAAAGTTTGGATTGTGAGTGCTCAAGGGAAGCAGAGGGGCAGTCACTGATCTATGGTCCCTGGTGATCAGTTGCAGGGCCTGGGGGAATGGCATGGAGCTGTGTGCAGGGTGGTTTAGGTTGGATATTAGGAAAAGGTTTTTCACCAGAGAGTGGGCCGAGACTGAAACAGCCCCTCCAGGGCAGTGGTAACGGTCCCAAGCCTGACAGAGTTCAAGGAGCATTTGGATAGTGTTCTCAGGCGCAGGGTGGGGTTGTTGGGGTGTCGTGTGCAGGGCCAGGAGTTGGATTTGATGATCCTTGTGGGTCCCTTCCAACCCTGGTACCCCTCAGAGGGGTCTCTGATGGTTTGGGGTTTGCGTTGCTCAAACCTGACCCTGGGCTGGGGCCTTGGGGAGCTGCTCTTGCACTGACCCTCGGTGCCAGGCTTTGAAACTGGGCACATGTCTCTGGAGAGGGCTGTGCCATGTGCTCACCTGGCTCCTCGTGGAAGCTCAATCCTAGGTGCACTCCCCAGATGGGCTGGGAAGAGCCCCTGCCAGAGGGGACTGGGCACAGTGGCAGCTGTTCAGAGGAAATCAAGTGGACGCCCAGCATTTCTGCTTGGAGCTGGGAGTGATTTCTTTGTTCTTTGAACACGCTGTGTTTTCTGAAATAGAATTGCTCAAATTATTCAGATTCAGAGTTGGGGCTTGTGCCATCCTGCCAGCGGACCTGGGTGTTGGATGTGAATCCAGAGTGGATTCTGGGTGCATCATCAGCTGGGGCAGAGGAATCACTCATCCTGTAGTTACTGGTTTTGGTGAGATGTAGAAAAGGGCGAATTTTCTGCTAGGAGAGGAGAAAGTGAGGTTAGGAAGACTCAAGGCAGGATTTGGGGAAAGTGTGAAGCTTCATCAGTTCCTTAATTAGCCCTAAAACTAGGATTAGGGTAATGTTCCAGTCCCTACAGCACATCCTCTGTGGAGACACGCACTGTGTCTGTAACAGTAAAATGGAAACTGGAGTTGGGGTGTCTGATCCCAGGTACAGGGCAGGCAGTGCTCTGCACTCAGGAGATCTGCCTGTGCCTTGTGGCTGGAATCCCTGGATGACTCCAGGCAGGGAAGGGTTTATTGTAAAGGTCCAGACCTTTCCTCGGGTGTGAAGAATGTCCATCTTTGGTGGTAGGCAGTGATCCTTCCCTTTTATCTTGCCAGTGGGGAGAAATTCCCTTTATTTCACCTTTCTCTGGTGATTTACGGCAATACCTCGTAATACAATTTCTACTGATAGTAAAATCTGCTGTCTTCTTGTTCCCAGTGTGTGTGGTGGTAGAGTTGGGTGTACATGTCCTGCACTCAGACCAGAGAGCTTGGCCAGTTAGCTGCTGCCCACTGGGAATTGAAAGAGGGTTGAGGAAGGGAACAAATGCTCATGCAGCGGAAGATCTGGGTGATGTGCCTGGGTGAGGGATGAGGCACAGAGCATGAACAAATGTGGTGAGACGTAGATGTTGGAGGAGAAAGCAGTGACTTCCAAGTGGGAGGTTCAGAACAGGTTTTTTGGGTTTGTCAGGGCTCATGGGTTCATAGATTGAGGGAAAGTGAGGCTTGTTGGATGTTGGAAATATGGCTCTTTGGAAAAGTGGTAGTAAAATTGGCGGTAGTTTCTAGCAAATGTGGAGGAAATTGGATCATGGAATGTTGCCTGATATTAAGGTTGTTGAGGTTTGCACTGGGGTAGTTAATGGAACTTGTTTGTTTGAAAAAAGCTAGTGAGATGTGAGAATGAAGATGCAAACATGGGATTGGAAATTGACTTGGTAAAATACCATTTCCTGAAGGCGAGACATGGAAAGACTTTAGTGTTTGATATTTGGGGCATTTTCAAGTAATGCAGATTCGGTTCATCAGCATGGAATGGGTTGGAAGTAGGAATCTCAGGGTATATAGGATTCTGAAAGGTGGTTATAGATTTGTGGAGTTGTAGAGAAAGAAACTTTCTGCTCTGATAAAAGGGACATTTTACCCAACTTTTCCCAATTTTATTA
Source organism: Pachycephala philippinensis (assembly GCA_013397055.1). Taxonomy (NCBI): domain Eukaryota; kingdom Metazoa; phylum Chordata; class Aves; order Passeriformes; genus Pachycephala; species Pachycephala philippinensis. Next base: position 161,782 of record VWZT01005338.1, read on the forward strand.
AATGGTGGGTGTCCTTATACTTCCATTTCAGTTCTTCTCCATTTTCTCCTTACAGAACTAATTTTCTCCTTTTGTCTTTCCTCATGTCCTCTGAGGAATAAGGGAAAGGAAGACAGGAGAAGCAAATGGGTGACATTGTGGTGGTGTGATTAATTTCGTGTCACATTTCTGAAGAGGCAGGGATTTATTTCTGGGTTACCAGACCTGTCACCTCCACTGTTTCTCCATTATGGAATTGCTTACATTAAGATATCTGTTTTAGAAACTCTGTGCATGAGATTGATGCCATCTTAGATCTTATTGTCCCATAAGGGTCTTGAGAGAAAAAAAAGCCCCAAGATTTTAAAATCAAGAAGGACTGCCTTGACTCAGTCTGGCTACAACCATTTGTTGCAAGACAGCTCTTGGATAATTTTTCTAAGCTTGGATATCTCCTTCCAGGGGCTTCCAAGAGCTGACTTCCCTGGAATTTACAGAATGTAACTGGAGAAAGGGAGTTCTCCTTTGAATCTGAAAAAACTGCTTGGAAGAGGAGGCTGCAGCTTTTTGAGCTGGTGTTAGTGCTGTTGCTGAATGTAGAGTTTCCAACCTGGTTTTTGGCCCTTTTTGCCATCAAGGTGCCAAACTTACGTATTGGTAGGAAAGATGGATGAGGAGTGGGATTGCTGATGTGGTCATAGGATCAGTGGTTCATGGATATTTTCTGGTCAGGAGTCCAGCAGAGAAGCAGCAACATGAGCCTGGCACAAAGTCTTACATGCTCCTGTGTTCACACTGTTCCAGACAAATGATTTTATTGCCCATTTCATGCTGCTGCTTTGGGAGGCTAAGGAGCAGAAGGGAGGCTTGGAGTTCTTTGTGGACTTGGTACCACCACAGACTCACGTTTGGAAGGTTACAACTTCAATAATTTTAATTTTCCACAGAGTTTATTTCTGAGATTTAGGTTATGTCCTCCTTACTCAGTTCTATTTTTTAATTAATATTACCATTTACAGGGAGGTGGTTTCTTAAGGAGGCTGTCCAGCTCCTGTCCATGTAATGGCTGCATCATATTATGGCAATTTATTTCATGTGAGTGGTGAATAAAATGTTTGCTAGATGGAAAACATTTTTGAGTCAAGGCAAGAGTTTGGGTGCATGTTTCCCATTGGATAGTCTTGAGCGTTAATAGCAGACCTAGAAAATTGAAGTTACTCACTGTTTTTGCAGAGAAGTAGGTTCTGCCCTTGCACCTTCTGGAACAACCAAAGGCTAAATTAGTCCTCTTTTAATTAAGCCAAGTGCAGGGAGAATCCAGCGTGGTAACACAGAATTACGTGCCAGAACTTGCTTTGCCTCGGTGGGAAAGGTCTTCCTGTGGTGGGAAGAAGTGGCCCCAAATCTTCCTGTGTGTCCAGAGAGCCAAAAAGGTGCCTCTCCCTGTTGTTACCAAAGCGTTTGGAGAAGGCATTTTCTCAGAGCATATTTGCACGTGTGCATGTGAGTTGTCAGAAAGTCTTTATTTTTAGTGTTCAGAAAATGGATGAGCGTGGACGCGCACAACAAATTAATTTTCAGTCTAGAAAAGCAAGAGCTCCTGCAGTGTTCCTTCTCCTACAGCCTTTGTCACAGGTTTCTCTATCTGTTACTAGTGTGCTGTTGAATTCCAGCCTTTCTTCCACACTTGGTTGTACTCCAGAAGGAAAAAAAGGGCTTTTTGCTCACTCTGCAGCATCTAGAATAATTTCAATGGAGTTTACAAATTAGGTTACAAGTTTTGGCACAATGGCATTACTGGGGGCTTGTAAGGTGTGAAGGAGAGCGCTGATTGCTGGTATTTAATAACTGTTTTTTTCCATTTGATTCTTGGAATGGTGGTAGCTACTTTCATTTTGTGTTAATAATGATAAATTTTTAGAGAATTATGTCAGAACTTCACTTGCTGGCAAGTGGGGTTTGCACTGGGTGTCTCTTGCTGAGTCTGCTGGATGCTGGCTGAGTGATGGAGATGGTTTGTGGTGCATTGCCTGCTCCATGGAACAGCTGATCACAGGGATTTCCTGAAGAAATGGTTACAGGCAGCGTCCTCTGGTTTATGCTTTGGCTCTGGTAACTGTTCCTGCCTCTAGGAATTGCATGATCAGATCAATTAAAACTATAACTTTTACAGATGGTTGGTACAGGTCAGTTTTCTGAGTTCTGCCTAAATCCCTCTCTGTACATGAACCATAGGAGTCAAATCAGCTGAACGATTGTCCTGGCAGTACTCTGTGCCTACTAATTAATGAGGAAAACAACTGTGTCACTTAGCAGCAATTAGGGAGGTAGAACTTTCCAGAGGATGCTGCCAATGGAACCTGATGTCAGCTGTGAAGAGCCTGTAGTGCTGCTGAAACATTCCCCTTTGTGAGCCTCCAGGAAGAGTTCCCTGGTGTTGCTGGGGTCCCAGAAACTGTAGTTTTGGTAACTGGAATACTGTCCAAAGCTCCAGCAATAGGACATTTAGTTTTGTTAGTGCTCTTAGAAGAAAAATAACTGCTTCCTGTTGAAGTCTTGCTTTGGCTTTAGGGCAGACCTAAAGCGATACTCCTCCAAAGAAAATCCCCCCACCTTTCCTGCACTCCCTGCTCAGCCTGAACTGTCAGTTTGGGGAAGAGGTGCAAAGCAGAAGAGTTTTGTCATTGGTTTCTGTTTGGTGTGTGTAAGGACAGCTTCGTTTGGCAGTGCCTGGTTATAGGGCAGCCATTTTTATCCGATTGTGTCAGGAGTCCTTGGCACTGGCAGTGAGGATTTCCGTTGGGTTTATGGGAGCCTGGGAGTGGTGGCAGGAGAAGCTGCAGGCATGGCAAGGAGGCAGAGCCTGTGCTCGGGTGCTGGGGGTTGGGTGTCATGCTGATGTTGCTGCCCCCTGCAGCTACATGGCCTCACCCAAGGTCAGCTTTGGGGTCTTTGTTTTGGGGTCTCTCGCTTTGCTCCACGTGCTGTTGACTAACTTAGCTCTGAAAATATGAGTGTTCATGATCTTGGGAAGTTTTCTGTTCTGCATAGAATCCCTTAGGAGATGGATTGAGCAGCATTCCTGTCACTGCTGCTGGAGGTAATCCCAGTGTTCTGCCCCAGGTCTCCAACCAGGCGGAGGTGCTGGAGACCCATAGAGGGTTCTTGTGAGCTGTGCTGAAATTCAGCTGTTACAGATCTGAACAAAAAGGAAGACAAAGCATGACAGACCTTCCGCCACGAGAGCGTGTGGCACCAGAGCCACTGCCAGGGCATCCTGGAGGGTAACAGACGCGTTAGACGCTGCTTTCTGAGTTGGGAAAGTGGGACAGTGAGGTTTTCCCCAAGACTGTGAAGAGTATCATAAAACATGGAGTTACAGTAAAACCATTCCTGTGGCTTCCATAGAGATTGTGATCCTCATTCAAGGGGATGACTTCTTCATTGGCAGGAACTGTGAGGAATTCAGAGAGAAATTGGTAGAGCTGATGAAGGAAGAGCCAATCTAAATTTAGGATGTTTCTAGTGCAGAATTACTCCAATATGTTTCTTCCAGTATAACTAAACCTGTCAACTGCTTTCTCTACAGACTGGCCGTGTCTTGTTTTGAATTAATCACAATAGTTCATGTTTCTTTTTTAACGGAATGTCGAGGTCATTACATATCATGATTTGTTATTTCTCCACAGCTGGACACAACCAGCTATTTAAAAGAAATCTGGAAAATAATTTTGGTGGAAAATGCAGTTAAAGCAGACTGTGCTGTTCCAAAACAATACCCAGAGAAAAGTGTGATTCCAAACCATAGCGCTTTTTTTTAACTCAGATTTTAAAATCTACTTTTCTATTGATGTGGTCCCTTTATTAGGTAAATGATCTTCAGGAAGGGATGTAAAATATCAATTTCGTTAATCAGGCTTGTTTCTATTTTAGCTATAAATCATAGAAAAATATAGGTTGCAAGGGACTTCTGGAGGTCATTTGTTCCATACTTGTATTGCTGAAGTTTTAGTGTCATGAGAACACACAAATCAGGTTTCTTTTGTGAGATAGAGCATATTATTTTATAAAGTTGATTACTGTTATTTCTTTTAAAGGTAAGCTGAGTGTTGATTGATGTTGACTGCCAGCAGGCTGTACTGTAATATTTAGGCATGTCTTGATTTTTTAATTTCAGTGGTATTTCTCAGTATTAGATGTTCTCCAAACTCTGAAGGAGCGGATGCACTTCCCTGGGAGGATTACAGGGCTATGTGGGCTATGTGAAGGAAATCATCAACAATTTTATCTGATAATTGTAATTCTTGCTCACCCTAATGAATCACATTTCTCACTCATGATTTTAGAGGCTGGGTTTAAGCCTTCTGCTATGAAAGGTAGCATCTCACTTGCAGTTGTAGATAAAAGAAGGGGAATAACCTTTCGATTTTAGACTCGGCGCTGTAATTCTGCTCTTCTCCACTGACAGAGCTTTTCTTCTCTCATAACAAACCCGCCGCTGTCTCAGCCTGTTTACAGTCTTAGGCTGGCACAATCGCCACTGTAATGAGCTTACGTAGGGAAAGTAGAAGTGAGAGGAAAGTCTCTAGACCTGTTTGGCCGATCTGTCCACCTCGCTTTCTCCTCAAGAGGAAGGTGAGCTTGTCTGGAATTCATAAAGCAACAGAAATGTTTTCTTGGCTCTTCGAGTTCGGCTTGCTGCAGTTCAGGGCCTGTCTTACTCCTTTGGTACTGCTGTGGGCTCACTGAAGCCAAGTTCAGGTGGGTCATTGAGAATAACCAGGTTTATATGGTGTTGAACAAGGTTTTCTGGGTTCATTCCACTCTCTCTGGATGAACTTCGATCTTCCTGGCAATATACTGCTCACACTAAGGGCAAGGCATGCTGTTAGCAGCAATCCACAGGGAAGCCGGTGTCAAGCGGTGCTTGTGTTCTTGGGTACATTATTTATACTCCAAACCTTATCCACAAAGGTCATCACTTGGACAGCACTTGCGAGTTCCTTGGGACACCAGTCTTCTGAGAAGCTCTTGGCTTTCAGCTCACTGGGAGCCTGTGTAAGTGCTGCATCATACTGGGGAAACTTCATAGGTTTTAAGTTCTGAGTGAGTAACTGCTTGAGAGAATTCTGTGCCAAGAACATTTCCATTTAAAAGGAGAAAAAAAATCATTCCAGTATCTCAGTTATTCTGGACTAAAAAAAAAGGCAAATTTTACTAGAGGCAAAGTAGGTGTCTCTCTCAGAAACTAATCTGCATGGATTTCATAGCTGTTTTGTTGCTACTTGCTCTAAGTGCATGCATCTGGAAGGACAGAGGGTGTAGGAAATTCCTGTACAAATTGGTGTAGGTGCTGGAAGTATGGATACTTCACAAAATATCAAAATCTCTATGGGGGCATGGTTGCCCTTAGAATTAGAATGCTTTGTAAAGATGATAACATCCCTTTTTAAAAATGAGGGAGTTTGTAACTGGTTTAGATTAAAATGTTTTAAAGATCAGATTCAACATGAACATTGAGAGGTTTTTTACCCTTTTATTGAACTTTAGGCATAAAATGTCTAAACTTGCCAAACTGTTCAGACAACAGGCTACTGTTAAAAGAATTAAAACTTTTAAGAACTGATCTTTCTAAGTTAATAGGCCTTCCAATTAAAAAATTCCTATATGCTGGCAGCACAATTGTTCATCTCTGGGCACTCCTGTGGAGTCTCTGTCAGCAGGACAGGAGCTGTGTTTGGCTCTGTTCTTGTGTGGGATGAGCAGGGTTCCTCTTGATAAGGCTGCTGTGTGAAAAATCAGCTAATTATCAGTTTGCTAATACTCCAACAGCATTTTTGAGGACAGGCCTGTGGGAGGAAAGCCAACAGTGAAACTTTGGTGTGGTGCTGCATTGCTGTAGCTGTCTTGTGAGCCCTTTTGGGTGATATCTGTCCAAGAGGTGTCACCACAGGTGCTGAATGAGAAGCCCTGCTCTGTGTCCTTGCACAGGCAGGCCTTGGCAGTGAACAACATGTCAGACTGTAGTTCTGAGCTTTGTCTTCCTCTCTCTGTGACCTGTGGTATGTTGCCTAAAAGCTCATGGTTGTTTCCTAGTTAAACACTTCTCTACCAGAGAAATTAAAATCTTAATGTTGTTTTTGGAGATACTCGAGGCTACACTGGACCTTGACCTCACCACATCTACTTTGATTCATGATGTTTAGCAGACTCTCCCCATATAAATTATTCTATGAGTCTGTCATTAATGCAGGAATTAATAAATGACAACATTCTGTTTGGATTCTGCAGAAATAGAACTCGTCTTTTATAACAAGCTCAGGGCACTTCTCTAGGTGCAATCGCTGCTCATACCGTAGATTTTTTTGCCTTAAAACTGCAGGCTCAACTGAAGCTTGCATGTCAACACCTGTCCCCATTATCTGTCCTTATTTGTGTCATTCCCTTCTGCCAAAGAGCCTGGATCCACTGCAAAATAATCCCCCTCCAGGGGCACTGAAGGCAAAATCTGTACAAATTCCTATGCAGTTTAGAGCAGAGTGAGTGAGCAGCTTTGAGGGTAAGTTTGTGTATGTCTATAACTCTGTTTGCTTTAAAATTAAGTTATCTATGCAGACTCTCTCCCCTTCCTGTGTAAGGAACAGTAGACAATAATACCTACCCTCGTAAACAGACATTGTGTGCCATTCTTAGAAGCTACAGTTGATGATTTCCTGAAAAAGCCCTTCCCTGAGCCGCCTGTTACAATGTGCTGCTTGAGCTAGGCTAGAGCTACGTGACAAAAAATAGCCACTGTGAAATTTGATCTATCTTTAGATAATGTGATTGATTTTTCTTTTTCTTTTTTTTTTCTTTTTTTTTTTTTTTGTACTGAAACTGATCTTGCTAAGCTGGGTGAGGGGAGCAGTTGCGTGTGCTTTATTGATACTGGGTTGTGCTTAAAAATTAAAATTGCTAAGTCATCTGGGACTGTATAGGTTCAGTTAATTCCTTCTTAAGGAGTATTGGGCAGAGCAAATGGGCCAGTGCGTCTCCTGCCAGAAGCACATGGAATGAGGAGAAACAAAAACACAGTGATTGAACTTTGAAATCTAATAAATTTCACTGTACTAAACTGTTCTAGTAAACTTGCATGCTCTAGTAATGCCTGGGGACATCTAATTTCTAAGTGTCTGAGTCATGCCACATAAATGCTTTGAGGTCTTAGATGATTGCTGCCTCATCTTCTGAAATTGTATTTTTTGAGAGGACTAGCATTTTGTCCAGGAATAGAGTTTCTATATTTTTAGGAATACTTCATATTCTTCCATTAGCCGGACACATGGCTGAAGTGCCCCATCCTTCTTTTACTGGTCTAAGGCCTCAATCACCCTTCCATTGTGGACTTTGGGATAGTGCTGTGTCCCTGTTTAACCTTGGGACTGGATGACTGCAACCCTGTCTACCTGAAGCTGCCACCAACACCATTTGTGTGTCAGTAGGTCAGAAAATAACCCAGTGCTGAGCTCTGTCCCACCTAAGGAGGCTTCGTCCATGTCAGAGAGCCCTTGCGCACACTTCTGCTCTGGATGCAGGACCAGCTGCTGGTCAGGTTGTGTGACACGGTGAAGGACATCAGACCTGTGTACCCCAGGTCCTTTACCATCTTCACAGCCAGCGGTTCTTGCTGGGTCCTCACAGGAGCTGAAGTGCTGCAGACCTCAAATAAACAACACGACTCTGCCTCTAAAGGAGGATTTTGCGTCTGGAGTTTTCTTCTGGTGTGACATGTCCATCGCATAAGCTAACTGCTCCAAGCAGATTTCTAGGTTTTTCTCATTAACGTGTGATTAATGGGGCTGTTACTTCCTCCTGCCATCTGGCAGTTGCCCATTTTCTGTGAAGGGATAAGATTGGCATAGCAAATAAGTATATTAATTTAGATAATAGTGTTGCCCACTGTTTAAGCGCATACACAGGGCTGTATGGCCCTGCCATGTGCTGATACACACCAAACAGTGCTCTTCCCTGCTCCAATACAGCTCCCTTTCTTGCAAGTTATTTTGAAAGCTGACAAGAGAATTCTTGTATTTAAACATCTGAAAAGCTGTTAACTTCCCCTTGTGAAAGATTTGAGGCAAAGGCGCCACGTTTATTTTAGATAGGACAATATTGATATAAAACTGCAGTGAGTTACTGCTGTCTTAAATATTCAGATACAGATGATAAAATATTCAGACATACACGATAAAAATACAGTGTTTGTCTCTGACATACAGTAACTTTCTTTTGAGTGATTTTGACTAGTCTCAATACTGATAAAACTTACCAGAAGCTTTGCAAAAATCGCATTGAAGGAAGGATTGGTGGTACTTTGGGCAAGCAGAGTGCGAAGGAACATCTTCAGACTCTTGCAGCAGTGCATTTCTTTCATGTTTGAACAAAGCATCATAATCCAACACAGATGCTGCTGTCTTTTGGACAGTCAGATTTAGTATTTTGACTGTAGGGAGTTGTGACTAAAGCTGGTTCCCATCCCAGCAGAATTGATTTGGTTACATTGGATGGCCCAAGACTTGTGATGGGGGTGAGATGGCAGCCTGTGGCTGTTGCTTTCACTCTGGAGTCGAAAGGAGGGAATCTGTTTGCAGATAGAGAGCACATGGCATTCTTTCCTTTTGGAAAGTTACCTCTACAGCCAGCAGTTGGAAATAAGGTGCTGAAAGTTGCTAGGTCAGGGGGTTGGTTTGCTAGGGGCCAGTCCTGTGTGAGGGAGAGCAGACAAATGGCTTTCAAGCTCTGACAAGCAATCCCAGGCCTGTGGCTGGGCAGGCTGCAGCCTTTCATTTGCAGCAGCTTTTAATGATTAACTTAAATACTTTTGAAGTACCTTGAGAATTTAACCTCTGGTTTATACTCTGTCTGCAGGTGGAGGAATCTGAGGCCTTTCTCCTCTGTCAGCGTTGCAGAGCAGGTCGCATCTGATTTCACATCTCACTTCCGCCTGCCAAGCTGTCTGATATGTCGGGACCCGTGCCGAGCAGGGCCAGAGTTTACACGGATGTGAACACACACAGACCCCGGGAGTACTGGGACTATGAGTCGCATGTTGTTGAGTGGGGGTAAGTCTTTGGGCTGCGTGAGGCTTTTTCACTCTTCTTGGCAGATGGCAAGTGAATGGATCACAACTTCTCTTCAGAAAAATGTTTCTTACCAAACTTTTAAATCCTCAGTTGTGGAGGAACATTTATAGCAGGTTCCTTAAAAGTTTGAAGAATTTTTGCCAGGTAGTCAGGAAACTTCCCCTTTCAGAGGGGAGAGAATCTTTTTCTGAAACAATCCAAGCAGTCCTGAGTGCAGGGCTGAAAAGAAGTGAAAAGACTTTCAAACTGAAGTTGCTGCTGGCTTGGATGAGTGAAGAAACTCCACAGACTTAAATAGGTACATGCTATTTTGTAACTTGTTGCTCAGCTCTCTTTGAGTGCCTGGAAAAGACATGGCCGCTTCTCTTTGAAGGAAGGAGGTGTCTAAATTGAGCTCATGACTAAAGTGTCCCAGAATCAGACAGCAGTGGTGGCAGCTTCATAGCTCTGCGTTCCTGCTGGGGTATGGAGGGCCCAGACAGAGTTCTGCCCTCAGCTGTGCAGTTCCCAGTTTCTGGAATGTACACAGTCGTCTGAGCATAAGTGCTGCTTTGTGCCCAGCCTGTTTTTAAACAGGCTTAGATTTTTGCTCTTACTGGCTTTGTTGAATTTTACCAGCATTATATAAGGAAAAATGGAGCTTCCAAATAAAGAGAGAAGGGGTAGTTCAAGTTTGCTAATGCTGAAATACGTAGTTGGGCTTTCAGTCCATAGTCTTGGCTTGAATCTATCTTGGGCAAATAGAAGCTCCCTGTTTCTCTCCTAATTCTTAAATCATCCCTTTCAGGAGAGGTAAGGCACTAGTTAATCCCCTTTGTCTGGGAAATGAGGCAGTGATTGAGTGTTAAGGAGCAGTTTGTAAATTGTGATGGAAATGACTGAGCCCTTTGGAACTCTAACCTTTTCTCTCCACAGAAATCAAGATGACTACCAGCTAGTTCGAAAATTAGGCCGAGGCAAATACAGTGAAGTATTTGAAGCCATCAACATTACAAATAACGAAAAAGTAGTTGTTAAAATTCTCAAGGTGAGCCGGGGATCGGGCAAAAGATAAAATCTGTCTTGAGGTGATCAGGAGGCCAGAAAGGGCTGTTTGATGTTCTAAAACTGAAATCCTTAAAGCCTGGCTTTGGAGTGTCACTCAGTGAAACAGGCCATCATTTTGAGCCTCCTGATATAAGCCCTGCACTTGGTTATTAAGTCAAATCTCTGCCTGTAAGGAATTAGGCTCTGTCTTAAAGAAGCCCTGATGTGCAGCACCTTTTTACTTGGAGCTAAGCAACACTTCAACAGCTGACTAAAAAATTCCCAGCTTCTCTTAAGTGCCGGTGTCTTGGCAGGCTGTCATGGCCATGGCCTTCATTTAGTGATCCTCCAATGGCCCATGGACTTCTCATAGTTAAACATTTGCCACATAGCAGTTAAGAAGTCTTGGAGTATCACAGAACTGTTCAGGTTGGAAAAGCACTCAAAGATAATCAAGTCCAGCCAACACTCCAGCATTCATGTCCCCAGGTGCCACATCTACATCTTTTAAATCCATTCAAGGATGGTGTCTCCACCACTGGAGCAGCCTGTTCCAGGGCTTGGCAACCCTTTCTGTGAAGAAATTTTTCCCTGATACTTATACCTCCCCTGGCATGACTTGAGGCCATTTCTTCTTGTCCTCTCAGATCATGTTCAGGGAGCTTTAAAAAAAAAAAAGCCATCTTCCTTCCTCTCCTTCACATGGAATTTTTGTCTGTAGCTGTCAGGGGAGACAGCAGATATTTGAGCTCTTACTGGTGTGATGCTGCTCAGGTTAAATTGCAAAGGTTCCAATATGTTTTGCTGATCTGCAGTCACCTGGGTGTTGTCATCTGGGTGTTGAGCTATTAGCCTCACTTTACTGCAGGGCTTTATCTTACACTTCGGGTTTTTATTCTTCAGCCTGTGAAAAAGAAGAAAATCAAGCGTGAAATCAAGATCTTAGAGAACTTGCGAGGCGGTCCCAATATAATCACCCTTGCAGATATAGTAAAAGATCCTGTGGTGAGTAAGGGAGGAACTCAAGGGGTACACTGGGTTATGGGTGAAGTTGCTCTGTTTGATTTCAGCTCTGACCTGGCTTTTTTTTCCCCCTGCTCTTAAATCCTGCTTTTGAATTGACTAATCAGATCAGCTCTTAATCTGATAAACTTCTTTTAGAGGGCCCTTCCCCCACAGGTCTCTCCAGCCCCTCACTCTGTGAGGAGGAGATACCAGTGAGCTGAGACAAGTTAATTCGCTGTGCAAACAGTGCTGCCGGGGGCTGTGGGCTTTGGCTCTGCTCTCTCTGTCTGAGGGGAATCATAAATATGTCCAAGGCAGAGGGGTTTTGTTCAGTTTTAAGAGAAAAAAATTATTTGATTCATTATCCTAAGTGGAAACATAACTTAACATGGCTGAATGCTTTTTTTTCTGTTTCAGTCTCGAACACCCGCTTTGGTTTTTGAACATGTAAACAACACAGATTTTAAGGTACAGTGTGGCATGTGGCTTCTCTTTTTTTATGTGTTTGAAAACCACTCGTACTGTTTTTCTGGGGAAGGGCAAGTATGTAGGACAGGTATTTCCTTCCAGCATAGGAAATGCTTTTAATTTTAAAGGTAAATACAGTTGGGACAGAAGTTTGTAATTAGCCCATCAGTACCATTTTGCCACAAAAGTTACAAGATGAAAATGCAGATTCCAAGAGGTATTTAATCTTGGGAGCAAATCAGTCTGTTATCTTGTGGCCCATCAGTGCTTGTCTCTTTGAGGCATTTTGCTTTTTATGTGTACAGCTGTTTATTGGAACCACTTTAAATGTAGACAGCTGTTTCTGTGGCCTTTCATAGTCCTGGGAATAGGGATTTAAATGTTTCTTTGTCCCCTCATACTGACCTGCCTCAGAAGAAGAAAGGCTGTGCAATGCCATCCATCATGCTTGTGCTGGGTGGGTACAACCAGAGAGAGATAGTGGCAGGAACCAGGATGTGCTGTCTGAGCAGAGCTGGAAGTAAACTATGTTTGGGATTTGTAAAGGGAGAGGAATAGACTGAGCAGAGTCAGGTGTGGGATCAGAATAACCTGGGAGACTTGGACTATACCTTCAAATGGGTTTGGAGAATGACAGCAGCCCAGAACAGGGCTGGATGTTTTGGATTGGCAGGGATGTGATGGTTTTTTTGGATGTTGAACAGTGACATGATGCGTTTGTGTCCCACAGCAATTATACCAGACATTAACAGATTATGATATTCGATTCTACATGTATGAGATTTTGAAGGTAAGTTGGTGTTTTGCTGTTTTGTTGGTTTATTTCTAGTATTTACTCTCAGCTAATCCTGTAGAGGTGGTTCTCATGTCACTCATGATAGTGACATCATATCACTGAGGGAAGGAAAGAGAGTGCCTATGGAAGAATTGGGCAGAAAAATACCAAGTTGGTATCGATTTTTCAGCCTTGTTTCTGCAACAAATTCTAGTCTTTTTTTTTTTTTTTTTTTGGGCTAACAGAGCCTTTTGGTACATTGAGATACCTTAAAATCCTAAATCAGGAGTACATGTAGCCTCTGAAAACAGAAAACTGGGAGCTGTTACTGGCTGGGTTTGTGCTCTAGTGTAATGTGAGTCAAATGTCTTCGTCCATTCTTCTGAGCTAAGTAATTTCTCCTTAGGAGTCTAGAGAAGGGGGTCTTGTGTGATCATTAGTGCCTAGTAACTATGCTCTTAGAGACTCTGAAATTCCAATTTTTGTGAGGAAGCACATGAAGTGAAGACACTTGTGTTGCGGGAACCTCCCTTTGAGAGGGGGCTCTAGAAGCACTTTCTGTGATCAGTGAGTTTAGTCCAGGATCTAACACTGGACATTCCTGTCATAGAGTTAGACTTGATATGTGTGGAAATACTTCTGAATATGGTTGAACTTGAGAGGTTCTTGTGATTCCAGCATCTGTTTCCTTTCACCTGCAGGCTCTAGATTACTGCCATAGCATGGGAATCATGCACAGAGATGTCAAACCTCACAACGTCATGATTGACCATGAGCACAGAAAGGTAGTGTGGGGTGGCTGGGGGGCAGGGAGGGGTCCTGCTTTTCTCTTGGCAAACTGGGATCCCTTTTGGGTACTCCTGTGTAGTGGTACTAGCAGACCTCTTTGAGAGAGCCTCTGCTCTCATGGTGTGGACAAATGTAAAATGAGAATGTTGTGCTGCTTTTTGAGGCTTTGCTTGGTCACATGTAACCACAGGCAGAGTTGTAAGGAGAGATATTTTATCTAGATTGCTTGCTGATATGGGTTTGGGGAGAATATGTAACCAGATACTCTGATCAAATTAATTCAAAATGGAAGACTTGTTAAATAACTTCAAATTAAGCTCACCAGTGTCATTCAGCCGGTGGAAAGCTTGAGCATCCCTTGAGCCTTTTTCTTTGTTTTCTACCATTTCTAGCTTAGACTAATAGACTGGGGTTTGGCTGAATTCTATCACCCCGGCCAAGAGTACAATGTCAGAGTGGCTTCCAGATATTTCAAAGGACCTGAACTTCTTGTAGATTATCAGGTAAGAATTACCAGGACTTCTTACTGACTTTTATACAGAAAGTCAGTGCCATTTCAAGGTAATAAGCCCAAAATGCAGATGTCTAGAGAGTTGAAGCTGAAGACAGTCTGTTCCAAAATGTATGGCAGAAAGCAGTGGCCATAAAGCCACTGAATGAAAGAAACTAATGAGTAGTCTCAGGACCTGAGGAAGAGCTGCAGAACTATCATTATGGATCTTGGAATACAAATGTTGAATATTTTTTTAGCAAGGCTGTGTTTGCAGTAAGGTACAGGAATGAAACAAAGCCCTGTGGGAACAGCGAGTACTGCATGAACTTCTAAATTAAGCTATAAAAGCATCCCCATATCTGATGGCAGTTTGCATTATGGAAATCACAATGTTCCTGGTGACTTTCAGACCGTGCTGGTTCTGGAAAAAGGCACATCCTCACCTGCCCACAGACCCTGGGGAGTCCACACCTTTTGTTGCTTGTTGCAATGGTTCCTTTCCCAACACACATTTCTCAGTGGTTTATAACATTGGAGTCTACAGTGGAAAGAGAAGAAAGCTCTGATCTTTAATATCATGGCAGACAGGGATGGAACTAGGATACCTGCTGTCCTGCTAATTGCTGTATCCCAGTTTGAGTAACTGTGGTTTAGGGATGAAGATGCGTGAAGATAGTTCAGTTTGTTTCCAGCATAACATGGCTGTGTTCATATCACTGGAGGGAGGGGGGCGACCCTGATAGTTTTGGAGGTCTGTTCTGCTTAATTCATTAGAAATTGAATTGTCCTTCTGGTTTTGTACAGATGTATGATTACAGTCTGGATATGTGGAGCTTGGGTTGCATGTTGGCTAGTATGATATTCCGAAAGGAGCCATTTTTCCATGGCCATGACAACTATGATCAGGTGAGAGCTGGTCATGTACAATGTCTGTTCTCTTAGCACCATGAAGGGTTCCTGCTTAGGCTTCTATCGAGTCATCCAGAGAATTTTTAAGCCTTTCTCTAATGGCTTCTTTGCTCAGTTTGAAGCCACATGCCTTTTCTCAAGTGTGCAAGATTATGTAACCAATTAAATAGAAATGGATTTATAGAGCTTTGTACTTAGGAGCTCCTCAGTAGGTGTCTGTGAGAAGCTGTAGAAATAGTTATATTAAGGCTGGTGTGTTCTAGTACATAGTTTGACTATTCCTGAGGTTATGTTATGTGGAAAGCCCCTGCCACTATTCACTCTCCCCCTACTCTGTATAGAAACTGCGAATTTGGTACAGGTTTATACAGATTCTGAAATCTTTGATGTGTTGCCTTTAGGCCAAAATTTTTATATTTAAACCTTTATCACATGCTGAGCATGTGGCTGCCATGCAAATATTCTGGAACAGGGGCCTTCTATTCTCAAACCTTTATTCTGGAGCTCTCTGGGGTGGTGCTTCACCGTTCACATGCAAGATCCAGAGTTTCTGCTTTTTTGACCAGTTATTCTTGCCTTCCCCTCTGTTGGTTTTGAATATTTTGTTGCTGCTGAGGGAAGTAGTGTTGCAGGGTCTCAGTTTTAGAGATTTTAGGGTCTATGGCTCCCTTCCTGGCTGCCTTGGGGTACTGAGCTCCAGCTGTGAGTGGAGGCATGTTCCTGATGCCTGGGACTGTGTGGCTGGGGAAGTCAGAGCCACAGGCTGACCCTGTGGCTTCTGATTCACACTGCTGGGAACAGGTTCATGATTCCCAAGGGAATGTGCTGCTGTATCTTCATGCAGGCTCTGGTATTATACCTTCACATCAGTGACTTATTTTTGTGTTTGTTCCCAGCTGGTGAGGATAGCCAAGGTGCTGGGGACAGAAGATCTGTATGACTACATCGACAAATACAACATTGAGCTGGATCCACGTTTCAATGACATCTTGGGCAGGTGAGCCAAGGTCTGGAGTCTCTTTGGTAGGCCCAGACAGTTACAGCTTTGTCAACAGACCTTGAAATGAACAAAAATTTGTGGGAGAAATCAGAGCCAGGATTGTGGAGAACTGTCACTTTGTGCCTTTGGTCCCTTTTGCCAGTGCTTTCCGTAGTGCTTTATATGGAAATGGACCTGAGGAAAGATTTTTAAATGTCATCCAGGCAATAAAGGAACTACTGGAGCAGAAAGCATGAAGGGCAAATGCTCTCTTCAGTCTGGGGGGGGGAAAAAATGGTGTTTCTCAGCATTACAGTGCAGAAAGTCAGCTGCTGCTAAAGACGACGTTTATATGTTTTTTCCCCTCTTAGTGGTACTAAAATTAAAGGAACTCATGTTAGGTGCATAAGAGAAGAGCCGAACCTGCAATTCTGGGCCTGTAGTCCATTCTGAACATTAGTCCTGCTGCTGTCTGGGGTCGTGGCAGGGCCACGTGGGGGCTGTGGTGGCCGAGGTGGCTGTGCTGGGGCTGTGAGTGCTGTGCCACCGCGTGGAGACACAGTGACACTGCTTCATGTTCTGGAATGTCTCAGTCCCGCGGCTGCTGCACAGAGCTGCGGCCTCCCTCAGGGCTGGACATCTGTCACAGTCCTTGCTCCTTAAGAAAGTGAGTTTTGGCATCACTGTCCCCTGCCTGGCCTGATTTGGGTCTCTTTTCCTGTAGACACTCCCGTAAGCGATGGGAGCGCTTTGTCCACAGCGAGAACCAACATCTGGTGAGTCCAGAAGCTCTGGATTTCTTAGACAAGCTGTTGCGATATGATCACCAGTCACGACTCACAGCAAGAGAAGCCATGGAACACCCCTACTTCTGTAAGTATCAGCTGCTACCTGAGAGTTCTGCCTCTGGGAAATCTCTGTTCCCATGGGTTGTGCGGATGGGAACTGAGAATGGCAACAATGATAAGCCTGGTCTCTGCAAATAACTGTACTGGAGCTGAGGCTACTGGTCTCTGTGCCACCTCCACGTGTTGGATGCCAGTGTCAGGCCCATGAATCAGCAGGTGATATCAAGGAAAGTCACCTAAATGATGTGATTTGGGGTTGCTTTCTGCAGGTGTGTGTGGATTCCTGTGTTTGGATAAACCCAGAGTTGTTGATAAACAGGTGTTTTAACTCCTTCTGTTGCTAAATTGCTTAGCTACCGCTATATTCAGGCCTTGATTTTGCAAGCAAAAATGCAACTTTCACTAGTAAGTGCTTTTAAATTGTTGCTGTTTTTCACAGATACTGATATTTAGGGGTTTGAAGCAGCTGCAATAATGCATAATGTCAATATTTGCTCAGGTGGTTTGGTTGGTTTTTTTGCTGCTGCTGAAGGGACCCCTGTAATTAACAAACTGTTGATCTGTGCTATACCTGTTGGAAACATCCCAGGGAAATGTTTTGCAAGTATGAGCATTAGTGAAGCCAAAAGCTTGGAATGTGGAAGTTGGACAAACAGTTCATTAACTTGTGTCCACAAAAAGATACAGGGTGTGCTGAGCTCAGCATGAGCAGAGGACACGTTTGGGATTCCCTTGTCTGACGCAGGAGGCCTGGGAGGCAGGAAGGGGTTGTCCCTGTTGAGGTGACTGTTATTTACATGCAGCTGAAAATAAAGAGTTAGTAAGTTGCGATCATCTCATGGAAGACAAGTTCTAGTGACACTCCTGACAGCTCACAGGGATGTGAGATGTGTATAGAGACGTGACACCTGATTGTAATTACTGATAATCTTCCTGCTTGCTACACCCATATTCTGGGTTTGGCTTTCTGCAATTACATAGTTGCTTAGCAGAGAAAGATCAACTTTGCCATAATATCCCTCGGCTTTTCCTGTCAGACAGTCCTGCTGAACCCCAAATCACATCATTTCGCTGACTTTCCCCAATATCGCGTGAGCTTGGTACCTTCTTGAGTGCTTCCCACTGGAGTTGGTGGAAATGGTTGTGTTTCAGTAGATGATGCTTGATGTTATTTGACACAGGCAGAGTGCCAGGACCGGCTGAGCACAGAGGCCATGGGCAGTCCGTGTGCCTCAGCAGCTCTCTGGCAACACAGCACTTACTGGTAGTGTGCTCTTCCTAGATCCCATTGTGAAAGACCAGGCTCGGATGGGCTCGTCCAACATGGCGGGTGGCAGCACTCCTGTCAGCAGTGCGAGCATGATGTCAGGTCAGTTCTGTCACCTCATCTTGGTGCTCGGTGTGCTAAAGCATTTGTACATGTGGGGTGGGTAGGAGGATCCAGGAGGGAGAGCTCAGCGGGTGGGGCAGTGTTGGGTCATCTCCCAGGACTGGGGACAACAAGGGCAAGGAGAGCTGCAAAGTGGGTGGGAGAGCCTGATAAATAAGGCCTTGGGCAGCCTGACCTGTTTTTCTGGTCTCATTTAAAAACAAAAAATACGTGCTTTGCAGTTGATTTTCTGGCAGCAGTTTGAAGGACAGTCCACTGGCACAGGCTGCCCAGAGAAGTTGTGGCTGTCAGATTCCTGGAACTGTTTAAGGGCCAGGTTGGACAGGGCTTGGGGCAACCTGGTCTAGTGGGAGGTGTCCCTGCCCATGGCAGGGGGGTTGGAACAAGAGGAGCTTTAAGGTCCCTTCCAACCCAAACCATTCTGTGATTCTGCCCATCAGTGCCACTCGGGTGTGTGCAAATCTGTGCCCTTCCCAGAGCTGCAGAGAACAGTGACAGATCTTTAGTCTCAGTTTATTTTGGCAGTTCTGAAAACATAACTGACCCGCAAAGCTCCCACTTGACTTCAGAAGCTGTCCTGGATAGCAGTGCACTGGTTTCACTCTTAATTCCTGCTTACCTGTCTCTCTTCCAGGGATTTCTTCAGTGCCAACACCTTCACCCCTTGGACCTCTAGCAGGCTCGCCCGTCATCTCTGCCACCACCACCCTGGGGATGCCGGTTCCAGCTGCTGCGGGCGCCCAGCAGTAGTGACGGGCTCTGTCTCCTGCTGCCTGAGCTGAGTCAGGTGGGGAAGAGGTTTCCCCCTCCACCTCTCCTCAGGACGCAGCTCGTGCCTGGCAGGGGAAGGGAGGGGATGAACGCTTTGGAGACACCGTGTCTGAACTGTTGCTTGTGGATTTATAGTAGTTCAGTCATTATATACAAAATTATTATAGGCTGATTTTTCTTTTTTTACTTGAACTTTTCGTAACTCAGGGGATTCCCTGAAAATACCTACAGATGGAATACTTCTTGGACAGTTTTTCTTTCCCCCCCTCCCCGCCCCTCCCCTCCCCTCCCAAAAAAAAACAAAACAACAAAACAACTCTTCATGTAATAACAAAGATGAATCAACAGCATTTCCAAGCTCTTGCATCCTGCTGGAAATCTCTTCTCTTCATGTTCCCACCATTATTCCTCCACGAGCCTACACCTTGGGGGATTATGCTGTTCTCCAGAGACTACCAAACCAAGTCTTCATGAGGCAGGGGAGGGGATTCTTAAAGTACCACTCACTTGAACCCCATGTCCTGCATATGTCCCAGCCAGGGTACACTGAGGAGACAATTCCAGTAGGGAGAGGTGGGATAAGCTTAAAAGGAGTAAGTGCAGATAGTGTCCCGAACCCTAATTGGATTGGATAATGTCTCCTTCGGAGTCAACCAGAATGCCAACTCACCCCTTGCATGTAATTTTAGTCTTAAAAATGAAGTTACTGATCCAATTGGAGTCCTTGCCACCTCCTGAGACAGGTGCTCCTGTAGAGTAAGCCCTGCTCTGATCAGCCCCTTTCTCACGGTGGGTTCTTCCAGCCGTTGCTTGGCTTGGATCTCTGGAATTAGTTTGTTATTGGGTATATTGTTTTTAAATTGTTTCTATAGGTTTTGAGCTGGTGGCTACTTAAAGCTGGAAATATCAGACTGCGCCAAGTCCGATCCCACATCTTCACCCACCATCCCCTCCCTCACGTGCCATGTGGTGAGAATACCAGTTACCTCACAGTCTTGTAAATATGCACTGAGAGGAAGGAGCGAGGAGACGTTAACTTAAACTGAAATGGTAGATCAGTAATTGTGGACAAATATTATCATTGACAACGGAAAAGCACCCTTGTTACAGCCCTGCTACCCCTTGCTGTGTATATATACTTTGTCCTTCATATGTGAAAGATCCAGTGTTGGAATTCTTTGGTGTAAATAAACATTTGGTTTTATTTATCGAGGTTAGATTTAAGTTCCCTGTGTAGAGGCCTCCCTGGGGTGGTCATACACTGACACAGGAGTGGTGACAGCCACATGTGCCCTGGGCAGGCTATGTCCCTGTCACACCCATGGGGAGCAGTGCAGAAAAGCCTTACACAGATGTCACAAGCCAAAGTATCTCCTGGGAGAAGGATCTTTTGCCATAACAAAAAACCCTCCTCTTCTGTCTCAGCCGTGATGGTGGGGAATTGAGATGATGAACCAATTATTAGATGTTTGTGCCTGTTACCACACACTGGATTTCTGTGACTTGTTTTCAGTCACCTAATGCTAGGGTGGCTCAGCTGGTGTGACTGCAGGCACAGTGGCACCTGTCCCGCTCAGTGACCTCTCATCCCAAAGCCATTGCAGCAGTTGTTCCCCTGGACATTGAGTGATCTTCATGTTCCTCAGTGGGTGCTGATGCCTTGGCCTGCGGCTCCTGCTTGTCCCAGGCACCCATCCCTCATCTGTTCTGTGGAGGGGATGGAAATGTGCTTCCACGTTGCTTAGTTGATTTTAGGATGGAGCATGTGGGCTGGATTAAACTGATTTGTGGGACATGGAACACTGCCCCTTTCTGTGAGGATTGCTGGCAGGGAGATGAGCTTTGTCACATACACCAGGGTAGCTTTCTTCTCCATG
This sequence comes from Pachycephala philippinensis, assembly GCA_013397055.1. Classification (NCBI taxonomy): domain Eukaryota; kingdom Metazoa; phylum Chordata; class Aves; order Passeriformes; genus Pachycephala; species Pachycephala philippinensis. The sequence continues at coordinate 182,213 of VWZT01005338.1, forward strand.
CCTTCATCCAGTGGATATCCATTGTACTTAATCTTTTATATCCTAAAGTGATGTGAAAGTTGGACTGTGTTGACTGTTACCTCAATGTGCTGTAACGTAAAAGCACCCAGTATGACAAAATACAGCTTGTTTGCACTGGTTCTGAGCCATGCAGGACATTTAACCCAGTTCTTTCGTTATTCCAAGCGAGGGAGGTTTGCACCAGGATAAGACGTGTGGAAGAGGAAACTGGGAGTGGTGGATGGTGCCAGTGCCCGTCAGCCCTGGCACAAGGAACCACGGAACCCTGTGCACGGACGGAGCTTTGTGGACTTGACAAGCCCTTAAAGGAAGGGCCGGGCGCTTTTTATCCCACTGCCGGTGTCTCAAAGCATTGACGGGGGAGTTTGGAGGGTTTACGGGCATCTTTCATGTGGTGGCAGCAGCTCACTGTGTGCAGCACCATTGTGGGTGTGTTACCCACCCCCGACAGCGCTGGGAATAACCTGTGCCGTGGACATCGGGGAGGGTTGGGGGCTTGGCTTTTTGTTTGTTTTAAATAACCCCTGAAGCGCGCTCAGGGCGGACATGTGCAGCGTGCGCGCTCCCGTTTGCGCATGCGCCGCTGCCTCGGCCCGCGTGACCCTCCT
>VWZT01005338.1:183043-194960 GCA_013397055.1 Pachycephala philippinensis
GAGCCGGGGTTCCCGGGGGGCCCGGGACCAAGCGAAGGGTTCGGCCCACCCCGCGACTGTACGGCCGCCGCAGGCTCGGGCGGACAGGAAACAGCCGGGCGCGGTTGGTGCTGCCGGGCCCCAGGGCGCTCCCGGCAGTGACCGAGGGCTTTGCGGCAGCGCCGGGTCTGGCCCGACCTGGCGAGGCCGTGTATCGGTGCCCGGTGCCTGCAGCGCTGCAGAAGCACCGACGGACCCATCTGGGTTTTAGACCGCCGTCACCTTGGGTTTGTGTCTCTTCTTCCAAGTGTGAACCTGCGAGTTAAGGTCTTGTGGTTGCATAAAACATGTTGTGAAATGCACTGGTTGTGGTAATAGTTGCAGCTACTGTCCCCTGTATGTTAGAAAAGTGTAATTATTGGGATCTTTATAAGTAAGTCTGAGAGGAGGAGCCCGCAAGATGTGCTCCTTCCTTTCCACTACTCCTTAAGTTCTTTGTGTGTGAACAGGAGTTTTTTCTCCCGTAGGCTTTGTCTTCTTCCCGAGGCATCGGTATGTGACAGCCCAGTGTGTGCGTGTGGCAGGGGATCAGGAACAGCTGGGGGTAGGGAACTGGCTGGGAATAGGGAACCGGCTGAGCAGAGCTGGCTTCTGTTGTGCAAATAACCCTCCTTGCACAAGGGGCGGGAAAGGAAATAAAAGGAACTGTAGTCGCTGTGTGAGCGATAGGAGATTTAATGTTACCAGGAACTTGGAATTCAGAGAGAGGTGGAGCTTTGTCGTAGGCTGTTACAGCTTGTTTTGGTTCAAGAAGTGTTTAAAAAGGGTCTTTGAGAAGGAACAGCATCCACTGCTCGACCTACTTATCGTCCATGTGTGTGAGCAGCCTGCCGACCTGCCGGCTCCCTTCAGACCTCACTGAGAGCTGCACTTCCAGCCAGGAGCTCTGGGCTGAGGGCCGGGGCAGTGGCTGAGGTGCCACGTGGGCAGAGGAAGGAGCTCCCCTATCGCTGCCGGGAGGGCGCGGCCTTGGGAAACAGCTGTTTCTCCATCGAGATCCTTTTAATTCCTCCCACCCCAAATCCTATAGACACGTCTCTTAGAGAACGACTCCTGTTTGGATCCCAAGAGTTGTTGCATCTATGGGAAAAGCCTTTAGGGAAAGGCAGTGTTTGTGTCCTTCTCCTGCACTCCAGTCCCTCAGCTGCTCAGCAAAGCCTCCTTACTGGGAACTCCTCCAGTGTGGGATATCGAGTGGTTCTCGGCTGCTTCTCTCCTTCCTCACATGAGGCAGCGGTGACAAATTCCACCATGTGGGGTGAAGTAGTGTCCCTTCTCCGTTCCCTGGGAAGCGCTCTGGTGTCCTGTAAGTGTGTGTAACCCAAGCACCGTGTGCTTTGTGTGTTACCCCCTTCCCTCCCTGCCCTGAGTTCCTGTGCTCCTCAAAACAGTGGTAATTGTTTCCTACTGGCTGAGCTGTGTGTGTACTGATGGCTGACAGGTTTGTGTTTGTTGTAGGACAAGTCAATGTGCTTATGATTCTTTAACTCTGGTATAATTATGTCCTTTCTTGTGTCTGTTGCTGTCAGTGGAAATGCTCAGGCTTCTTCCTAGGATGGCTTCACCTGGGAGTCGGTAGGAACACAGTTTTGGGAACACTTTCCTAACCTTTTTAGAACACTTTCCTAAGTCCTGGTCTTAGGAAACACTTGACATCTGAGCTGGCTGCTGCATTAGAGAGCAGAGAATTGTAGGATGGCTTTGCAGGGCTGTCTTGGTCCTGTATGGAGCCATGAGCCAGTGGGAAGGATGGGAGCTAAGGGCTCCATCTCGGCACTGGTGGTGGCTCCCCTGTCAGGAGAAGCAGCATTTGCCTCCCGCAGTGGGACCCCCAGGGTTGATAGGGAAGCAGTGGAAGTGCCCTTTGAGGTACCCCCAATGCTGAGCCTGCAGAAATGGGGACACTCAGCTGGAGGAGTCACCACCAGAGTCATCCCTGTCCTGACAGTGTGACGACGGTCCTGTGTCATCTCCCTTGTGTGTGTGTGTGTGTGACATCGCTGTGAGTGGCTGTTGCTCGCCCCCGCTGTGTGCTGGCACTGCCTGTCAGCTCACATCTCTGTGACCTTTTGCAGACTTTGATGCTAAGAAGAAAAGAAAAGTGGCAGAGATCTACCAGGCTCTGAACAGTGACCCCATCGACGTGGCGGCGCTGAGGCGGATGGCAATCAGCGAGGGCGGGCTCCTGACAGACGAGATCCGGTGCAAAGTGTGGCCAAAGCTGCTCAGTGTTAGTACAGATGACCTGCCCCCTCTTCCAGGTATGGAACAACCTGGACTCAGCTGCTCGGGAAGAACGGCCCAGTGACCTTTGTCACTAGAGGAAGGACATGCTTTCTGACCTGCCTTTTCCCTGTGTGTGTTGCATTTCCCACTAAGCTCATGCACAAAGGGGACTCACTGCAGCACCAATACTGTGTTGTATGTAAACAATACACAACTTCTAAAAACAGCATTTGTTGTTTTCTTTAGTGATAGTCATGGAATCAGTTCATTGTGGATGTGGTCAGCGTGGCCCTGAGCATTAGCTGACATATGTAAGTTTACCTGCAGCAGAAAGAATCAGACTTGACTTGTTTTGCTCCCATGAAGAGGTGGCTGTGCTGAGCTCTGGTGTGGCCAAAATCCTCCTGAGGTGTCTCTCCTAGGGAGCAGTTTGTTATGTGAAGGATGTGTGGTTTTTGGTCAGAACAGGCACAGGGACAGCAACCTTCCTGGTGAAGCACCCACATGGTTTTTAAACCTTAGTAATGCAGGAACTCTGGGTCCTGTAGCTTTTATAGTCACCTAGGACAGGTTTTGTTGTTGTTCCTGATTCTGTGATCATTTGGAAATGTGCATCCCCCCACCTCAGTCAAGGGTCAGGTGACATTAGGGGTGATGTGAGGTGACCAGAGCTGCTGGAAGACAATGTTTAACTTCATATGATCGCATAGAAAGAATTTGCTGGCTTGCTGAGCTTTTCTGTTTTAACTGTCTTAGCTAACCCTGGGTCGGATTTTCTTCTGAGTTGTTTCTATTTTATAAATGATTCTTTGCGGTCTCCACAGCACTCTTCCGGTGCTGCTGCTGAGTACACTTTGAATTGCACAGCAAAACTGTAGAGCAGAGATGTTTCTAGGAGTGCTGTCAGTTTAAGCATTTTAACATGTGTTTTTTAAATAAATAATTGCCTCATTTGCTGCTAGCGTCAGAGTGTGTGGCAGTGAAAGTGCAGGGACAGGGCTGACATGAGAAAGGGGATATACAATGGAGCAGGGGGTGTGTGCAGCCTCATGTCCGCCTTCAGCAGGGATCTTCCCAGCTCCCTCACCTCATTCTCTTCCCAGTACTGGTGCACTACTTCATGTTAATCCTGTTCCTCTTTTCCTCAGCAGGGAAGGAGCTGCGAGAGGACAGTAAGGATTACCAGCAAGTGTTACTGGATGTGCGGCGATCCCTGCGCCGCTTCCCACCAGGTGAGGGGGGATTCTGCTCTTCCCACTCTGCGGGGGCAAGAGCAATGCCATGGGGCTCCTCCTGGCTCAGACCTCCCTGGGAGGCTGCAGAAGGTGACACTCCAAGGGCCTGACTTCTAGAAAACCTTTTTCTTGTGAGCGCACAGCAGCTGCTTCTTGCTCCAAAAACTATCTTTGGATAGTTCTTTCTTGCAGTGAAGCCCTGCTGCAGCCGTCAGTTTCCTTCAGCTGTCTCTGCACAGATGGTTTTTGATGTGGCTCTTCCAACGTTCCACTTCCCCTGCCCCACTGAGCCCCTCTGCCAGCAGGCTGCTACCAGCAGACAGTTGCAGCAGAGAGGACGGATCCTGCAAGGATCCTATGTTGATCTTGTGCACCATGACCTGTTGAGATTAGGACAGATGGAAAGCTTGAGAAACATGCCATTTGCTTCGGTTTATTTTAGTCCATGGTCTAGCTCGGGGGCAGGGAAGACGGGTTTGTCTGTGCTTAGAACAACCCCTGGTATAAAACAGTCTCAAAACCAGGTTCTTGCACCAAATTTAATAGAACTTGGAACATTTAGAAGCAAAATGGTTTTGCAGTTTTTTAGTTCTGATGGGAGGCTGGTGCCTTGTGTTATTTATAAAACGCTAAATCCAGCAGCTCTCTGTGCAGAGCAGTCGTTATTTCTGGCCAGAATCTGCTTCCCACTTCTGCCACTTTTATTTTGTGTAAACACTTGATTCACTCTGATTCTTGCAGGCGTGGATGCTGTGTGCAGGCCTGCTTCCTGAAGGCCCTGCTCCTACAGATTTTTTTGCCCTTGAATGGCAGCCTCCTGCCTATTTTTAGCCGCATTAGTAAAGCAGAGGAAAAGGAGAACTTTGTCATTGCAGGATCTCTGCTGGGACTCTCTGCTTGGCCTTTGGGCGTTTTATCTGTTGACAAGTACTGCCAGAAACTGGCTGCAGCTGTGCAGGGCAGGAACAATATTTCCCCTGTGACATCCTGTCCCTAAACACATGTTGTTAGCAGGGGACTGATAGAATGTTGTGCCAGTGGAGACCTTGCAGTCTGATGCAGTTGGCACAGTTTCTGTGAAAGTGGGTCCCGTTTAATTTTTTTCTAGAACTCCTGGGAAATTAAAAATTACTAAAACATCCTTATTGGTGCTGGATGTGCAGAACAATTCTCTCTTCACAGCAGCACTGTGCAAACATCAGTAAACCCCGCTCCCGTCCTCCACAGTGGCTTCCTTGCAGATAAGGGTACTGCAGATCTAAAGATTAAACCTCTCAGCAACTGGCCAGCTTTCCCTGGGCCTGGAGAGTTTTGGGAGGCAGCATGAGGGCTTTGGATAGTTTTTTCTGCCAGTTTTACCGCCCTCCCCTGTGCAGCACATCCCTTGGGATCAGGCAGGTTAACAAAGACACAGGTGCTCTCCTTGCACACCAGAGTCGCCCTTGCTCCCACAGCAGGCACTGGTAGGTGACACAGCTGTTCCACCTCTGCTGTTCCCACAGGGATGCCGGACGACCAGAGGGAAGTATTGCAGGAGGAGCTCATTGACATCATCCTCCACGTCCTCAAGCGCAACCCCCAGCTGCACTACTACCAGGGATACCACGACATCGTGGTCACCTTCCTCCTGGTGGTGGGGGACAGGCTGGCCACGGCACTGGTGGAGAAGCTCTCAACGCATCATCTCAGGTACTCAGTGGGAGGAGAGGAGCCAACTGCGCATCCTCAGGCTGTGGGGATACCTGAGCAGGTGGAGCTGGCCTGGAAGGGGAGCTGGGAAGGCAGAGCCTTGGGTTAAAGCAGCTGCCTGTCATGCCTGTACCCAGAGGGGTGCTGTGAGAGCAGCCTGACCACACAACAGCACATGGCTTTGCAGGGAGCTGTGCCCTGGGGAAGGGGTAATTGAAGGCTGTCAGTTAATTTGTAGCATCTCTTGGAGTTGGAAAACCAACGCACATGCATTATTCATGGTTGTGTGGCTGTCAGGGCCTCTCCAGGTCCTGGGGGCCGGTTCAGCACCTGCCTCCCACTTGTCCTTGCATAGCCCTAAGCAGTGTGGTCTGTACTGCCAGTGTCCAGTATCCCACATGAAGTCTCTCCTGTTTGTGCACTGAAATAAGAGCAAGTTTCCAGCTGGGGAGTGTGGTTTGGAGGGATTATCTCTCCTCTCCCAGGCAGAAGTCAGATCTTGGGTGCTGGAAAGGCTTTATGGTTCTTGTGTGCACTGCAGCAAAATAAGAAGTGTCAGCTGACAGCAGCATGATGGTCTGGGCCTGGGTTCTGTGTGCAGCTCAGCCCTGTGTGTCCCAGACAAGCAGGAAGGAGGCTGTTCCAAAGAGACACAATTCCTTGGGGCTGGGGCCACCCTGCCAGTAAGGCTGTTTATTGCATGTACTTCACCTTTTGCTGCCTCCCTGGAGGGAGAGCTGGCTGACATTGTTGCTTGACAAAGCTTCTTTGAATCTTTCCTCAGGGATTTCATGGACCCAACGATGGATAATACCAAGCACATTTTAAATTACCTGATGCCCATCATAGACCAAGTGAACCCTGAGGTGCATGACTTCATGCAGAGGTATGCAAATATTCCCTTAGAGCCTCCTGGCTCTTCCCTGCTGCCGGTCTCAGGTTACTGTTCACAGGGCCATTTGCACTGGCACATCCCCAGCACCACAGTGGCTTCCTCAGGGAGTCAACAGCTGTCACAGCTGTCCCATAGCTGATGGTGACACCCCAAAGCCATGTGGCACTCATTTCTGAGCAGGCTCAAACCTGTGCTGCCTGTCCAGAGGGGTTTTACATGGTGCCATCTTCAGCCCGGTTGTCTGCAGCCTGTATTGGAAAGGCTGGAGTTTTGGGGACAGTGTTGTACAAAATGCTACAACTGCTTCATGTGACCACTTGTGTGGCTGGTGGAATCTTGCTGTAGTTTGTTGTTAGTTCTGGGGATAATTCCCAGATGTTGCATTAGGGACACACAAGTGTGCCTGGGTGGATCAAAGCAGAAGCAGGAAGGTGAATGGGAAGAGTCAGTCCAGAACCCTTTTTTGGGCAGGTGTGTCTTTTGTTTCGCAGCCAGGATGTCTTTGGGTACCAACCCTGATTTCAAACTCCCAGAATTAGTAAGCCCTCAGGGTGCGAAGGAACCCACACATCTGGCTATGCTGCAGGACTGCAGTTGCCCTGAGGCCAGCAAGCCAGACAATGCCATGATACATCACACATTCAGGGTCCCCTGAAAGCAGCATTTGGCCTCTGCTGTGGCCCCCACTGGATGTGACACAAGTAATGGCAGCACCTTGCCTGGGGGTTGTGTCAGAGGTGCAGTTCCTGCTCTGGGGGTGGTTCAGTGCTCCACTGACAGCCAGCTCTATTTCCCCAGGCACAGCTTAGGTGGCTTGGGAGCATTTCATCCCTGTTTCCAGGCTGACCTAATGGCTCTTTCTCTCTGTAGTGCGGAGGTGGGAACCATCTTTGCTCTCAGCTGGCTGATCACCTGGTTCGGCCACGTTTTGTCCGACTTCCGGCACGTTGTGCGATTATATGATTTCTTCCTGGCTTGCCACCCACTGATGCCCATTTATTTTGCGGCTGTGGTAAGTATTGATGGAATGGTCGGGATTAACTGCGCTGTTCTGAGGTGGTGGGAGTTTGGGGCTGCAGAAGGAGGCTGGCAAACCCAGTGCTGGTGCTGTCCCCAGCTGCATCCCACTCTGCAGAGCCCCCCAAGGTCAGTGATGTCCTTGGTGATGGCAAAGGGCAGGTGGGATCCAGGGGAACTCAGGGCAGCCTGAGGGTGTCCAAATGTGCAGGCCATACCAGTTCAGTGCTGTGGAGGCAGCATGACCCGGTGTTCTTATTTCCTTTCATATGCTGGTCCTGCCTCTGGTCATATGCTGGGATGCCTGGCTGGCTGGGGACAGGCCTGCACTGTGCGTCCACCTGCCCATCCTCCTATGGAGTTAAACCCTGCTGAGGTTCTGCCCACGTGTCTGACCTGCCAATAGCAGGCCCTGCTCAGCAGACAGACCTAAGTACCCTGAAAGAGGCTTTCCATGGCCTCAGAGTCTCAGAAGGGGTTTAACATTTCTCTTCCCAGTGAATGCTTCACTGCAGTGTGTCCTCTTGAAGAAGGTCTTTCAGCTGGAAGTAAAGTGTTTTTTTCTTCTAGCTCTGAAACAAGTGCCAGCATGTGCCAAGGAGTTATCCCCACTTCCTTGTCTGTCCTCCTCTCACTCCTCTGCAGATCGTGCTGCATCGGGAGCAGGAAGTTCTGGACTGCGAGTGTGACATGGCCTCTGTCCACCACCTCCTGTCCCAGATCCCACAGGACCTTCCTTATGAGTCTCTGATCAGCAAAGCTGGGGACCTTTTTGTCCAGTTCCCACCATCTGAACTCGCCAAGGAGGCAGCTCAGGCAGCTCAGGCGGAACGGTGAGTGCTGGGCAGCCCATGTGTTCCCTGCATCCCCTTGCCAAGTCTTGCCTCCCTGTGGAGATCTTCCTGACCAGAGGCTGGTCCCCGAGGTGAGCGGGGGACACTCCTTGACCTGTTCCTTCTCTTGCAGAACTGCGGCTTCCACTTTTAAGGACTTTGAGTTGGCATCAGTGCAGCAGAGACCAGACACTGTGTTGAGGCAGCGCTTCAGGGAGCGGCTCCGAGGGGAGGAGCGGACAAAATCCATCTTGACAAAGCCCCGGACCAACCGCTTTGTCAAGCTGGCAGTGATGGGGCTGACAGTGGCACTGGGAGCAGCTGCCCTGGCCGTGGTGAAGAGCGCACTGGAGTGGGCACCCAAGTTTGAACTGCAGATTTTCCCCTGAAGCCGGAGGAAGGGCCTTCCCTGTCACTACATCCTTCCCTGGTGGGAAGAGCTGATATTTGATGAAGGACGTGTCCAGAAACGACCTGTCTGAAGATTTTTTTTATTGTTGCGTCCAGTGACGCTTTTGGCCTTTGTGACAGACTGAGGGAACCAGCCCAGCAGGACGGTTCCCCTCACCGTGCTCACCTTGTTCCCCTCTCCCTGTGCAAGGGTGAGCAGACAGGCACTGCCGCTGTCCCCTGAGGAACCAGAGGTATGGACAAGTTTGGCTGTTCAGGTGACTGTACAAAGGGAAAGCTGTGTGTGGGCTGTGCCCAAATGATCCTGCATTCTCCATTGGAGAAAACTAGTGGGAGTGAGAGCAGATCCTCGCCTGGAGGAGAGTGTCCAACAGGGTTTGGTCTGGGTGCTTGTGTGTGTGGGGGTGGAGGGCTGTTGCACTCCTGAGGAACAGGCAGCCCTTTGGCTCCTCATTGCTCCAGTGTGCCCTGCAATCTGCCTTCAGCTTTGCCGGTGCTCCAGCTCTTCCCTGTCCCGTAGGCACCCTCTGAGTAGAGCCAAACCTTTCCCACACCCCCGCCAGCACAATGCCGTGAGCTTCTCTTGGGTGTGTAACATTCCCTGGCTCTTTTTGCTTCCTCATCTTTGCAGCCTGATCTGTTTGCAGGGGTCAGGAGCAGACCTGAGCTCCCCTCTGCTCTCAGGCACTGCCGCTGCTGCGCTGGCAGTGCTGTGACCATATCTGTGGTCAGTGAAGTGAGACATGAGTGTGGTCACCCTGCCAAAGGTGTGTGCTGTCCTGTGCCAGGTTATGCTACCACAACCCATTGCAGACTTCTTTAATAGCTCTGGAAGTGGACACTAACATGCCCACATGGAGAAAGGCTTTTTCCACCTTGTGAAACACTACGCACAGGATAGAAGTTGCACCAGGAAATGTGTCAAAAACCTCCCCCACAAGCTGATTAGGCTTCAGCATCGCCTCTGGAAACAACACGAGGGGTTTCCCAGAAAGGCCACCCTGACCCCTGCATAGCTCCCATCTCCCCACCAGTCCCGTTGGCAGTCCCAGCACTCCCTGCCCTCCAAGCTAAGCAGCAAATCCTTCTAGACAACTTGGTGTCCCACTGAGACAAAGCCAATAGACACTCTATGCCTCTACCTCTCCCCCAAGCTGCTAAATCTCCCTCAAGTGCCCTTACCTGTCCCTCACAGCTCCCTCCCGCTGCCTCATCATTGCTCTGTTGTGCCCAAAGCCATCTGTGCCATGCCCAGGGGCTGCACACCTGAAAAGGAGGTGTTGGTTGAAGGGTTTTGGGATAGAGAAGAAAACTCATGCCCTGCAAAGCTCAGCACTCCCCACTTCCACCCCTCTTGGTCCATAACTGCCCTGGGTATGTTCTGGTTTGCCCTGTGGGCCCTTGCTCATGGAAGGGCTGTGCCTTTTTGGCCAGAGGGCAGGTGGGCAGTTGTCATTCCTGACTTGTGTTCCCATGAAGCTCTGAGCAGGAGTTCCCTTTGCCTCTGCAGGTGAAATGCGGAGCTTGTGAAACTACCCTTGTCCAGGCAGGCAGCAAGACCTGTTCCCTCCTCTCCTCGATGGTGCCAGTGCCCTTGGAGAGAGCTGGGGGTCTCTCCAAGTGTGAGGGGGGCTCCTCCCAGTGTGGCTGAAGGCAGAGCCCATTCCTGGGCCCTTGGCACCCCCAGAGCAGCAGAGCAGGACTGGGGGCTGGGTCACTTAGCACTTTAGAAACCATTGGTTGCAGGAGAGTGTGGTGACCATGGGATGCTGCTGGAGGGCCCAGGACTGCTCTGTACACTACCCTGAGGGAGGGGATGGCTGGAGCCCCCCAGGAGGAGCCCCTGCAGCCCCTCCATTCCCTGGCCATGATGCACTTTAGTTCTTGCGTTGTCCCTGGGAAGGGGAAGGGCCTGGGAGGAGACCATGGCTGCGGGTGCTTCAGTTACTCTGTACAAAGACTTACACACCCCCTGTAAATGCAGATTTCTACAAACCCTAAAACTGTAAAATAAACAGTTACTAAACACACTTCCTGCCCTCCTCAGGCTGGGGCTGCCAGATCCGCTCTTGTGGCACCCTGTGGCCCAGAACTGGCACCTTCCCTGAGATGGCCAGGCCAGCTCAGCCTGGCCTCACACCCAGCAGCCCCGTGGGAAGAGGAGCAGGAGCAGAGCCAAAGGGTGCGTGCGTGCCCCGGTCACTGTTCTCCACCCATCTGCCTCCCTCTGGGCCAACGCCAGGCCTTGTGTGTCCCCCCCATCAACAGCGTGGGGCTGGAAATAGCCTGACCTCCCGGCCTGCCCTGTACCCCAGGCTTGGTGCCTGGCTGCAGGAGGAGATCCCAGGCATGATGCCCAGTTCCCAGGGCATGCTCCACTGAGCTGGGATGACGCAGCTGCCTTCACCAGGCTGGAAGCAGGTTTGGCTGGATGGCTCAAGGCTGGCAGCTGTGTTGGCTATTTTTAATTCCCTGTGGCTTCTCCAGGAGCCATTTTCTCTATAGCACTTGGAGCCCTTTGGGAGGGACACCCTTTGGGCAGCAGCGGGGAAGGAGGAGTGGTGGTGGGAGGTATGTGGCACCTTGGGGGTAGCCAAGAGGCCACTGCCACGTGTGACTCAGAACCGGGCCAGTGGCAATGTGCCTGTGCAGGTCATGTTGGACACTGGACACCAGCCCTGTGTGGCCCTGACCTTTGGTAAGGTCAGGAGGGCAGTGGTGATGGCCAGTGAGCTGTGACTGTAGCTGCCCCGTGGTCCGCCCTCCTCTCAGCAGTGTCCCTGCACAGAGTCGAATCCCATGGCCGGAGGCTCAGGTGACGCCACACTGGAACATTGCTGCCCCTGTGGCACCGCCCAGGCCCCGGGCGGTGCTGGGGGCTCTCCCGTGTGCGCAGCCTGCAGATTTGGGGGTCTCCGTGGCATGGGCAACCCGTGCACTCTCCCTCCCTCGGGGAGAGCCCGGTCCCCAGCAGCGCCGGGGCAGCAGGAGGGGCTGGCAGTACCCGGGGATGCTCTGGGCTCCTCTTGTTGCCGTGGCAACAGCTGCGGCGAGACTGGGGGCGGGGGTCTGGGTGTGATGCAAGTGGCGCGTGACCTCGTGGCCCCCCTGGGCCCTCCTGTGGGTCTGGATTAGCACCCCCGGTCCCCTCCCTCCCCGGTTCCCCCGCTTATTACCCTCGGTCCCCTCCCCCTGGCTGAACGGAGTCGGGGGCGGCGCCGGGATTGCCCACACACACACGGGTGGGGCCAGGGGCTGCATATGCACAGGCACATACGTGCACATACGTGCACATGCTCACACTGCTCCCAGGGACGCCCAGCCCACACTGACTGATGAGGGTGAACCTCCCCGGTGTGGGAGAGCCCATAGGAACCGGGGCTCAGGGTGGGACTGACATGCTTGGGAGCTGGATGCTCTCCATTGGGAATCCCACGTCTCCCTGGGGACCTCACATAGCCCTGGGAACCCCAAATTCCCCTGGGAGAAGTGAGGCAGTACAGAAGGAGCCGGAGCCGTGGGGAGCAGACCAACACACTTTATTCCATAATCACAACAGTCAGGATAATTGT
>VWZT01005341.1:0-16708 GCA_013397055.1 Pachycephala philippinensis
CCTCGGTCAGACCCAATACAACACAGGAACACTCAGGCCTTGGAGGTAAGACTTCATGCTGCTTTTTACCTATCAATTTTGACATTCTTGGAAGACTATGGGGAAAAAGGTTCTTGAGACTGATGGTTGTTGGGGAAGATTTCAATTTTCATAATACATTTTAGTTGTAGTCTACCTCAGTAATAAAGAGATGGGTGTGCTTATGTATCAGAGGCTAGAAGGTGTTTGTTCCATATATTTTTGCACTTATATTTTAATTTTCAAATATTTAAATCAGAATTCTTCTCTTTTATATGACATCCTCATCAACTATCTCTGGAGAAACAATGACCTTGTCCAATCTAGAGCAATGGAAAAGGGATTATTATTTGAATCAAACTGAAACAATGTTCTCCCAAGCTTATAGAACTATTTTTATGATAGCACTGCATGTTTAAAAACTTTGTTTACCAATACAAATGTGAATATCAGTTTCTATGAACTCACAATAATATGGGCTTTTATTATCATCCTATTGCAAGTATTGGTGACTGACATCAGTTTCTAATTAGGCAGGCATAATTTCCTCTCTTAGCTTTTTTGCCAAAATCTCAGCAGATGGTGACCCATGTTTCATTGATGTGTTCCTGGATTTTCATTATACTAATTACAGGCAGAAATCTGAGTTTGTATCGTTATATAGGCCATTTTCAACTGAGTCATTGGTTTATGGTTTTCATGGGATTGTGGAAAGTAATATGACTTAACTAGCACTTCACCACAGACATCTTAAGGAAAACTGTTATTAGATAAACCATGATTAAGAAAAGTTTGATGTCATCATAAGTAATAGAATCTTCTAGTGAAGCTGAGACATGGTAATTAAAGTAATAATCAATTACTTTCTTTTTCCTATTTTTTCCACCCCCTTGGGCTGGGGGTACCTTGTGAAATCATCCCAGCAGCTCAGGTCTCAAGAGAGAGCCAGCTGCACTTGTAATTTCTGGTACAGTCTTGTCTAAATTTTCTGTAAGGTCCTTGTATCCTCCTAATTTATCATGGTGTTTACCATGGTAAATATACCCTGCCTGTAGTACAAGCCTGTGACCTTTTTTTCTATTTACTTGGAGAAAAGTGTTTTTTTTCCCTACATAGAAATTGCTAATGATTTTGAAAGTGCTTGTTGTGTGGCCCTTTGATTTCCTCATCTTTAAATGTACCAGTTTCTATTTATTGTATATTTCCTCATAGACAATATTTTCTACGCATCTGCTATTTTTTATTCATGTATTCTGGACTTTATATAAGCAGTTAATTTCTTCTGGAAATACAGTTTAATCAACCTAAAATTTCACCTGGCAGAACAGAAAAAATATTATTATTTCACATAATCTAGATGTTTTCCTACTATTTATAAAGCACAGCATTGCCCTTTTTTTGCAAATGGAAAATGTTGCTTTTTTAAGATTAATAATTTTTTACGAAAAGATCTTATTTTTCCTGATGATTATTTTGTCTACCCCTTGTTTCCCAGGTAATACAGCTGATTTTTTTCTTTTCTTTTTTTCCTGCCTTTCTGTAACACCTTGCATTTGCTTTTATTGAAAATGAACATACTTTTCAGACTATGTCTCCAGTTTGTCAAGATGTTCTTAAACTGTAAAATCATCTTAAAAGATGCTAGTAACTCTTGCTACCCTAGTGCAATCTACAAATGCATTACATATATACCTTTGATTTCATTACGCAGATATTCCCAATATTACATAATACATCTGTAAAATGCTTTCTTCTTGACAGTTAACTACCAGTAACTCTTTACATACAGTTCTTGGCTTAGCTTTATATTCACACTGTGGTATTTGGATCTGTACATTTATAAAAGTTTTTTTTCTTCTGAGATCTATCTCTGATAAAATAGTGTTTATTGTCTACTTCATGACAAGCTAATTCTTCACAGATTTCAAAGACAGTCTCTTTTCTTTATTTAGTCAATGTTTGAGTGCATATGCCTAGCATGAGCACATTCCTGTCTCAGTACTTCAAATTTTATGGCTTTAGAGTAAGTGTCGTTTGTATATCTCTTCAAATTTTTTGTTCTTCAACAACTGGAGGATGATCTTTGTCCTTCGTTCCTTAGCAAGAAGCTTTAGTTTCTTAAAAAAAAACCAACCCAAAACTGTATAATATTGAGAATTCCCGAACAAGAAGAAAAAACAATGTCTTAGTGATTGATAATATTAGTCTATTGATAATATTAATTATTTTCTACAAGGTTTCGTCACCAGCAGTGTGTTTGGCAGTCACAGTTCACATTATTTTCCTGAAACTGATCAATTTTTTAAAAAACTATTTTAATATGTACAGCTGTTAAACAGATTATCTGGATATTAACCATGCTTTTGGTAAATATTCTGGAGTGTATTTACAAACATCATATGTCTCTCAGACTTGTATCCTATTTCCAACTGAAAGATTTAAAGGTGTTACAAACCCCTGCTTATTCCTATGTGAAGTGTTTTTGTTAAGGTTCTACTAGCAATCATAACCCATAACTTGTGTTCATTTTGATCTCACATAGGCATGCTATAAGTAATGGTGGCACACGTATTACTCCTTTGTATTGTAGCTTCAGCCTATTTTATTCTAAATGGGTATAAAACTAACTTTCATTACATTTTGTGACATAAAAAGAGATTCATATCGTTGTGAGAAGATTGCACTCTATACCTTCCTTGTTAGTCATCTGTGGAAATCTGGTTAAATGGGTACTCTCATTGTACCTAGCACTCAGGCATCTTTAATGTCTTCCATTTACCCTCAATGTAAATATTTGCATCTCACAGCTTTTGGTATGGCCATGTGCCCACACTCCCAGCGTCACTACCACTCCAAGTGGCTAGAATAAGCACTTAGACATAATCTTAACATAAATTATTAGCCTAACAAAATGTTGTACTTAATCTGTATTTACTAAGGCAAACATGCTAAGTATGGCCAAAAACTAACTGAAATCCATATGTATACTTAGTGGTATGTTCCCCTTACCTTTGTCTCTTTTCTCTTGGTCATGTAGTAATGTAGAATTTAAATTACTGCGTGTTTAGCTCGGGGATAGAAAATGTTGCATTTCCACAGTGTTGAAAAAGTTTTGAAATTTTTTTTTTTTTTTGCACAGCAGAATTTCATCTAAACCTTTGTGTTCCTCATGCTACTCAAAAGTCAATGCATTTACTTGTGAATTACTTTGAGTGTGGAACAGAAATCAGACAACGATCTCCAGAATAACTTAGAAGAGTACAAGTTAAACATAAAATTGTGTCCTTATTTTTGTAAGACCTGTGAAAACTAGGCTGACATACCAAATATAGCAAATGTATGAATACTCCTCACATAAAAATTAGGCACATTTTAGGTAGAGTTAAGTGGGTTTTTTATATAATAAGAGACCCCTCCTCTGTATGTCCTTTTTCTGTTAATATACCCAGTCTAGGATGTCTGTTACTTTATGTAGTTGGGTACATAGGGGTGTTGAATATCCCCAAAGACTCAAGCAACCTGTTCCAATGTTTGATTTGGCAATTTTTTCTTTTATTTTAATGTAGTTAACGACATTGTGCCCATTGCCTCTTTACCTTTACACAGGCACCTCTGAGAAGAATCTAGGTCTGTCTTCTTCACTCCCTCTTCAGGTATTTATACACATAGGCGAGATGCCTCCAAACCTCCCCTTCTCCAAGATGAACAGGCCTAGCTCTCAGGCTCTCCTTGTATGTCAGATACTCCAATGACATAATAATCTTTGAGGCCTTCGTTGGACTCTCCCCAACACATCCATGTCTCTCCCGTACTGAGGAGCCCAGAAACGAACACATTATTCCAGTTTTGCATCCCAGTGTTGGGTAGAAGACAAGCACTAGCATGTTTACTATTATTCTTTTAGTTATTTCAATTTCCCTTCTTAGCACTCTTATATTGATTAGCTTTTCCTTGTAACCATAAGAACCAGTTACGTTCAAAGATATATGTATTGTTCTGAGATACCTGTTCTTTTCTGAGAGTAGGGTGTTCCTTAATCTCCTAGCTAACTCTTGAAGTTCACTTACCAAGAAAATATAATTCTGTCTTATTTTATGCAGATCTCTCACCTTTGCTGTACAATTTGGAAACTAAATAAATGAAAGCTTGGGATAAGAAGTAAATAATGTGAATAAGAATAGTACTACATTTAGCCTGCAAAGCCTGCAGAGGATGTCACTGCCTTAGAAAGAGAAATGAAATATATTTCATTTTACTTCCGTGAACCCTATGTTCAATACTTTTAGTAATAAATAAATAAAAATAGCTGGCAAGTAAAATTTTTTTTTTTTTATATTTCAGTCAATAAACTCACTGAACTCACTATTAGATATGTAATACTGTATATGTATAGCATAATATATGCGTATATTAAGAGCCAATCCTGCTCTTAACCATGTGCCACCAAAAAAACCCCAACTCAACCTATAAAAAAGTGTAATTTCTGAGGAAAAATTAAGCTAATCTAAAATTGTGCACAACTACAAAGGTCTATGATTTTAAAAAATCTGAATCTTTCATTCTGTAACTTAACAACTTGGGGACAGGACCTGTTTCAGAACTGGGCTCCTAATATCCTTTAAACATATTTTCAAGGAGGAGAAAAACATTTCTATGAGATTAGAACCACAATGAATGAGCAGGGAAATACCCATCAGCATGTCCATTAAATACAGAATTACTGTGGAGCAGTAGACCACCATAGCCTTTCAAGAATGGTATTGCCTGTGACTTTCCTGAGCTTTTGATATGATATTGTAATTTACTTTCTAGAACTTAATCCCATCTTCCTGTATTTTAATTTTTAAATTTCCTATTAACTCACTATATCTCTTCAACTTTTTTTTCCTGATACTTGATAGAGCTTCTTGTAGAAAGAGGTATATATGTGCAGATTTTCTCTTTTGCCTTATTAGTTGGAGAGAATGCATAAGAAGAATTTATGAAGTTCTGTATTGATTTTCATAAACACCATTTTTTCTTTTCTGATATGTATTGCCCAGCCCTGAGGGTTGAGGATATGTGTGGCCTTGCCCATTCAAGAATATGTTACAAAATTTTCCTCAAAACACACCTATTGCAATACCTGTCTGCTCAGGAAAAATTTCTTTGTGTAGTGAAGCTAAATTTTGACAGTGACGGTGTACTGGGTGCTTCTCACATTCTTTTAATTGTCTTGGACAGGATGTCTATCAGGGTAGCTGCAGGGCGGACACCATCTCACTAGGATTGCAGCCAGCCCTTTTTTCTCCTGCCACATGCCACTGCTTTGTGTTGAATTCTTCTTCTCTGAATTCTTCCCATCAGACCTACTTTTTGCCCACAGCAACTGAAAACTGTCTCAGTGAGACCTCCTTTCTCCTTCACTAGGTGGTTTATATTGGTTTCAGTAGGACAGAGATATAAAAATATTGTGCATTTTTGAAATTGCCTCTGAAATACTGACAGTAAAGAAATGTTTTTCACTTTGTTTATACTAGCATGAGATAAAACTGAGCTTAAAAACTAGGCTTGTAATAGTATGACAGATTCCTACTTATTTTGCTTAGAATAAAAACTGAGAAAAATAAATCAACTTCCCAATAGGTTTGGTAAAATATTTATTTCAGGAGCCTTTTATGTTTAAATATGTATAACTCCTATAGAGAACTTTGAGAAGTAACACAGTGACAAATTTTTCAACTCTCATTAATTCCACCATGCTGTACATTACTATTTTAAAAATATGTACAGAATCAGAGCTGTTTGTTAAGCCAGGTAAAATGGTATGGTGGTTTGACTCCTTAATAGAGGAAATTGTTTTATTTCACAATATCAAGCGTTACAGAAACTTCTGTCTTTTGGGGTTTTTTTTATTGGCAGCTTTTGCACTGATATCAGAAAAATCTTATATTCCCATAGAAAATAGTACTATCTTCCTTCAGGATATCTCTTCAAATCTGTGTGCAAAAGAGAGAAGCACTAATGGCCTTACTCTCCCTTTTTGTTTGGGCAAACATCAGAATTATGTGGTCTTTATCAGTGCCAATTCTCAGTGCTTCCTAGGGGCTATATAAATTCAAAAATCAAAACAAACTTTCCAAACATAGTTTCTGGAAACTGATAAATATTTTAGCATTCTAAATTTCATAGAAAAGAGAGAAAAGAGGGAAACAAATATGTATTAATGGATTTTCTTAGTTCTGGGAATACCCCCCCCTTGATTTCTATTGCAAAGTGTTAAATAAAACTCAATTCTGTTTAAAGACATTAGTCTTTAATTTGTGCATCAGAATTGATTTATGTAATCTCAGTTTCTCCATTCAATAGAATTTTGTTGCAAAACTCTAGTACTTGAAGTCTGGCTGCACTTGCTTTTATAGAAAATACAATTGATTTATCTAATTCAGCCTTCATGTCTATAATTTTTTCTGTTGGCTTTTGAGTTTTGGTGGTATGGGAACAGTCTAGTTCAATTAGTTAAGACTTCTCATAGGTTACTTAAAATGTTTTTAGTATACTACATTGCTAAATTTTTTCCAATGTCTTTATTTGACTAAGACATTTAAAAAATATTAACCAGTTCATTTAGTTTTTAATAATAAGGGGACATCCTGGTCTGGCAGCAAGGGATTATATAATTATGTGGGGGTTTTTCCTCACCCACTGGATCCCACACTGGTGTCTTGAGTTGCACTATTTTTGCTTCTATCAGCCAGAGCTCTCTTGTTTAGTTTCCACTTGGGCAAAATGAAATAATATCCTGTTTACTTCTGGTAACCTATTGTTATGTAAGGTCTTATAGCACAGAAAAAAAGCAAGATGAAAGACACTGTACATTTTAAAAGGATTATCTGTAATGTCTTGTACTTCGAGTCTGTGCTGTCATCTCTTGGTATATGTCTGGTCTCATGTTGCAGTCTATCAGTGTTCCTCCAAGTCCTTCTGAGCCATGCATTAGCTTAGAGGAATCTAAATCCCCAGCAATCACAGATGGATGTCTGGACAACACCATGAGGCACCTGAACCGTTCCTTTCTGTAGACACTTCTCTGTGTCTTCTGACATTTTACCAAGCAAATGCAGACCAGCATTACCACTAACAAAAATAAGAAATGCTGTTTTCTTCCATCAGTACCTACAACACTATAGATGATATTTCATAGTTTTTATGTAATGCTAAATATTACTATAAGTGATATGGGGAAAAAGTTATTTGTCAAATCTTTATTTATTAGCTATAAATGTTCAGAGAAGAAAAAAAGACACCTTTGCTCATTTTTTTCTGTGGATTTACTTTTGCACAGTGCTAAAAATGTTCTGTTGGAAATTAAGTCATTAATTTATATTTGCATAATTTTAGTATATATAGCATGCATTATTTACAAGACACAGTTTGGCACAATCTGACCTATTTTTGTGCCCTGTATTCACCTGGCAAGCTTTGTCTTGAATATGGGTATTATAATAAAAATTCACACATAAAATATCTGTGCTAGAATTTGATACTGTATTAACCATCTTGTGTGGAAGTGAATACTGCTTGAGTGAACAGGTATAAATAGGAACATGTGTCAACTCAAAGCTTCATGACAGATGCATTTAGATATAACACATGATACATCACACAGTAACATCTTAGCCAGAAAACTTGAAAAGACCTGGTTTTCTAAAGAATGCAAAGATGAAAGATAATGTTTTCCAGGGAGAAATGCCTTTATATTATCTTCTGAAAGCTCCAGGCCTTCAGAAACTGTTTTAATGGTGTTTGTTATTTGAATCTGTGGGGATAATTACCGGGTCAAACTTCTTTGTAATTTTCTTCTCTTTGTTCTGTCTATGCTTCAGAGCTTGCACTATGCTTACTTTTCCTTCCTTGGATGCTCTGAATGATGAGACAGATCACACTGGAAGACGGAGAGGATCTGTAGTCAGATACTTAGTTTGGAAATGCAGTTTATTCTTGCATACACCTTTCAGAACTAAGCAGCATGCTAAACTGATTTTGTTTTCCTGGCTCACACCACCACTAATGTATTTCTCTTCATCACAACCAAGTGGCACACAGCACAAGCCATGAAAAACAATGGAAATTTTCTTCTTTAGTTTTGGAAATTAAAAAGTATTTTTGCTTGTTTCCTAGTAAGTATTCAGGAAGGACTAGTCCCTTGAGAAGAGAAACTTTATAAAACAAGAACACTGAGACTAGGTCAGCAATTACTAAATCTAAACTTAAAAAACCATATTTTTTTGTTTTGAGACAAGCTGTGTTTCCCACAGGTCAGCTTTGGGACTTGGAATTGACCCAGTTGTGTTGATCTTAGTCTGCTAAACTGGGACATTAACCTACAGCTACAGCTGGGGGAAAGGATTAGATTACTTAACATGTTAACTAATGTCAATATGAAATTGATTTCCTCATACAGATAAAGTGTGAACAAATAAATGTATTCAACACCTTTTGTTTCGTAAGTAAATTGAAGTAGTTTGATGACATATAATCCTAATCATTCTTATTTAGAAATATTAAATTCATTGATGCTTGTTATTGTGAATTTGATATTTGCTTAGAGAATATTCTCACTTATGTCAGGATCAGAAACACAGTTGTGTCACAGATACAAAACCCTACCTTTTTCACCAGAATTAATCTTTATGAATTTTCTGTAGCTGCAATAAGAATGTTACTGGAGCCTGGACAGCCAATAAAAATAGAATCATATAATCATAGGTCATAGAATTGCAGAATCATTTAAGCTGGAAAAAGCCTCCAAAATATCAAGTCAAACCCTAAACCCAGCACTGCTAAATCCATGGCTAAGCTGTGTCCCCAGGTGTCACGTCTATAGGTCTTTTAAATCGCTCCAGGGATGGTGACACAACCACTGTCCCAGGCAGCTCGTTCCAGTGCCTGACCACGCTTTCTGTGAAGAAATATTTCCTAATACCCAATCTAAACCTCCCTTGGTCTCTTTTCCTCTTGTCCTACACTTTGTTACTTGAGAGAAAGACCGACTCCTACCTGGTTATAATCTCCTCTCATGTAGTTGTAGAGAGCAAGAAGGTCTTTTCTCCTGGTTAAATTCTCAGCTTCTCATCAGACTTGTGCTTCAGACCCTCAGCTCTGTTGCGCTTCTCTGGATACATCTGGAATGAGGTGCTCACCATGTAATGAGGTGCCCAAAACTGAACACAGTAACAATACTGAAAACAAAAAACTCTTTTTGAGAAGAAAAGTTGTGCAAGCCTGAACCCTTGAAGGGTGGAAACTGCAAATCATCCAAATGTAACCTAAGGAACAGCTTTGTCCAGTAAATGCACTTAGTAATAGAGGAGAGCTGGGGGGACCAAGATGCTACTCTGATCCCTGGGGTCACAGATGGCAAGGCAGGCTTAGTGTGTGAAATTTAAATTCTCTCAGGCTAACATGGTTGTCCAGCTCTTATGGGACCAATTGCTGGGTTCAGGTTGTACATGACTTTTTTTGGTCATCCTTGGAATATTAGCCTGAAACAGAGCAATAATGACAAAAGAGCAGAGAAGTGCTGTTAGTGGAAACTGCAGAATTACCAGAAAGTGGTTTAAGGAAATGTTACACTTAAATGTGAAGACAAAGGTCAAACCAAAGAGATAGCATATCCTGTATAATGTACATCATGTTGCTCTGATCCCTAAGCTGGGATTGGCATAAATCCGTGGGGAGTCCATAAGTATGTGTATGTGACTTATTACTCTGACATGACACTATTATGTTTTAGTTTTTAGCATTTTTAAAGGGTAGGTAATAGTTATAAGAGATGAAGAACTTGGAATTAAGTACTGCAGTTATACACAGAAGGATAATTTGGTTTTGATAAATTGTCCTGAGCCTGTTAACTAATAATACAATTTTTTAAAGTGGCATCTTACTAGTACAAGAAAGAGGTAGTATCATTATTAATGTCTAAACTATAGTGTGTTTCACACAGGATTATGGTAAAGGTCAAATCATGTTTCGCTGAATTAAAAGCTATTCTGAGCTATAGCATTCCTAATCAACTCAGACCTAAAGGTGCATAGCTCAATTATAATGAGACACAATGAATTTAAATAAACTTTGCAACACAGTGTAGTGATTTATAAATGCACTATGATATCCTTTTAACTCATTAGCCGTGAATGATACTGCTATATGTATTCTTCAGTATTTTCTGCTATGCAATTATTTTTACTCACAATGCTACTTAGAAAAATCACTTTTTTTTGTTCCTTTATAACAGGAACTGTTGCTAAATCAACAGGAGCTATCTTAATAAACACAGAAATAGAAAAACTAAGCAAACCTAATCCTCAGTAGTTAGTACAGTAAAATATTAACCGCTTATAATTTGAAAATATGTGACCACAAGTCTATACTATTTGGAATACAGCTACCGCAAGGACCAAGAATGCTTCCTAGGGTTTGTCAAGGGAGCATAAATATTTTACCTGAGAGGAATATATAAGCATGTCCTAGTTTTGGCCAAGGACAGAGTTAATTTTCTTGCAGTTGCCATGAAGGGGGTGGAGCCTGGAGCCATATGGGCACCCCAGGTTTTTATTCTGTACCATGCATGTCATTGCTAGGGGTGGAAGTAAGGAATTCTCCCTTCTGAAGCATGGCTTCTGGTGGAAGAAGACGACCCCCATGGAGAAGAGGCGGCTGTTTTCTTCCTTTCCCTGGGGGAGCAGGTGGTGAACAGACCAGTGTGGTGGTTCCACCGATTCAGTGCACATATTTTGTATGTGATCACCCTCTTTTACACACTTCTCTTAGTATTGCTGCTGTTACTGTTAGTTTTTTTATCTTATTGCTGCTTTCTGGTAAATTGTTCTTATCTCAACTAAGAATTTCTGCCTTTCTCTCCCTCTCACCAGAAGGAGTGGGGGGAAAGGGGCTTAATTTCCAGCTGGCTTTGAACTACAGCAAAGGAATAATCAGGGGGAAGGATTTTACTGCATCTGGGACAGAGCCACCAGAAAAAAAGGGGTCGAAAATATGTTTTGATGGGAAAAGATGGCATGAAAAGAGAATAGGCAATGTAAATTGTAACATATCATGTCATTTGTGGTATAGGAGAAAATGGCCATTGCAGTTTGGGAATGTCAGTTTGTAGGAAGGGTGGCATCATTTGTGAAGTAATGTTCTAAAAGCTTTTGAATGTTATACAGCTGGTTGAGAAAGTTGAGAAGAAGGTGTTAGGTAATTATTTATTAATACATTGTTTATTACTGATGTAGTTTTATTCCTATTTGCCAGTATGGAGAAAATTAAGAAATAAATGTCTGCAGGTTCTGGGCTCTTAATCTCAAATTTTTGAAAGAGTTGTGCCCTTTAAGACTTTAGAATGGACTAACAAATAGAATGTGGCTAATTTCCTGAAATACTGAGCCTGCATTAACTCCCAGTTTTGTGGGGTTTTTTAGCATAGAATACGGATGTAAGATGAAGAATAGTGGCATATAACTATCTGAAAACACAGTGAAGTGATTGATTTTCCTCCCTTATTCTCAGCAATTTGAAAAAGAAGCTTGATTCTCTGTGTAAAAATAAAGCTTTGTGAGCCATTGCTTGAGTGGGATGGCTGTAGCATTTTATCTATGCAGGTGGTAGACTCATAATATATACATTTAGTCTATAAACAACGTTTGTTCCTGGAAATCTTGCCTTTGACATGCTAAGCTATAGGGAAGTGTGTATATAAATTTTTATGTGTCAGTGTCTTTTGGAATCCTGTTTTCAGTTCAGACACACACACACACACACATACACGTACACACACGCTTTTTGTATTCTTGATGCATCTCAACCAAGACTTGTAAAGCACACCCTACAGTTTTAACAATCATATATGTGATATCAGATGCTTGGTTAATCTTAGCTGTATTCAGTAAATGAATTCTCATGGTGAGGTGAGATGAGACCACTGGGCTTTCATGCTTCCTCACCTCTTTAAATGAAAGAATAGGAAAAAAAACAAGAAAATTTGCACTTATTTTCCCCATAATCAGAAATATTTCCTCACAAATACAGAGGTACTACACACTAACAAGCTTGACAACAACCTGATCCTCTCTGATAGGAATAACCTGACATGTAAAACTGAGGATTCCAAATCATCCCAATTAACTTGTGTACTTTTTTTCTAAGAGCCGAGAGACAAAGATACTTCTGGTTCAAACTCAAGCCAGCAGGGCTAAAATTACTAGAAATCATGCCCAATATTGCATGAAAATGTAGAAAATTAGATTTGCTAATGAGTTACTTCAACTTTCTAAGAGCTAAGGAAGCTTGTTTCCTATACAGTAATTTTCTTTTTTGGCCATGATGCCATCTACATACATAAATATCCATTAAAAAACTTTACAAAAGACATTTTATTTGTTGATCAGGAAAGTATATTGCCACTCTGATCTGATTTTATTTACAAAGATGGCTAGCGGTATTTCCAATGTAAAACCTTCTGTAGTGAAAATCAAAAATTGCTATTCTAATAAATTAATTTAAGCTAGTGACATTTCTTACATATCCCATATTTTTTTGTCTGTTTGTTTACCCACTTTACTTTTTAGCTGATGCCTCATGTGGTATTAGTACCCCATCATCATCAATTTTAAACTATGGGGACAAAGAATTCAAAAGCTTCACTTGTTCCTTTTTCCATCTTCTTCTTTTTTATTTTTTTTTAAGGAGGGGAGAAGGGATAAATCTGCCTTGACTGCATGGTAATAATTCCATCTACCCACTCTTGCATTAAGTGATTATCCCACTGGAAGTCAGTGATCTGCTTTGAAGTCCTTAGCTTCAAAAGAGTCACCACATGAAGCCTATTCATATAAGCAGCAATTCCTCTAAATAGAAAAACATCCTCTGCATCTCACTCTTAATTTTTGCAGTTGATGAAATGCCTTTCAGCATCAATAGGATTTTAAGATTACCATAATTTCTTCTCAGATACACAACTAGAAGGGCAAGGGCTTGGAGGCCTGACTTTGGAGGTTGGATTCCCTTTAATAATCAGGATGATACAACTAGAGAATGATTTAGATTACCTGCTGTCAAAGTATTCCCCAGATTTCTTCAGTGCAGGAGTACTTCTGTTATCAAGTCCATACATTTTTCCAGACAATAAAATATCAAAGAATACTTTTGCTCATTTCAGAGATAGATTGCAAACCTGGAGAGAGAATGCAGAACAGGAAGAATACAGATTTCATAAGTATAGATATCTTAGCAACTACTACCAAAGGGCCTGCTCTGCACTCTTGTATGTCCTGTGTGTAAATCAGGAAGAAGATTACACAAGGCTTTTATAGATATAGTTAGGCGTTCTACAGCATAACCTTAAAAAGATAGTTGAGGTTACTCACTCAAAAATGCATTCACAATAATATCCATGACTAAAACAAATAAAGGCTAAGCACATTTATTTTAAGGTAATGTTTGGGATGCATACTTAAATCTTCATCCTTGTCCTAATGTTCATGATTGTCCACAAATTATATAACATATTTCTGCATGTAAGCAAGCAAACAGATAATGAGAGCATGTTGTCACTGTGTTTAATCGTCAAACTTCACCCAAACAGATAAAGAAGGCCCTAGAAAGGCTGGTACTGCAGGTTACCACACCACGAGACTCTCACTTTAATCAAACTCTAACATATCTGTATTAATTTTTGTGTACTCTAATGTGACTCCCACTCTTCTAAAATATTTGGGAGAAAGATCTGCAGGAAATGGTGGTTTTGTTTAGATTTACAAGAAGATGTACAAAATGGTCCAGTGGCTAGTGATGATATATTCCCTTACACAGAGGTATGAGCTCATGGAGACGAATTAACATTTTCCAGAGAAATTCTCGGGGAAAAAATTGAAAAAGAGGTGTTTTCCCCTGCTTTCAGTTTATTTTTCCTTCTTTCATTTTCTTTTATTTTCTCCTGGTCTTCCACAGGTCTATTTTTACAGAAGGATTTGGTTCCTAATTATAGTTATTTATTCTCGTATAAAACTCTAATGTTTGATCTAAGCCACATCTGAATCATGTTGCACATAATGATTTGCTTTTCTATGGTGTCTGAGATTCCTTTTCTTCTCTCCCCACATACAAAAACAATAAGTGCTTCTGAGAGGAAAAGTGGAACATCTTCTCCGGTGTGGTCTCTTGTTGGCTTCTCTGGCTAGTGAAAATGGGATGTGAGGGAGGGTATAAAATAATTGAATTACTGATTGTCAAAAAAAATTAATAAACTCGTTGTATAATTTTTTCAATTTATTGCTAAAGCAGAGTTGAAAAAAGAGTTAAGTTATGTCATCAAAGGAGAAGAAGAGAAGGAGCTGGAGGTCCCACTGCCTGGTGCAAAGAGACAAGTACTTAATCCCTACAGGAAGGATGATGTGAGCTATGAAGAGGTGAGGAACCTGAGGCAGAATATTACATAGGTATAAACAGAAAAAGGTTATATAGTTGATGGTTCATTTCCAGATTATTTCAATTAATAAAATTGTAGTTTGGTTAAGTTATGTATATTATTCCTGTCCTTTTTCTTCTTTTATCCAGGACGAAAGATTGGTTGTATGGGGTAATTCTGACACTGATGCTTCCACCCATCCACAAACATAATCAAGTACAACTTCCCCTAAACAATCTCTTTTTTTTTTTTCCTTCCCATATGCAGCAAATTTTCAGCCACCACTGTTCTGTCCCTTTACTTTACATAGAAGGAGAAGGCTTCTTTGACATACTCTCCTCCCTTTCTTACCAGTTGCAATGAGGAGGATTTCAGCTTCAGATAGATATAAAAACATTTACTCACTTGGTACTGGAAAATGAAATATTAAATGTGGTGAGAAATAAAGAGACTCTGTCTGCATTAAAAATAGTACACTACTTCCTCCTTCAACGCACAGACAAAACTGTACATCTAGTTGCAGGAAGGGAAACTTTGGGAGAAGTGCAAATTGTGTGTGTGCTTTTGGTTGATATGTAGATTTGCATATCCTGTGTTTGCAGCTTAGACAGAATTTTTTAAGAGTGATCCTAGAAAGATTACGAGACAAGAAAGGATTTTGACAAGCACAGCATCTGTGTACAAGAGTGTGTGTGCATATGTATCTATCTATGCATCTATCTATTCCCTATGTAATGCATACTGAATATTTTAAAAGTGTTATGGAAAAGAAACCTGAATTCCTTGAAAGATAGTTGTTTACGAGAGTACCTTAACATGCAGTTTTCTTTATTGCTCTCTAGGTTGTATCATATATCATTTGGTTCTACATGCTTCTTTCTCTTGGTATTTCTTTTTATGCTGTCAGATCCTGCCATGTCCATTCAAATCTAAAATTGTCTGAAACTATCTAAGTAACAACAAATCTGCTGTGTGAATAAAATCTTCATGGCGAGCTGCTAGGCTTCCAAGGCACATGCATAATAGAAACTCAGTATCACTTCATTTGAGTACAGGCACTGCTAGCCGCATATCATGGAGTCCCACAAATTGTCCTATCTAAGGAAAGATTATGACAGAAAGACAGCCCTATGTATAATAGTCTACTAAATGTATTCCACAGCCAGCTGTGTGAACCACCTTGGGGAAAAATGCATATGAATGCACATGTATATTAGAGAGGTTTCTAACAATGATCTCATTCTGTACCAACTCTGAAATACTTTTTAAAAATATGACAGTTTAGCTGAATTATCTGGAGAAGACATTTGGAAAGGCTGTCTGAACATGAATTGTGCTAATTTCGGATCTCTCTGAAACATAGCAGTTTTAGTTAACAGGGATTCCTGAGAACAAAATTTTTTGACCTCAGCTAAAATGTGCTTGCAGACCCTAATTTCTCATTGGAACCTGAGCACATCAAGTATCTCAGAATGGAGCTGAAAATGCTGAAGCACATTAAATGTTGATATTACATGAAAATATACCACAAATAAATCAAATTAAACTGTGTCTCTTTGTCCAAGCTGGGTTTTGGCTGACAGTAGGGCTTAAAATATCTTTGGAGAAAGTGAGTAAAATTTGAGAAATCCACAATCAAAGAAATTAAATTAACTTCAATATTTTATTTTAAAGATTGCATAATGTATTTCTTCCTATTCTAATTTTATGGTTATTTTTAACAGAAGACAGAAAATATAGTAAACTCCATTAGTCTTCCATGATAACATCAACAGCGCCTACTCCCTCTGTTGTGTCCACATGTGTACCCACAAAATCAAATAAAACCTGGATTCATTGCAAGTAGACCCATCATTTTTCTGTTAATATTAATTAATATCATGGGAAAATGTGGCAGGACATATTTTACCACAGTCTGTATGAGACTTCTGCAGACTTCAGATGTGTTCTAGCATTGCTGGTCCATTCTGAAATCCATGTCACTTCAACATCACTGCTGTTGAATACCTATGTTCAGCTGGTATAAGTCTGTCTGCTGTACTGAGCCTTCTTTTGTTGCGTTGGTAAAGTACAAGTCCACTTCTTTCTATATAGTATTAGATTACAGTATATACATGTTCTTTACATACCATGTTCATATATTAATATATATAGTTGCTTGCTGAAATAGAAAGCAGAAAATTTTAAATGTAAAAACCTCCAAGGCTGATGTGTGGCTCTATAAATTACATTAAATTGAAGGAA
>VWZT01005341.1:27216-47056 GCA_013397055.1 Pachycephala philippinensis
TTTAAACCTCAGTGTGCATTCCACCATAAATCCCAGTTCCTAGTTTTCAGTACCTATATCAAATTTGTGATACCCTCCACACGAGGTGAGAGCATTTACACCCTTTCTCAAAAGTCTTCTGCAAAATACTTCAGAGAAACTGAATTTCTCATGAATTATAAGATAACAACCTTTTCTATAAGTTTCTTACACTTTCTGGCATTCTCGCTAGCTCACCCAACCTGACTTAAAAGTTACAGCCCTTTTTCGGTAGCTCTCAGATGAAGTTATATCGTCTTTAGTGCCAGAGTAACAGGTTAATTAAGAAGAATGCCCACTTAATGTCTATTTCCTTACATGCAAATGTTGTGAGTTGAACTTCGGCTATCTGTTTAATGCATCTAATATTTTAAGGACATTGTTGTGTCTCCTGCATCTGTATCTTGTCCTGTTTTATTTAATGTTCAATTTCCTCCAACTTATCTTTATGAGAATGCATAATTTTCTAAAAGCAGAAACAGAATAGCTCTCCTACATGTTGTTTTTATTTCTTCCACTATGGTGTGCATGTAAGTGCAAACATGGGAACCACTGGGAACCTCAAAGTTTAGGATTACCAACATGACTGTAGACTGTGGTTTGGCCATGTCTGCTTACTTAACTACAGGAGTGTCCCATAGACCTTTCCAAACCCTTTCATTACCTGCATTTTCAATATCAGGTATTCTCTCTGCTTAAGTCTGTGCTTACAGCACTTGACTTCTTTACAACAGCTTGTTATAGTTTGCTCTATTAGAACAAAGAAATTAAAGGGTTTCAGGTGGATCAATATTTTTCTTAATATGTTGTCATCAGGGGAGAAATGCAAGCTTCTGCATCTGAACTGGTCTTCTATACTTAGTTTATGATGCATGGAAGCATTGTCAGGCTTTGATTATTGTAATGCCAGGCTAGATATTGAAAATAACTCAGAATACTTCCTCCCAGAAAGTGCTTACTTGATTCTTTGACTGCAATTGGAGCTTAGTATGACAAGATCAGGTTAAATCTGTCAAGATATTATTTGAGTAACATGCTTGCAAACATTACTGAGAGGCCGCTCTATCCAAATACTCATCATTTTGGATTATATTCAACAATGTTTGAACATGTTTTAACCAAATCCTAAAATTTAAGGGAATGGATTACCTCCCCAAATTCTTCAGATTTATAGTTCCTGCATTGTCATTACAAGAAAGAAAACCTTGTGAGACCTTCACAGAAAGATTTGGGGATGTATATGCCTAGAACAGTGGATCACTGCACTGTCACCAGCTTTCTTACTGAACGTTAACTGAACAGATAAAACCCAAAATCATTCACTGACATTTTTCGCTGTAGATCCTGCTCTTGTATATCCATGTATCCTTCCTATATGTGAGGACATGGATGTATATACATCTGAGGATGTACATGTGTGTACCTATGTAACACATATACTCTATATATGTTGTATTTGATATATTTTGTAACAGCAATTGTGTGGCCAGCACGACCAGGGCAGTGATCATCCCCTTGTACTTGGCACTGGTGAGTCCACACCTCGAATCCTGTGTTCAGTTTTTGTCCCCTCATTGAGACATTGGGACATTGAGGATAAAAGACATTAAGGTGCTGGAGTGTGTCCAGAGATGGGCAAGGAAGGTAGGGAAGGCTCTGGAGCACAAGATATGAGGAGCAGCTGAGGGAGTTGGGAGTATTCAGAGGCAGAGAAAAAGAGGCTGAGGGGGGACCATATTGCTCTCTACAACTGCCTAATGGGAGGTTGTAGCAACACGGGGATCAATCTCATCACCCAAGTAAGAAGCAATTGGACAAGAGCAAGTGGCCTCACAATTTGCCAGGGCAAGTTTAGGTTGATATTAGGAAATACTTCCACCAGAAAGTGTCAGGCATTGGAACATGCTGCTTGGGTAAGTAGCAGAATCACCATCCCTGGAGGGACTTAAAGGATGTGTAGAGGTCTTGGGGACATGGTTTAGTGGTGGACTTGGCAGAGCGTGGTTAATGGTTGAGCTCAATGATACTAGAGGTCTTGGTTCTACGTACAGAACCATATATAAATAAATGTGTGAGGGTATATGGATAGATGTGTAGATTAGTGCTGCAGATACAAGTCCTACTTTATGGACTCATTGAGACAGGCTGTGGAGGCTGGGGCAGTGTTTTGGGCAAACTATGCCTATGGGCCTGTGAGTCTCTTTGTAAGATCCATTGTTGGCTAACATTGTGGTCAGTGAGGTGTTTCACCACACTACATTGGAAAAGTTTCTGGAAAACTTTTGAAAAATTGGAATATGTGCTAAAATATGACCATGCTGTCTGGATGTCCACAAACCCATTTTAGGGTTCACCAGCATTCAGCACACTCTGACAATCACCAACCAACCTGTCAGCCTTCCTGGTTGTCATTTTAACAGATGACAGGTAGTGCTATAGAAGGCTAAACTAACACATATGGGGTGGCAGTAATGGACATAGAATTCACTCCAATTTGATGATTCATAACTGCATATGAATGGTTTAAGCCAGCATACGTAAAGTGGATACATGATAATATGAAGCATGTTTTCAATTATACTTACCTTAAAGTAAGGATACATGATTGTATACATGTGAATTACATTCTAGCACAAAATTGATTATTAATAATGGTAATAATAATAATAACAGCAAAAACAATAATAAAGACATATAATAATGATATATAGTAATGATGACTAATAAACAATAGTAGTAATAATAATAATATCACAACAGACTTATTCAGTTACTCAAAACAATATATGTCATGAGAACAAATAACTTTCAACCTTGGAAAAGGTTTTTTCTAAAATCGTTAAATAAATAATAATAAAAAAGCTCACATATACATTACCTTATTGCCTCTTTTTCCCCCTAGGTTCTGATTTAATGAAACAGATCATTTTTCTACAGTACGAACTTTCTTATTTTTAGACCATCATGGAAATAAAGACTTTCATAAGTATTCTTCAAAATATTGCTTTATTTACAGTTTCCAGACATAACTTTCCACAAGAGTTCTGATGACAAAGACAATCAAAACAGGAAAAACAATAGGAAAGTTTATGACGTATAAAATGAATTTCTCAAAAGAATTTTCTTTCAAAATGCCAAGGGTTATAAGTCAACTACATGCAGCACATATTACTATTTATTACCTTGCATTTGGCTGAAATTCATCTCTTTTGACAACCTTGACTAAATCATGTTACATATTTCATAAAATATGAGTCCTAGACCTTTTTCTGAAGACACTACTTAGTGAGTGAACTCGCTATTCACTGCATCCCAGTTGTCATAAGCTCCCTTAAGACCAGGACTTTTGAAAGGTCCCTTGGTGGCAGGCTCAAAGAAAAGGTGTTTATAGAAAACACTTGCAAAGACCTGATGCCTTGTCCAGTTTTCAGAGCTCAAATGGAAATCAAAATACAAATCAAGATACTTAAGTTTCCTTTCTGAGCAAATTTACTGGGTGAAAGCTTTGGTTTTTTTGGTTTTGTTCTGTTTTGTTCAGTTTTGTTTTGTTTGAATACGTTCAGAGCATCTCAAATATACAACTTCATAGGTAATGTATTTTTTATTCTTGAAGACTCATTATTTTACAGTGAGGTTACTGAACCTGCACCACACAGTGCACATTACTCAGCATAGTATTACTCAAAATATACATGGCAAATGGGATTCCAAACAGTGCCAGATAGGCATCTGCTTTTAGCAGGGAACAAAAACGCTTGTAGCTCCTTTATTAAAAGGTATTATGGTCCATTTATTTTTAAAATATCTCTCTAACACCATTAACTAGCATATAATTTAATGTACTCCCAAGCAACTTGACTTTTACATCTCCTTCAAAACATTAATTTGCTTTTGCAAATTGATGTAAAAGATGCTTTTGACCCCTGGAATTATTCAAACCACTAACAATAAATTAGATTATCCTTTAAAACAAGATCATAATTTTTTTTTTTTTTTTTAATAAAAGTGTGCCATTTCTGGAAATGACATAATACTGCTTATAGGGAAATAAAACCTGGAAAAGTTACAATTATTTATTTTTTCCGTCCTTATCTGTGGCAGTGTTGAGAGACTTGCTTCAGAAAATTTTCAGTCTACTCAAGCATTTTTAATAGATTAAATAAAAAAAGTTGTTTGGTTGTTTGGGATGATTTAACTTCAATAAGTGGTCACTAGGCTAATGCACTTTCTTACTGAAGAATCACCCTCAAGTGTGACAGAGCACTCTGTTTTCAGAGATGACAGAAAACTAAAATTGTCCCAGAGCATGATTATATTTTTTAAATGATGCAAATATCAATCTTATTCAAAAGCTGCACTAGTAAGAAGGAAAATCTTACAATTTAACTAAGGCATGTTGTACTATGATGCATTTGAAGATGCTCAATAATTACCAGGCTTAACTATCACAACTGAGTTTATTTACAGGACAGTTGTCACTTTAACCCATAGGGGCCAAGCAGGAGAAATGTCAGAAGAGAACACTCAAATGCACATGACTTGAATTTGACAGAGCTGATTGCTGAAAGCTGTAACTGACTCATATCCTTATCTTGGATACATACCAGGAGAAGAAGCAAAACCTCCCTGGTGGGTTGTGTTACATTCATTTTCCCCCTCAGGTCCCAAGGATCCACTTGCTAAAACCTAAGATCCTGATACAAAGCCTATGGAAATAATGGCAAGACTCTTATTAATTTTGATGGAGGCCCTAAGGGTTTGCTTCCACCCCCTTATTTGCATTGTATATTGGCATAAGCCTCCTTCAGCAAAACATCTAAATACACATTTAATTTAAGCATGTGAGCAACACAATAGATTATTACGCAACTGGTCTTGCTAATTGCAGTCAGAAAGGTGCAGTGAGGTGAAAAAGCCTGGCTGCACACTACTTTGGCATTTTCTTTCTCAAAAAAGACATCAATTTATAACACATGGAGATTGCAAATTTCGTCTTAGGAAATGCAGATGTATTTGTAGTTTCTATTATAGTTCTGTGTAGGGAAAAGGTCTAGAAAACTTGATCTCATTATCAGCACAATTAATTATAGTTGGGCTACTTCTAAAGGATTTATGTAATATTTATAGGCTTTCTTAAAAGTGTGGAGTGTGGAGTTTTCAATTTATCCCATAAAGAGGCTCTACACTGATACATATCTAGATGTTCAGAATATATCTTACCATTAAACAGATATTGCAAGTCATTAGTATGAACAAGTGACTTCAACTTCCCATTTAATATGGATCTCAATTTGCAAAATCACGTAGATTGTATGATAAAAACACTTACAAAAGCAAGAATTACCACATAAGCTTGTACTGAACCTTCACCTCCTCTGCCTGCTTCCAGTTCCAGATATTAGGAGAGTAATATGACCAGGGCAATTATTTGATTAGTTATTACAAGAAGAGTATTACTTTTAAAAGGAACCCAAGTGCAAGTGGTTTTGTATGTCAAGAGTTTCAAATGTTTAAAATATTAAATATCAAATTAAAAATGGTTTAAATGTTTTGTCATTTTACTATCC
The DNA here is from genome assembly GCA_013397055.1 of Pachycephala philippinensis. Classification (NCBI taxonomy): domain Eukaryota; kingdom Metazoa; phylum Chordata; class Aves; order Passeriformes; genus Pachycephala; species Pachycephala philippinensis. The sequence continues at coordinate 32,802 of VWZT01005341.1, forward strand.
TTTCATGACTTAGAGGATTCATATTGAAGTGAGTACCTCTCTGACATGAAATGTGGAAAATGGGACATGTTCATAAGTTGAAAAGGTTTGCTTTGCCTGCTTTTGCTGCAAGAAACATTCCACAACCATCAGTAGCTCCCTGTTATTCAGGAAGTTGCCTTTTATAAAAAAAAAATCCTATTCTGTGATTTAGACACATCTAGGTTGTGTAACTGTAGTATTCACATCCATGCAATCCTGCTAAACCACAATATATGTATCTGCTTTTGAAAGGAAGAAATTCAGGTTTCAGTGGACATAGAGATTACCACTCAAAGCAGCTGTGACCGTTCTACAAGGGAGACCATTTCTGATGGCTGGACACTGCCGAAATGCTGGTATGTGATGCTATCTCCTTCCTCCACAAAACAAGCTATGTCTAGGTTATAGCAAATCTTGTTTTATGACAGAACAGAACAAAGGTCTGGAAGCCTTATTTAGCAAATCAGAGTGGCAGGGTCATTTGTCTTATTTGTGGAAAAGTGGTATATTAATTTTTTTTACAGTTATATTCAAAATCTTCATCTTTTCTCTGTGTTTGCCTAAATTCTTCTCTGAAAAATCCAGATGTCAGCAGCTTGGAGAGTTGGATGAGAACACATATGGAGTTATATTTATAAAAATTTAATTATATGTCACTTACATTGTTCATACTTAACAGTTTACAGATCTGACTAAATACAAAAAGAACAAGAGATGTCTTTCTACTTATTCTTCATTTTAAATGCAGGGGCAGAAAGGGTAACCCTTTTTCTTTCATGCACTTCACCTTAAAGAGTGAACAAAAAAACGATATTCTGGCCTGTTTTATTGAGCAGGAAAAATAGATCTTTACAGTGCTTACATCTCTTTTTTTCCCAAGCCATCCAGCCTTGACCTTACTAGAGATTATATCCTTAGGCTACGTCCAACCTCCCTAACACCCTGTAATCCTCATTGTTTCAGTCATAAGCAGATCAGCATTGAAAGCTTCTTCATATTAACTGTTAAGCAGCCAAATTCAGATGAAAAGCTAATCTATTCAAAGCAGTTGCTCCTCAAAACAGGTCACACCATTTACTGCTATACTGAAGTGGGAAGTGACTAATAAGATAAACTTTTGCTCAGGAAAGTCATTCTAATGATATTCCATCACTCTTAGGAGCTGCTCAGTGAAGCAAGTTATCTGCTATCCTTCCTTTTCTACATTTATTCTGCAGCCTGGTATTTAAGATTAGAGTAACACATATATAAAGGCAGCTTTCTTTTTTATAAATGGGTAACCAGTGAGTTTTTAGACATATATTTAAATATAGAAGAAAAATGTTGCACTTTAGTTGTGGGATATGTTTTTCATAAATCTTTTTGTATAATGTAGAGACTATTCTTAGACAAAAGAATTTTTCTGATTTTCTTTTTTTTTTTAATTCAAGGGTCATTTTTGGAGCTTGTCACATCAGTTAAAAATGCGTCCAAATTTCAAAAAGATGTTATCCATATGTGCATGTTGATTTTTTTTTTTTTTATTTCAACCAGCTTTATTATACTTCCAGGTGTGCTAAATCTATATTCAAGGTTTGTCTTGTATTTTCTGTCTCCTCCAAAGAATGTTTCACAAAATTTAAAGAAAGTTTTTACATGTTATTTTGGAATTTAAAGATAACTATTTAATTTTGTTTTCATTTAAAAAACCAGGAGAAATTTCTTTAATGTTGACACTGTAATCTTAATATGAACTTTACAATAGTTGTAGAATTTTCTCAAACTCCGTTGAAATTAAGGCAGAGATCAATAGCTAATTGGCAGTAAAAATATATCAATTATATATAAATATAACAAACAATAAATAAATAATTTTAAAGGATTAATAAATAAAAATTATAAACAAATAAATAAGACAATGTAATCCATTTCTGAAGATGATCATGAATGCATGAATTTCCCAGAACTCATGAAGCTCAGACATGACTCAGTTAAATGGATGAAACTAGTCAAGAAAAGAGAGAAAATACAGATTAAAGGGTCTTTTTGTTCTTTTAAAAACAGAGCACTCACAGCACAGTTAAATTAAGGAATCATGAGCCTCTGCATGTGATTTGGTGTTTGAAGCAGCCTTGGGAGCTGCTGGGAGTTTTTTTCACTTTTGTGCCCCATATCTCCTGCTTAAATGGGCTCAGAATTTAGCTCTGAGGCAGTGATGTACCAGGTTAGACTTTAAACCCCGGTTTGCTCTTATCCGGGTAACCTCTTGCATGAATTCATTATTTTTGCAAAAGTACAGACGCTGAAGCAAAGGTTCCCCTGCAAGGGCAACAGCAGATTTATTACTAATGGAAATAGACTACTAATTCTATGTTCATTCTCATAAAACTCTTGCAGTGCAGCAAGGAACAGAAATTAAAGAAACATTTGGAAGGTCAGCAGCACAGGAATATTATGTAAAGAACAAAGACTGTGGATTTCAAAGGGTGAGCTGTAGAAGTGTAAAATGGGCATCTAGTCTCAATTCATCGACCATATACTGTGTTGCTGCATATGGAGAAAAAGGTCCCCTGCTAAGCAGAGCAAAATAATCCATTAGAGTGTATGAAAATATTGCTACTGGCAATAGATGCCTTTTTTTTTAGTAATTATTTCATTTTCTAGACTTGGAGAGTAAGAAAAACAAACAAACAAACAAAACAAACAAAAAAAAAAAAAAAAAAAAAAAAAAAAAAANAAAAAAGAGAGAGAGAGAGAGAGCGAGAAGAAAAAGATATGAACTTCACTGTCCTGAAATATCCTTTGCCTGGCTGCATTGAAAGAGAGATGTGTAACTCTCAGAGAACAACTCAGGGAATGATTCTCTGTTCCGAGACAGTGATGGGCACAGACATGACAACTGTATCTTAACCACCATAGACATCATTTGGGAAAAAATCCATGAAAGATCAAACAGTAAATTAATCAACTCCGAGTGTTGTTCTACTTTGATGCAAATAGTACATACTAAAAATTTCCTCGTTCAACACTGATGGTTCAAAATCGTGCAACAAATCATTTTCAAAGGATTTTACCCCAGTTAGAGAGATATCCATGGTGTGATAACAGGGAATGCACAGATTGAAATTAATGTGCACTAAGATAGGACAAGCATGCTGGTTTTGGTACCTAACTAAGTCAGCCTTCTTTTTTAAAGAGAATCCAGGTTGTTAGCTACACCAATATAATCACTTGTGTAACTGCAGTGCAGGCATGTGCCATGTTTTCAGATATTTTATATTTTTATTTTGAGTTCATCTACCCCCATAAAATAATTTGTGTTAATTTTTCTTAGCAGAGTTTGAATTAGAGAGGGAAATATTTTTCCTTAGAAACACTTTATTCAATTAACTCATTGGGTCTTGTTTCCTTTGTCAATAGGGAAAGCCGTGATTTCATCATCGCAAACTGAAATAAAGTTACCTAACGAAAAAAAAACAAAAAAAAAAGACAAAACTAGAGAGCAACAGATGTTTTGAAACAATAATCAGGGAAATCTTAATCAAAACGCCACTTTCAACCAGCTAAAGTTGGAATGCAGTTTTCAATTTTTAATGCATTATTACTTAGTTGCTATCCAAATCATATTAATACCTATTGTAGTGTAATAAGGAATCTAAACAAATGCTCAGACATTGAGGGACTATGTTTTGAACAGTCAATATTCATCAGAAATGAAAAAGGAGATATCTTAAAATGTCCAGAAGTGCATCGTCCTATGTGATACTCACATGGCGCAAGAGTAATACCTACAAGCAGACATGAAGGGTGAAGCTTCAGGGTCACCCACTTGAAAGATTACACCATAGGTAGGGATTGATTTGGAAAATCGACCATATAAAGAACAATAAATAGATTATAACAGAAAAAGACTGTTTATGTCAATACCTGCACTCCATAGCAGCAGATTTGGTAGGTGTTTACATGCAATAGGGCTGAAAAACTAATCTGATCCTCAGTGGTATGTTTGGAGGAGTACACAAAATAGGGAAGAGTGGTTATATTTCTCCTCAATATAACTGTGATAACAACTCACACAGATATTACTGTAAGTGTATAAATACTTCATCACCAAAGGTAATGGAAAATTAGTAGCTCAGAGAAGAACCCTAATCATGATTAAGAGATTCGAGAAATTAAAATTTGAAAAAAAATAAAATACTAAATATATGTTTATAGCTTGGCTAAAGACAACAGGAGGGTCCATAATACTGTGAATGTTTGAAGGGAATATTCACTAAAAATAGACACTATTTCATTGACCATGCAGAGGGGATTGAATAGGAGAAATTTAATGTAATTGAGAAGGGCTTAGCATAGATAATCAGGGTAAAACCTCTGGACGGTGCCAGCTTCTGGGACCAGAAAAATGTTTCGATTTCTTTATGCTTTGCTACATACCTTAGCAATATCCCTTTCACTAATGCCAACCATTGGTCTATCAAAGAAGATAACTCATAGGTGTTAAAGAAAAAATGCTACTAAAGGCATTAAAAATGTTACATGACAAATCATTGAAAAACTTCCTCCTGCTCTTGGCAAGCAGAAAAATAGTGGAATTTCCTTTAAAAGTGTGAACTGTTTCCCACTTACATCTACCTATGACCAATCTGTACCTACAAAAAATATCTTGCCAGTGGCTACATGTAAAAATATATTTTTGAAAATTCTTCTGGAAATAATGCACTGTCACAAGTATGTAACAGGATTGATTTTGTACAACAACCAGACTGCTGGCAGCATGACACTGTCAATGATCATCCAGTCAGGGAGGCTTTAGCAAACACCTCCTGGACTCTTGGGAAGGAGATACCTCTTCTTTTTCACTTTCTTCATGTGAAAGTGTTGAAAACTATTGCATATGGAACAGCAGTGCAATGGTAGAAGGCATGAGAGACTCTGTGACACAGTAGCAGTATTTGCAAAGCTATGTCAGACAAATGTCTTCTTATATTTTTAAAATTTATATAAAAGGAAAAAATCTCTGAAAAAGTACTGGCGCTGACTTATGATGTTTCTGATTCACAAACCATTGAAGACCAGGGCAGTGTTTGAGGATGTTTGCTGTATTTTTCATCTACTCTTTAGAGAAGTTATTTGGGAACAGCCAGACAGAAAATAATGCATTTGGTCAATCCTTGATTTGATCCAGAATGACTATTCTCGTGGAACATTGGAGTTTTGGTGCTCATAAGATACAGCACTAACTTTGACATGGAAAACAAAATAGGACCACTACATGGTAAACTGCCAGTGCTCACTCCCACCACCCTTAATCTTCTTGTATGTCCTGGTAGGGCTGTTCTTCCCACATTTTTTACAGCTGTCACTCTGCTACAGACATTATCTGCAGTATCCTTCCTCAATGACAGCCACTTGGAGAAATTCCAGCAAGGCAGATTTCCATCAGGATCTATTAAAATAAAAAATTTAATAGGAAAATTGTTGAATCTCACTGAATTTCTCAAAGCTCTTTTGACATGAGCGTCTGGGATTTTCTCTTTAATATTCCACTTACCATGGTCTTCAGCTTCAGGTTTGTTATAACAGAACCCCTAAATCGTGAGGAGAAAAAACTAGCAGGGTAGTTCCTCAGGGGAAAGAAAAGTTTTCATTCTATCAGGGCACATTTTTGAAAGTCACAAGTTTTCTCAAGAGTGGAAAAACATTTCCTACTTCATGCTGATATTAGTATAAACTCATTTAAAGGAAATGGACATTGTAGTTTAGTAATTTGCATAGAGTTTCAAAGAAATTATGCCATTACATGGCATAACGCAAGGAAAATGCATATGACAAAGTAAACTCAGCTCAGCCTAGCTGCTGTTTTCTGGTCTGAATTTCAACTGATCCACTCATAAGTGAGACACAGGAAGCCCCTCTTGACATGCAGTTTAATATGTTGCAGGGAACAGACACACATTCCACAACGTGTTGCTTTCACGCTAAGTGCTGGTCAAGGCGTATTCAGCCCCCTCTAGAAATCAGTGCATCATGGACTTTGTTTACTCTTTTGCTTGAGAAAGGAAAATAAAGGAATAATAATGAAATACTGAGAATTCTCTGGATCCTCAACACTGAGGAAGTGTCTCTGAAGAAGTAAGTAGATTTTATGCATAATTTTCTATGGACCTAATCATAAAAACTACAAATTACAAGGAAGACCTTGACACAAAGATGATAATTTTTAATATATTCATTTTGTATCTTTCTCCTCCGAGTATTTCTATTGAGTACTTGTGTCTAAATTCTTCTTTTAATCAACATCCAGGTTATTAAAGAAGATAATACTATTCTTATTTCAGTCTATTTTTTACATCCTACTGCCTTCAGCAGAACTGCACTTTGATTTTACCTCACATATTTCCTCACTGGCTACCCTATGGAGACAGGATAGGTTTAGCAAAGGTATAAGGAGGAATGAAGGACCTGAGAAATGTAGTAATAGCTGCCTTGACAAAATATAAATACAAAGGATTTTTTTGCTTTCTTTCTTTTCTAACATTCAAAAAAATTATTGAGGAATCTTTTGTTTTCTCTCGTGTACATGGCCTGTCTCATCATTATTCATTCTTTTGTTTTAACTTCAGAGCTAAGAGATTTTAGCTACCTCTCTAATACCAGGAAAAGAAATGTTGTTTGTTTCTTTCACTTTAAATTTCTCAAGCACCTCTAACACCATTAAAAATAGCTTAAGTTTCATGTGGTGTCACGGCCAGCACTGAACAAGTTTGACATGTAATTATATTTTTCATAGAACACACTATAGTGGGTAAGCAGATTATCAGAAATTTTTATTTAAAATGTGTAACCCTAGAATTTTATACACGTATGCTTGTATTCATATGCTCCTGTTTGGTAAGACCATGGACAAGTGTAGGGTTTGATTACAAGATTTTTGCTGACACTTTTAGAAATTACGTACCTGCCATTATAATTCAAAATAGAGTGATGATTTAACAGATATTTTCCTGAAGTGATTGCTGCCAGCACAGAACTTCTATGGGCAGCATGACTTGCCTTACAGCTGTTCTGAGTCTTTTGCTGGCCAAGGGTCATGAGGATTATTTCAATTTGGCCCATGCAGTGAAATAAATATTTTCTGTTGCTCTAGTGTGATACCCATATGCTAGAGAACCTTGTTTTGGATGGAGATTTTCAAGAAATTTGAATTTGGCACCTTATTGTCTGCTTTGTCAGAGGTGTCTAACACTGAAATTCCACCAATAAGTCAAATTGACCCTCAGTGCTATTCCGTTTAAATCATCAGCAGAATCAAACATGGCTATAAGCAACCTGGATTTTTGAGTAACTGGTCAGGCAAACCTGAATAGTGTGTGCTCTTTCCTGTCCTAAGAGCTTCTCAAAACTTCTTGGAAGTGGGGAATCAAACGTTCTTCAAATCTGGACTGCAATGCCTAGGTTCATTCCTAATAAAAGCAAAATTAAATGATTTGTGGACATTTTAAAATACCCTCAATTAAATCTATGCTGGAATCAGAAAAGCTCCAGGAAGGATAATTTTTTGCTTTACATTTACATTTCAAATTTCACATAAATTTCTGGGAATAGATGATTAATCCAACCAACATGTAAACATTAAATTTATGGCTGCATTTTTTAAATGCAGAATTGATAACAAATGTCCTAGAAGTACCTAAGAATCACTTTGGATTAATTAATCCTCTTGCAGGTAACTTTAACTTTGTCCTAAATCCACCTGCTTAAAAATTGATATATAGTATCCATGAGATGGACAACAGCAGCATCAAAGTAAATCAGGTAAAAGAGAGATGGGCCTGATCAAGAAGAAGCTTCTCCACCTGTTGTATCTTTCTGGCATCATTGTGAAGCTGTACAAATATAAAATCAAGTGCATAGAAACCATAAAACAGAGTCGGAAAGTTTGTGACCTTAAGTATTATTGTAGGAATCATTATAGCCATTTCAATTACAGGCAGGAAAAAACAAATACAATGACGATAATGCTGAGAAGTGCTGTCCCTACAGTCTCCCCATGAATGATTTCTGCAGCCAATGAATGTTTGTTTGTTTCATTGTACTATGTCTTCTCATTTCTGTTCAATTTCCTTAGCATAGACATAGCTGCAGCTCTCTGCTCACTTAGTTCCCTGATATTTTTAACATAACTTGTCAGCAGAATCAGTGGGTCTTGGGGTGTGAATGCTGCTGCCAGCATTTCAGAGTAAAAAATTGAAACACATTGTGTATTTTTTAAAATTGCTATGTAGCTACATTGTAACCCATAAAACTTATTTTAGATAGATAGATAGATAAATAGATAGATAGATAGATAGATAGATGTGGTTCTTTCCCATAGCCACATGTTGTAAAGCTTTTCACGAGAAGGTTTATTGTAAACAGATCTGATGTGTCATCAGTGTAAAACAAGCTTTTTGAATGACATCTTAACAAACGAAATACTATACTGATCACACCAAGAAGAGCAATAGCACTTTTTATTATCACAAGACTGCATGGGGGCAGCTACCCAAAAAACTGGTGCCTTTGAAATATGTCTGTGATTCAGCACCATCTTCACTTTGGTCATTCACTTTTTGGTGTCTCTCCATCTCCTTCTGGTTGGACACCTAATAGTCTAAATGCGTTTCCATTGATTCTGTTCTTTTTGAGGTTGTTTTATCACAAGGAATTGGCAAGGGTTTTAACACAGGAGGGCTTTGAGTGTGGCATATTTCTAGTTTAGTTTACATCTGTTGCAAAAAAAAAAAAGGAAAAAGAACCCCTTCGAATATTCTCTTTAATAACTTGAAATTTTAATAAGGACCTAAGGAACAGTTGAACAGAGAGTGAACTTATATTTAAATTAGGACTTTGAGATCTTGGAGATTCTAACTTGGTGAACTCTAATTAAATCCCACAAGGCCATCAGGTCTGCCTCCCTAGCTCTTGATGGTAAAAGTGAGGTCTTCAAAAAGCATCCCTTGACAGTATACAAGAGGGAGGAAAAAAATCCTTCAACCCTTCATGATAGCATTTTATGAAGCAGGAATTCCTGAAGGAATAACAGAAAATAGGAACAATAGTTAGAGTATGAAACTGTAAAAAGCTGAGAAATATGTTTTGAGTATTAGTGTAGCAGTCCTCCTGAAATTCAGTTTTGTAATGTTTTTAAAAGACCACTGCTTATATAAATTTCAGTGGACGTGATGCTTACAGATGGTGTCATAGGATACACTATCATTCTGGTTGCTACTGTGTTATATTTGGCTGAAACGTAAAGGAATATTGGCTAGATGTTTGACATTCTTCCTCGTTTGTTAAAACATATTTGGCTTGCTAGGCAATTACTACTGTTTAAATAAACATGTAGCATGGATGCTTCAAACCACAAAGTACAGAGAGGTGACAAGATGCCTTTGTGAGTTTTGTTTTAGCTCAGATTTTAAATTAACTGGAATTTTTGTGGGAGAAGGTCTAAGCAGATCTAAGAAAATTTAAATATTTTAATTTTTATATATCCATAGTTTAAAAGTTTTGTATATGGAAATTCAAGTTGCATTTCAGATTTTTGTTAATTTTTCATTATTCTAGAGTTTACAGAATAATGTCATAATGATTTTTATCTTGTTAGCCATTAAAACACACAACAAAATAGTTTTGTTCCTTGAAATAAAAACCAAAACATAAGCATTAAAAAATCCACTAAGAAAACAACAGAAAACCCCAAAACAAAATAACCCAAAACCTCTCTATTTGGAAAATTTACCATTCCTTCTGGAGAACACAACTTTTTCATTCAAGACTTATATTGAAATAATGAAAGCATACACAACATTCATCTATTAGAACTGCTAACATAAATCTAATATGGTCAAATTTGTCAAATTGGTTCTTCATACAGATAAAGTGTTTTATTTTTCTTAAGAAAATACCACCAAAATTGAGAAAATAGTCCTCTATATGGTTTTCATGAAAATCAGGATTTATTCACAGTTAGGTATTTATGTTTGTTACCAAGATGTCCTTAGACATTATTTATCATTTTACTCTCAAGAGGCCCTGCACCACTTTTTTTCTTTCTCACTATACTCAAGAAAGACTTACCCTATGACAGCCTTATGGAGGATCAGTGGTGATTTTCTCTTAAACTCAACAACTTTCTTTTTCACTCTGAGCTTTTCTTTCTCAAAGCACTAAATAAAATCACCATTTGTTTATTGTTTCTATTCTGAGATGAATTTACATAGACACTGAAGCTGAATATGTGCAACCTTTCCTGTGGAGGTTTCAAAGCAGCATTTTATGGAATTGATCTAATTAAAAGACAGATACAGCTGATCTCACTGAAGTCCATTTTCATGTACTTGTACAGCATGAGGCATTTTAGACTTACCAAATTTATCCTAGAATTAATTCCCTTTGATAAGAAGATATCCCACTAGAGACCAATCACCAGCCTGATGTAACCCTATTTACTACAACCCTTTGCTCCCAGCCTGTGAGGCAGTTGTTCACCCATTGCTGGCCTGTTACCAGTAAAAAAACCCAGACAAATGGCTTGGGACATCCGTAATATGATTTCTCTGAAATCATGAAAAATTATTTCTGTAGGATATATTGATTGTTGCTATATAAAGACAGAGTGGTAAGCCCAACTCTGTGTAAATGAATGTAATTTATGAATTGTTTTCTTGTTTATTTGAACCTGCATAGCTTTCAAAGCAGTTTTTCTTTAACTCTCTGAAATACCAGAATGCAGCAAAGTAAATAAACCAGTCAATACAAAAAGTGAATTAATGTAAAAAGGAATATATCAGAATATGGTAGTTGTTTAAACAACATAATTTCAGAGAGTTTAATTAAATTTATGGAGTTACATCAGTACAAATTAGAGTCAGCCCCAGTGAGAAAGGAGTATCATGCTGATATCGTTAGTGTACTGGGCTAATTGATTTTCTTCCTCTGAGCTGTACACTGTCTTTGAGTTTCAGCTCTGGTGTGTTTTAGGAAACTTATTCACTTGTATAACCCCACATACATAATGCACAAATGTAAGTATTCATATTTTATGGAAGAAGGTATGTTCCTCCATCTTGTACAAAATATATGGGGAAATACTCGAAAGCTTTATATTGTACCTTTGTAGCTCCTGTCAACTGTATGCATCAAAAGAAGATTAAAGTGCAGTATTTGTCGTTTAGCTTACTTATAAATCTAGACAGAATCATCCCTGATGTTTTTCTCAATACACCTCTGACCTGAAAGAGGTATTGAACTATCAAATACCATCTTTGTTGTTGAGTATGAGATGCAAAAGTATTGTTTTTTCCTCTTTTGAACTATTTTTTAAAATTAAAACATTGCAAAGGCTTTCATGGTTTCATTCTGAAGTGTCAGCACCCATTCCTTGGATATAAAAGTAACCGGTTGAAATATGAAGGCACCTTTAAGGTGTTCTCTGATCAAAGCTCTGCACATTTGATCAAGTGCATTAGGAGAAAAGATTCATTTTTAGGAACGTTAATCTGTTTAGCTTGAACTAACTCTGATCTGAGGCTTGTGAATTGCAAACTAGGTAAACTGTTTTTATAGAACTCTTACTTTGGTCCTTCTATGTTGGTTAAAAATACAAGGAATAGCTTTAATCTATAGACCACTTGTCATACTTCAGTACAGGGAATGTACATTGGTTTTATTGAGGTTACAAATTCTTCCTGCTATGCTGCAAATTAGTTTATTTTTACAGGCACTAATTTAAAAAGTTAATTTAAAAACTATATGTGGTTTTTTTAAAAAAAAGAAAGTGGCAATGAATATGCCAAAAATATTAGCACCAATTTTTTTTTTTTTTTGCGGGGGTGTTTTTTCTAGCAGAGATAGTAGTTATTACCTGGTGTTTCTTCATTGAGGTAGTTCTACATGGGCTTTTTTCTGTGCCCAGGAGGCCCATCGATATCAATTAATGAATACCCATATAGTTTAAGACCTTTCTGCTCAAGAGAGCATCTCAAATTTTCTAATGTAACTACAGTGTGAGCAGAACCCATATTTACACCAGAAGCCCATTTCTTTTAAAGGATGGATAGCTGTATGGCAGGGCATTCCTGATGTGGGGCCACATTTGGAAACTGTTCCCAAGGTTTCATCTGAAGCAACATGGCGCTGACTCTCTTTTAGGTTGCATGGGGTATATAGAGTCTGTATAGAAAACAAAGAGGTTTCATTATGGTGTTTTGCTGTATCTCTTTTTGTACTAAGGTTTTCTTGAAGGTGTAAGAACTTAAAGAATGTTGTTGCCTGTCTCAAAACACTGTCAAGGCCACGACAGGAACGTGCCATGAGACAAGCCACCACAGCAGGATCTTGAGATAAGAGGGGAGGAATTTGCAACAGGAAAGCTCTAATTCCAGGCCTGGTGAGGCAGATCTAGGTAGCAATATGATTAGTGCATCTGGACAAAAATTCCCACTGTGGCAAACTGTCAGAAAGGAAGCAATTGCTTATATACACTATACACATCCCAAATTATGGGAACGGTATCTACCCCTCCCCACCCCCCAACCAATTACCCAGAATTTGGAGCATGTAAAGGTGGTACCTCCAGAAGAGCAATTCCAGGACCACCACCACTGAGAAGACCAGAAGAAGGACCAAAGGGATGCTGTCTGGATCCACATGTGGTGATATCTTTCTACTTTATCTATCTCTCATTCTCTTTTTCTTCCCTCTCTTTCCTCTTTCTTTTGCACCTAATTTGGGCAGAGGCATCTCTCAGTAAATGTGATTATAACCAAAAGCTGTCATTGTTTAATCCCAACTTTTTTTACAGTAGGTAATTTCAAACCTCTTAATCTCAGAATCACAATTATTTTGTGTTTTCATTTGTCTGCAGTTTTGTATATTTGAAATAAAGACACTAACATATCTCTTCCCATCTTGATAGATGGAAGATTTTTCACGAGATGCCACTGTCTAACTGGAGACATCACAGAGGGCAATGTTCTCCAACTGTTGTGCCCAGCTTTATGAATTATTTCTTTGATTGCATTATTGTCTGTTGGAAACCAGTGTTTCGGTCTTACCTGTTATTTTAACTGAGTATTAATTTTTCCCAGCAAGACGTTCCAGCAAAAATAGGAATTGGGTAGGCTAACATCATTCTGACCAGCATCTTTTCTCCAGAAGATTTCCCAATTGCTTACAACACAAGATACTGATTTTTGATCATCAGGTTTAAATATTAATGATGTGCAGTGTGGAAGCAGGTGCGCAAAACATTAGAAAGGCTGGAGTAAATCTTTTCACTTCTCCTATAATGTCCATCTCATGGTATGACTGCCATCTTCCCTAGCTTTTGTTTAGGAAGCGGATTAGGTAGTCACATTCAATTTTGCAAAAAGAAGGAATTTTCATATTGAGAAAAGCCTTTCAGCAGAAAATGTTCATTCAGTTAAGTCCACCTGAAGGTTTGGGGTATCTGACCACATATAGAGGTCTGTATTTATGGCTCAGAAGCCAGTGTGACTACTTCCAGTGTAACACATTCTACTGCTGTGTGTTGGCAGTGGAGGGAAAAGAGTCGATCTCTTTGGAGAGGAGTGGAAATGCCTGTTCCAACAAAAAAGCAGCCCAGATGTGTTGGATTTATTTAGATTTGAACATAATTTTAGTATTTTCACCTGACTCCTGACATACTGGATCATCTTGATGAAATACATCCCAGTCAGATTTACAGATTATTTCCTGAATTTTCATTTATTAGCCACAGCTATTTTCCTCAACTTGGCAGAATATATGTTAATTCAACCCACTCATAATGAGACATGCATAAGAACTTGTCACTCAAAGTGTAGGTCTGCAGAGGATTCTCCCTTCAGAGGACTTTGGTTGCAAGAGAGAATTCCCTTTGTGGCTGATAATAGTGATTCTTTTTGCAAAAATGGATTGGAAAGGGGTAAAAACATGGTATTCAGGTTATCCCAAAACACTACAGTACAAATTAAATATATCAAAAAATGTATGAGTTTGGGAAGTATTTCAATATATAGTACCAAGGACATGAATGCACCAGTGTGTCTTAAAGCTGACAGCAGCATAAGAGAGGAAGAGTCCTAAATAATGAGATTTCAGATAAAATTTTTCTCTTGCCTGCACCGCATCATAGCTTTCATTTCCCAGTTATACATCCACACATTTGGTTAAGTAACTAAAAATGTATTCTGAATATTTTT
>VWZT01005343.1:40417-66332 GCA_013397055.1 Pachycephala philippinensis
GGCTGAGTCGGGCTGGGCTGAGCCGCGCTGGACTGAGCCGAGTCGGGCCGGGCTGAGCCGGACTGGGCTGAACCGAGGCGGACTGGGCTGAACTGAGCCGAGCCCAGCCGAGCAGAGCCGAACTGAGCTGAGCCGGACCGGGCTGAGCCGGGCTGAGTTGAGCCCGTCTTAGCCGTGCCGTACAGAGCCGAGCCGCACCGCGCCAAGCCGATCTCAGCCGAGCCGGGCAGAGCCGGGCAGGATGCTGCGGTACCTGCTGAAGACGCTGCTGCAGATGAACCTGTTCGCGGACTCGCTGGGAGCCGACGGCTCCAACTCCTCCTCGCTCCTGCTCGGCATCAACCGCTCCATCGCCGCGCTCCACCTGCCCGACCTCGGCCCCGGTAACGGTACGTGGTCCCCGGTCTTTCTGTCCCCCTGCCCCGGTTCCAGCCGGGATGCTGGAAGTAGCCCGCAGCCCCCAGCCCCAGCTGGGACCCCACCGGCACCGACACTGAACTCCCAGCCTGTCCCCTTGTCCCCAAACCGGGACCTGCCCCACGTCCCAGCTCCGGAGCTGACCCAGTGTCCCCAATACCAGCCCTGTATCCCCAATCTGGGACCTGCTCCCTGTCCCCAGACCAGCTTCCGGGAGTGATGTGGTGTCCCTAGATAGTCTCCACGACCCCAAACCGAGACCAGCCCACTGTCCCCAAGGCAGGACTGTCCCGCTGTTCCCAAACCAGTCCTGTGTTCCCAAATCCTGAACCTCAAGCAGCCCCTTGTTCCCAAACTGTCCCATGTTCCTACATGAGCAGCTGGGAGAGATATGGCATCCCCAAATTGTCCCCGTGTCCCCAGACCAATCCCCAGACCCCAAACCAGGGGCAACCCAGTGTCCTCAAACAGCCTTCATGTCCCCACATCCATTCCCAGTCTCCAAACCAGGATCATCCCCGTGTCCCAAAACTGTCCCTGTGTGCCCAAACCAACTCCCAGACACAACTAGGAGAGACCGCATGTCTCCAAACCAGTCCTGTGTCCCCAAGTCGATCCCCAGACTGCACACTGGAACTGGCTCTGTGTTCCCAAACTATCTCTACATTCCTAAACCATCCCAGTCTCCTCCAGCCAGCTCCGTGTGCCCTAATCCTCCCCATGTCCCCAAACCAGCCCCATGACCCCTAGCTGGGACAGAGTGGGGGTGAAGGAGGGGTGAGGGAGAGGGTGTCTGCCTGAATTTTCACTCAGTTTTGAGCTTCTCCTGTCTTTTTTAGTCTGAACATCCCCCTCCAGCTGGCCCTGGGTGGCTGGTGAGGGGAGGGGGTGTTCCCAAGCCCCATAGGACCCCCTGCCCCTGCACAGCCAGCCGGGCACAGGAAGGGGCCTGCCCTGACCCCCTGCTTGTCCCAATTAGTCACCGGGCCCAGCTGCGGCCCCCTCGGTCCCCGCTGTGCCCCCCGGGGGTACCCAGTGCCCTGCAGCATCGCTTCCGTCCCCATGGCAGCCACATCCCATCCCCATGGCAACCCCGTGGGCACCCCAAATTGCAGCCCGCTTATGCTGGCATCCCACCCCAGGATGTGGGGGAACAGGGGAAGGGGATGTGTGCACAGATACCTGTGAGTGA
The DNA here is from genome assembly GCA_013397055.1 of Pachycephala philippinensis. Taxonomy (NCBI): domain Eukaryota; kingdom Metazoa; phylum Chordata; class Aves; order Passeriformes; genus Pachycephala; species Pachycephala philippinensis. The sequence continues at coordinate 42,027 of VWZT01005343.1, forward strand.
GCATTAATTATGCTGGCATTAATGACCGTTCATTAATTCCCACGTCCTAGCAGGGGGATTTTTCAGGAACAGCCCCATAACCCCAACATGGGGCTTTTTAAAACTTAAAATTAAGCATTTTCTGCAGCCCAGAATGACCAGCTCTGCTACAGAAAATCAGCGCTTGGCACCTGATGGAAAAATCCCAGTTTGGGGAGAATTTAGCCCCAACGCCATTTCCTCAGGGATGCCCGATTGGAAACTGGGTGGAAAAGGCTGTTACTGGGAGCGAAGCTGCTGTGTCCCACTGTCTTTGCCTGACACCCTCCCGACCCTGCTCCCTCCCCACCGGCACCCACCCTGGGATGGGGAGAGCGGGCTGAGACCTGGCCACACTTCATCTCACTTTGCCTTCCGAGCAAAGCAGGGTCTGGAGCCGGGAAAGCCCCACACAAGCCGAGGATGCTCAGCCCCCTGTCCCCACCCGTCCCGATTTTCCTGCAGGATCCCACGCTCAGCTGGAGGACACGGCTCCCCGCATCGTGGAGCACCCCACGGATGTCCTGGTGTCCAAGGGGGAGCCGGCCACGCTGAGCTGCAAGGCCGAGGGGCGGCCGGCGCCCGTGGTGGAGTGGTACAAGGACGGGGAGCGGGTGGAGACGGACCGGGAGGATCCCCGCTCCCACCGCACCCTCCTCCCGGGGGGATCCCTCTTCTTCCTCCGAATCCTGCACGGCAGGCGGGGAAAGCCCGATGAGGGGGTTTATGTCTGCGTGGCCAGGAATTACCTGGGGGAGGCCACCAGCCGGAATGCTTCCCTGGAGGTGGCCGGTGAGTCCTGGCGGGATTTGGGGGCGGAATTTGGGGTTCTGGCATCATCCCCGAGCACAGCCTGCTCCAGTGGCAAGGGGCTCTCACATTCCCTTTTCGCTTGGCTTGTGCTGCCGAGGGGAAAGAGGGGGAAATAAATGAAAATAAGGGGAAAATAATTGGAAGTAAATAAAATAAGTGGAAAGAAATGAAAATAAACTCAGGGAAGTGAGAAATATTGGAAATAAGTGAAACGAAGTGAAAGCAAATGTAAAAAGAAAATAAGTAAAAAGAAATGAAAATAAGAGTAAGGAAGTAAGTGAAGATGGGTGTAAATAACAGAAAAAAAATTAAAACATGGAAAAAAGAGAAATTAAATAAAGTGAAAATAACCAAAAGTAAGTGAAAATAAATGAAAAAATAAAATAAGTGCAAATTAGTGAAGAGAAATGAAAATAATGAAGAAACTGAAAATATATAATTGGAAATAAATGAAAATAAGTGAAAATTACTGAAAAGGAGTGAAAATAAATGAAAACATGGGTAAAAGAAATTAAAAGAGGCGAATATAATTGGAAATACATGAAAATAAATGACAACAAATGAAAACATTTGAAAATCAAGTAAAGCCAATGAAGATAAATTAAAATCTGTTAAAGCCATTCAAGCCAGAGCAGAGGATGCTGCCCCCAGCCCGGGGGTGCAGGGCTGGGGAGCTGAGGCCGTGTGTCCCCGCAGTGCTGCGGGACGATTTCCGGCAGCCCCCTGGGGACGTGGTGGTGGCGGCGGGAGAACCGGCCGTGCTGGAGTGTGTCCCGCCCCGCGGCCACCCCGAGCCCAGCATCTCTTGGAAGAAGAACGGAGTCCGGGTCAGCGACAAGGACGAGCGCCTGACGGTGAGGGGTGGGGGGCCAGAACTGGGGTGGAGGTGACGCAGTGGAGATGTGGAATTTTATAGGGATACAGGATGTGATGGGGATGTGGGGTGTGATGCGGTTGTGGGTGCAGTGAGGATGCGGGATGTGGTGAGGATCTGGAATGGGATGGGGATGCGATGGGAATGTGGGATGCAGCAGAGAGTTGGATGTGTGATGTGATGGATACAGGATGAGTTGGGGATGGGGTATGGATATGGGATGCAATGGAAACATGGGATGTGATGAGAGTGTGGGTGCAATGGGGATGCGATGAAGGTACAGGATGTGATGGGATGCAGAATGCAGTCAGGATGAGAGATGCAATGAGGATGTGGGATGTCGTGGAGATATGGGATGCAATGGGGTGTAGGATGCAGTGGGGATGTGAGATGTGATAGGGATGTGGGATGTGATGGGGATGTGGGATGAGGTGTGCTTCCTGCAGATCCGCGGTGGGAAGCTGATGGTGGCCAGTACTCACAAGAGCGATGCCGGCGTCTACGTCTGCGTAGCCACCAACGTGGTAGGGGAGAGGGACAGCGAGCCGGCCGAGCTGGTTGTCTTTGGTGCGTGGGGATTTAATTTTTGGGGTGTCAGGGAGGTGGGTGCTATCCTGGTGGAACTGACGGCCACCCCGCAGAGCGCCCAGGATTTGGCAAGAGGCCCCACAACCAGGTGGTGCTGGTGGAGGGGACGGCGGAGTTTGCCTGCGAGGCGGTGGGGGATCCGCAGCCGGCGGCGCGCTGGCGCAAGGAGGAGGGTGAAATGCCACTGGGAAGGTGAGTAGGGTACCTGAGGGGTACCAAGGCCAGCCAGGGTTCTGCGGTGCAGCTGAGGAGCATCAGTGTGTGCCAGCCTGGTGTGCTTGGAGCACCTGGCATCCTCACGGCATCAAGGAATTGCATCCCATAACCCGGGTGCATCCTCCATCCTCAGCACATCCTGCATCCCTATCGCATTCCACATTCCCATCCTGTCACATCTCCATCACATCCCACATCCCCCTTGCATCTCAAATCCCCATGGCGCCCCGCATCTTCTTTGCATCCCAGATTCTTATCGCATCCCAAATCCCAATCACATCCCATATCCTCACTGCATCCCACATCCCCATCACATTCCACAACCCCATCACATCCCACATCCCCACCACATTCCACATCCCCATTGCATCTCCCATTTTCCTTGCATCCCAGATTTCCACTGTACCCATCACATCCCACATTCCCATTACATCCCACGTCCTCACTACATCCCAACCCCATGGCACCTTACGCCCTCCTGGTGCCCCAGCGCTCTGCTGGTGCCACAGCCTCGCGGGGTTCCCCCCAGGTGGGAGGTGCTGCCGGACAACACCCTGCGGATCAGCCGGCTGCAGGTGGAGGATGAGGGCACCTACACCTGCGTGGCTGATAACAGCGTGGGCAGGTCGGAGGCGTCGGGCACCCTCACTGTGCACGGTAAGAGGGGCCCTGGGGAGCACCCTTGGCTGCTGGTGGAGTGCCGAGACAAGCCCTTGTCTCTCCCCACACTGCTGCAGTGCCCCCCCAGCTTGTCACCGGGCCCCACGACCAAGCTGTCGCCCCTGGCCAGAGCGTGACTTTCCAGTGCCAGAGCAAGGGCAACCCACCACCCGCTGTCTTTTGGCAGAAGGAGGGGAGCCAGGTCTGTCTCCTTCCCTCGTCCTTGACCCCACACCCAGTCGCAGCCCCATCCTCATCCCAATCCCATCACCATTTCCGTTCCATCTCATCCCTATTATCATCACAATCCCCATCCCAGTTCCTACCCCATCCCGATCTCATCCCCATCCCAATCTCATCCCGTCTCAACCTCACGCCAATACCAATCCTCATCCCTACCCGTCCTCATCACCATCCCATCACAGTCCCTAATCCATCCCTGTCCCCATTCCATTCCCATCCCAATCCCCATCATATTCTGTTCCATTCCATTCCATTCCATTCCATTCCATTCCATTCCATTCCATTCCATTCCATCCCATCCCATCCTCATGCCCAATCTCATTCCCATTCCCACCCCTAACACTGTCCCCATCCTCCCCCTGCCTCATCCCCCCACTAATCCCACTCCCTCTCAGACCCTGCTGTTCCCGGGCCAGCCCCCGATCCCTTCTGGCCGTGTTTGGGTGAACCCCAGCGGTGCTTTGACCATCATCAACGTCCAGCCCAGTGATGCTGGCCACTACCTGTGCCAGGCTATCAGCGTGGCCGGCAGTGTCCTGGCCAGGGCAGGCCTGGAGGTGACAGGGGGTAAGTCCAGTGCCAGTGGAGAACTGGCACATTCGGTGTATGAGTGACACCCACCGCACCAGCCAGCAATTCCCGATTTTCTCCCTGTAGCACCCTCTGAACTCCACCCACTGGTGTCCAGCCTGCTTCCCGCTAACCGGACGGTGCTGCCAGTGGGAGCCACAGTGCGGCTGCCCTGCGGCGTGGGGGCCCATGGCCCCCCGGGCAGCGTGGGGTGGCTGAAGGATGGCAGTGCCCTGGTAGGTGTCCAGCCCCGTGCCAGCCTGCTGGAGAACGGCACCCTGCAGATCACCGGCCTCCGGGTGAGCCGGCCCCGGCAGGGGCACTGTGGGGGTACTGCAGGGAGGGAGGGGGCGGTGGGTGCAGCAAAGGGAGGTGGATGCTCAGGGTGGTGGGTTCAAGCAGTGCTGGGGCTCAGCGGGTGGGTACAAAGCATGGTGGGTGCCGAGGTGATGGGTGCTCAGGGTGATGGGGCAGGAGCTCTTCCCCCTGCAGGTGAGAGACTCCGGGCTCTATGAGTGCGTGGCCACCAGCCCGGCGGGCGAGACACGCTGGAGCAGCTCCTTGGAGGTACAAGGTGGGTCATGGAGGTGTCACTGCAGCGGGGACACTGTGGCACTGGGAACAAAGCCACCCCAGACCTCCATGCATCTCCCTGCAGGTGATGAATCCGACCTCTCCCTGCCTTCCCCTGCACCCGGTCTCCTCCCTGGGCCACCCTCCACCCCTGTGGTCACCAACGTTACCAAAAGCAGTGTCACCCTGAGCTGGAAAGGGAACGAGGACAGCGGTGCCACCGATGTCACCTCTTACATAGTGGAGGCTTTCAGGTATCACACAAGCCTCTTCTCTGGCTGCAGGGATGATGTGGTGGCCTGAAGCCACCCTGTCACGAGTCACCCCTGTCCCCCGGCAGCCAAGCGGTGGGTGGCCCGTGGCAGACGGTGGCAGCCGATGTGGAGAGTGAGACCCACACAGTGAGCGGCCTTGTCCCTGACTCTGTCTACCTGTTCTTGGTGCGGGCGGTCAATGCCTACGGGCTCAGTGACCCCAGCGGCGTCTCGGAGCCTGTGCGCACCCAAGGTGAGAGCCAGTGGTGACATCGGTGGAGGTGTCCATGAATCTCCCACCCTTGGGTCCATCTCCACGTGGTGACACCAATGGAGGTGCCCATGCACCCAAAATCTTTGGGTCCATCCTTGCCCAGTGATGCCAATGGAGTTTCCTGTGGACCCCCCGTGGGTATGTGGTGTCACCGTGGCTTCTTCACTTGGTGACACCAGTGGAGATATCCATGGACCCTCCACCCTCTCATGTTTCCAGCAGACACCAACCCCCCACAGCAAGGGCTGGATCCTGAGCAGGTGCAGCAGGAGTTGGCACAAGTGGCTGTGCACCTGCAGGAACCTGTGGTGCTGCCCCTGGGCACCGTCCATCTCTCCTGGACTGTGAGTGCTGAGCCTCGCTGCTGGTACAGGGCTCCCAGTGTCGAGCATCCCCCCATGCCACCCTTCCCTCGGGTCCTCAGGTGGAGCGCCCAGCACCCTTCCTTCAGGGCTACCGGGTGCTGTACCGGCAGCGCGGCGGGCGCTGGGAGGAGGCACGGACGGTGTGGGCACCAGGGGAGCGGGGGGCCCTGCTCACCGAGCTGCGCCGGGGCCAGGACTACGAGGTCAAGGTCCGACCCTATTTCCATCACCTCCATGGTCCCGACAGCGCTGTGCGCGCTCTGCACACCCCTGAAGCGGGTGAGTGTAGGGATGGAGGGGATAGTGTGGGTCCCCGGGGACAACCTGGAGGTGATAGCCCATGTGTCCTGCACCGGCAGCCCCCAGCGCCCCGCCGCGAGCTGTCAGCGTGGCTGGGAATGGTACCAGTGTCCGCATCTCATGGCAGCCACCGCCGCCGGCAGAGCAGAACGGTGTCATCCGTGATTACCGGGTAAGCGTGGACAGCAGCAGGGGCGTGGCAGGTCCACTCTGTCCACTCATGACACCATGTCGTGGTGTCCTTATGGGTGTTCCCAATCTTTTCCTCCTGCTCCCCACCAGATTTGGTGCTTGGGCAATGAGAGCCGCTTCCACATCAACCAGAGCGTGGAGGGGACGGTGCTGGCGACAGAGTTGCGGGGACTTGTCCCCGGGGTCCCTTACCAGGCTGAAGTTGCCGCTGCCACCAGTGCCGGGGTGGGTGCCCGCAGCGCCCCTGTCCCCATCCACATTGGTGAGACCCTCATTGTCACAACTTGCACCTGTGGGTGGGGCGTGATGGGGTCACCCACTGCAGTGCTGGGGATGGCTCCTTGGCACCCCGCCGGTGTGTCCCTCTTTCCCATGTCTCTTGCAGCCCCCCTGGTGGAGCGAGGTGCGGGGTCGGCAGCTGGGAGCAGCTTGGCTGAGCATTTAGCAGCGGTAGCCAGGCAGCCAGCCTTCATCGCCGGTGTCGGTGGTGCTTGCTGGGTCGTTCTCGCTGCCTTTGCTGCTTGGCTCTACAGCCGCCGCCGGAGGAAGAAGGAGCTCAGCCACTTCACTGGTACAGGGGGGTGCTACCCCTGGGACCCCTCACCCCTCACCCATCACCCTCAGCCACCCACCATCCCTCTCTTTACAGCATCCTTTGCCTACACACCCACCGGTAAGCCCACAGGTGCTGCGGGGTCCCAGTATGGCCTCTCGCTGCCCTCACCCACATCTCTTTCCACAGTCGCCTTCCCGGCTCCAGTGCGCAGCAGCCCCAGGTAACCCCCAGCATCCCCTGCCCTCCCCAGGAGCCCCAGGGCTGACCACCAGCATTCCTCCACCCCCTCCCCTTGCAGGGCAGCTGCCGGCGGTGGTTACCCGTGGCTGGTGGATGCGTGGCGTGGTGGTGGCACAGCCAGTTCTGCCGGTTGCTTGGGGAGCACTGAGAGATACTACAACGGTGAGGGGCCAGCATGGGGCCGGGTGGCTCTGATTGAGGGGGTCACGACCAGCCCTGATGATGCTGGCCACCCTCTGCAGACGCCGGCATCACCCGGTACATCGCCCAGACAGAGCAGTTTGGAGCAGGGGCTGGCGAGGGGCCGGTTTACAGCACCATCGAGGTTGACAGTGAGGAGCTCTGCACATTCCCCCGTCCCTTCTCACAGTATGGGAGCTCCTATCCTGGGGGTGGTTCCCAGCCCATGGATGCTGCAGCCTCCCAGGCGCCCCGTGGCCGGGCTGAGCACGGTAGGGTGGTCGGATGGGTGGGGGCACACGTGGGTGCTCGTGGTGCGGTGCCCTCCCCACAGCCCCCCCAGCATCCCTCCTTGGCACAGGGGCCAAAGCAAAGCTGGGGCAAGCGGTGAAACCGCCGGCGGTGAGCTGGACAGAGCTGCTGCCCCCGCCACCCTCAGCCAGTGAGCTCAGCCAGTGCACCCAGGAGGATGAGAAGGAGGAGGAAGAGGAGGATGAAGAGGAAGAGGCAGCTGGAGGGTGAGTGTGGGGGCTTGGGGGCTGGGCGTGCTGCCCCCAGCACCTACCCTGTGGTCTCCACCCTGCAGGTTGGGGATGGAGGTGTGGTACCCTGGTGAGGACACCCCCTGTGCCACTGCTGCATCCTCACCCACCACCTCCTCTGGCTGCCGTTCCACCGCCACGCTGACACCGTCACCCCGCACCACCGAGGACATCCCTCGCCTCCGCGACTTCGATAGCTCCCTCCTGCCCCGGTAGGAGATGGGCCTTGCTTGGTATGGCCGTGCCATTGGGGTCTGGATGTCCCATTGGGGTCCAGATGTCCCATCGAGGTCCAGACGTCCCACCATGGCCTGGGTGTTCCATTGCGATTCAGCCATGTTGTCACCACCCAGCCCTGCCATGCCATCATGGTCCAACAGTGTCGTTAGGGTCCAGGTGTCTCATTGGGGGCCAGATGTTCTGTTGGGGTCAAGATGCCCCACCATGGTCCAGATGTTCCATCACAACCCAGCCGTTTTGTCACCATTTGGCTCTCCCGTGCTGTCATGGTCCAGCCATGCCACTGAGGTCCAGATGGGTCATCCGAGGTCCGGGTGTCCCATTAAAGTCCGGCTGTCATGTGCACTCATGTTCTCATGATCCAGTTCCACTGTTCCACCATAGCCTGGCCTTGCCACTGGACTCTGGATCAGGGCCTGGATGTCCCATCACGGTCTGGGTGTCCCATCACAATCCAGCCACGTTAGCATGATCTGGTCCGGCTGTGCCCCCATGGTCTGGCCATACCAGTGGGGTCTGGATAGCCCAATGGAGTCTGGATGTCCTACCATGGTCCTGGCATCTCTTTGTGATCCATCCATGGTGTCACCATCCCCCCCTGCTCTCCAGCTGTGCTCTGGCCGTGTTGCCATGACACAGCCATGACACCGTGGGCTGACTGGGGCGTTGCAATACAGCTGCACCATCACCAGGCAGGTGGGCCATCATCATCCAGCTGTGCTGTCATGACCCAGCTCTGCCATGATCCACCCAAGCCATCACAATGCTGGCATGTCACTGCACTCCAGCTGTGCAGCTGCAGTCTAGATGTCTGGCTGCAGTCCAGCTGTGCTATGACCTGCCTGTGCAGCTGCAATCAAGCTGCATGGTTGCAATTCAGTTGTGCCATGACCTAGCTGTGTCATGGTTTAGCTGTGCAGCTGCAATCTACCAGTGTGCTTGCAATCCAGATGTGTGGTGATCCAGCTGTGCAGTGATCCAGCTGTGCCACTGCAGTCCAGCTGTGTGGCTGCAATCCAGCTAAGCAGCCTCTATCCAGCTGTGCTCCAGATGTGCCATTGCAGGCCAGCCGTGCTATCAAAACCTTGCCAGGCTGTGGTCCCCCACCCTGGCTGTGCCACTGCTGCTCCCCTTTGCCAGCCCAGCTGTGTGGCTGTGATCCAGCTGTGGCACTTCTATCCAGCTGTGACGCTTCAGCCCAGCTACACCAGAGCCATCCAGCTGTGACAATACCACACGGCTTCTCCTGGCTCTGGCACAGCTCTAGAGGACTCATGCCAGCCCTGTGGTGGCCACTGAGCCCCCATCCCGCTCCCCCCACCCTGGCTTCACTCCACCCCCCTCTTTGCCAGGAGACCCCCCCACGGCGTCAGCACCCCCCCACAGGCACCCAGTCCCTCGGTGACTCCGGATGCCAGTGAGGGCCACCCACCCCGAGCCCGCTGCCCTCCTGGCACAGGTGAGCCCTGAGGGGCCAGTTTGGGTGGGTGGGGGCCTCACCACGGCTATTGGGGGGGCTGACGCTGCCATCCGCCCCCCCCNNCTCTGCCACAGACCTGCCGCCGCCGCCGCTGCCGCCGCCGGGCGAGACCCCCGGCCCCTGTCCGGAGCTGGAGCCGAGCGGGGCTGAGCGCAGGGTCGCCCATCGCCCGCCCCGCGGCGGTAAGCCAGAGCCACCGACCGCGCGACAAAAGGGTTGGGGTGTCACTGCCGAACCCCAACCTTGTCCCCTCCCCTGCAGATGAGGTCATCCCCTACAGCAAACCCTCCTGCCTGCCCCGCGGGCAGGTGTCCGGCAGCTGCTCCACCACGGGCAGCGTCTCGTCCCGCGGCTCCACCAGCTCCCGCGGCCACGGCTCGGGGCGCAGCCGGACGCCGGGGGACCGCGGCGAAGGCACCGGCCACTGCCGCCGCCCTGGGGCCCCGTTTCCCTGCCCGCCGCAGGAGAAGCGATAAAAGGGAGGGCGAGTCGGTGACGGAGTTGGGGACGTGGGGATGGGAACGCAGGGGACGTGGAGGGATGTTCTTTAATTTCTGAGTGGCTCTATGGAAATGGGGTTGCACAGAGCTCGCGGCCAGTGGGCATCAGCGTGAGGGGGGACAGGGATGCTTGGGGTGGGGCAAGGGCGGTTACAAGGAATGAGGGCCCTGGGGAGGGATAAGGATGCTCAGGAGGGACAAGGAAGATGCTCAGGGAAGGACATGAACCCTGGGGACAGAAACAGTTGGGACATGAGAATGCTGAGGAGGGATGAGGATGCTGGGGAGGGATGAGGAGGATGCTTAAGTGGGACAAGGATCCTGGAGATCCCGGTTGGGAGGAACAAGAATACTGGGAAAGGACAAGGATGTCTGGGAGGGATGGAGTGGTTGAAAGGGATGGGACAGTTGGGGGGACAAGGACACGGCAGATGGATGAGGGTGCTGGCGAAGGACAAGGAAGGCCGTGGGACAAGGATGCCTGGAGGGAAGAGGACATGGAGGAAGGACAAGGATTTCCAGGGGTTGAGGATTGCTGGGGGGGAGGAGGACACTTGGGAAAAGCAAGATTGCCTGGGAGGGACAAGGAGAGTGGTGAGGAACAAGGAGGATGGTTGCAGGGGGATGAGGACGGTGGGGAAGGACAAGGACACTTGGCATGGGGGACGAAACAACTGATGAAGGATGAGGATACTCGGGAGGGCTGAGAACCCTGGGAATGAGGATGGTTAGGAGGGACAAGGAGACTTGGAGAGAGCACGAGGCCACTCAGGTGGCTTGGGAAGGATGAGAACACTTGGAAGAGACAAGGATGGTCAAGGTGGGACAAGGATGCTGAGGAAGGACATGAACTATCAGAAAGCACAAGGACAGTTGGAAGGAATAATGGGAGTGGTCAGCAGGGATGGGGATGGTCAGGGGGTCAACAACCCTAGGGAAAGACAAGGACACTTGGGGTGGACAACAGTGCCTGGGCTGGACACGGATAGTTAGTGGGGATGAGGGTGCTAGGGAAGGAGGAGGACACGGAGGAAGGACAAGGACACTTTGAGGGGATGCAGACTCTTGGGGGAGGATGAGGATGCTGGGGAGGAATGAGAAATTTGGGAAGGGCTGGGGACACTGAGGAGGGATGGGGACACTGTGGAAGAAGGAGGACACTTGGGAAGGACAAGAACGCTGAATAAGGAGGGACACCCACCCACCCTGGTGCCACCCACCCTTTCTGGGTGGCTTTTCCTAGTAAAGAGCCCCTGTTTTGGGAACTGCCTAATAAAGCTGGAGTTTAGCTGAGCCAAGGGGACTCTGGCCTTGCTGCGTCCTGCGCCCTGGGGACTGCCACGCTCCTGTCCCTCCTGTCCCCAGGTCACCACCTTCCCTGGCCCAGGGGCTGCCAATCCCTGACCCCTGGCCACCTGGAAAGCAAAGGAAACATTTTCCAACACCCTGCAACAGATGACTCTCCTCACCACCCCCCGTGCCCCCCACCCTGGCATTGGGGCACTACGCACCATTCTGTGAGCTACTGTTCAGGGCTGCCTCTGTCCTGATTCTCTGTGGGACCTCCAGCACTTTCCACCAGTCCCAGGTGGTGGTGGGGACTCCGGGTGGGAAGACCTGCTCCAAGGGCGATGGTGGTGGTGAGGGACCTGCAGGGAAGAAGGCAAGAGATGGTGGCATCACCATGGTGTCATGATGGAGCCGTCTTCTTCGAGGAGGTGACGATGCTCAGGGTCAGAGAGGGAGTCCAGGGACCCTTCACTCACCCCCGTAGTCCCCATCGGTGTCCTCAAGGCTGCAGCAGAGGCCATCAACAGCCACGGCCAGCGCCCGGGCAAAGCTGGCATCCAGGAGGAAGGAGCCGTCGCAGGAGCTCACCAAGCTGCAGCGGGCGCTGGCAAAGTTGTCCTCCGAGACAGACCCCCAGCCGTTCAGCAGCGACCCTCCCGGCGAGCCCCTCGTTGCTGTACGCTCTTCTTCTTCTTCCTCTTCTTCCTCCTCGTCTTCCTCCTCCTCCTCCTCACCCAGCTCAGAGGCTGTTGGCCCGTAGATGTAGCCATAGGTGTGCAGCGGTGAGAAGGACTGTGGTGCGGTTGGTGCCGGGGGTCTGTGGGGAACACAGTGAGGGTACCGCTGGCACCAGGGGATGCTGCCATCGTGGGAGTGTCCCAGGGGGACGCGGAATACCTGCAGCAGGTTGTGTCCTGGTCCATCTCCAGGACCTCAGCCACCTGCTGTTGTGTGAGGACCCCATCGCTGAATGCTGGCGAGAGGCGCCCGGTGGCCGGGGACGTGTCCTTGGGGTACCTGGTAGCCAGGAATGTGTCCCTTGGCTGCCTGGTCTCCAGTGACATGTTCCTGGTGTGGCTGGTGGCTGGGGACATGTCCTTGGGGTACCTGGTGCCCAAGAACATGTCCTTCTGGTGACCAGTGACTGGGGACACCTCTTCGGGATGCCTGGTGGCTGGAGATGTGTCCCTGGGGTCCCTGGTGGCTGATGATGTGTCCCTGGGGTGCCTGGTGGCTGGAGATGTGTCCCTGGGGTGGCTGGTGGCTGGGGATGTGTCCCTGGGGTCCCTGGTGGCTGGAGATGTGTCCCTGGGGTGCCTGGTGGCTGGAGATGTATCCTTGGGGTGGCTTTTTGCTGGTGACACGTTTGCAGGGTACCTGCTACACAGGGACATGTCCCTTGTATGCACGGTCACCAGTGGTGGTTCCCTGGGGTTCCTGGTGGTCTGAGACGTGTCCTTAGAATACCTGGTGCCCAAGAACTTGTCCCTGCGGTGCTCGGAGACTGGTGACATCTCCTCGGGGTGCCTGGTGACTGGGGACGTGTCCCTGGGGTGCCCAGTGGCTGGCGGTGTGTCGTTGGGATGCCTCAAGGCTGGTGACATGTTTTCAGGGTACCTGCTGCACAGGAACACCTGCCTTAGGTACGTGGTCACCAGTGATTGCTGCCTGGGGTACTTTTTGGCTGGGAACATGTTCTTGGCATACCTGGAGGCCAGGAACTTGTCCCTGCAGTTCCTGGTGGCTGGGGACATCTCCTGAGGGAGCCTCGTGCCTGGGGATGTGTCCTTTGGGTGTCTGCTGGCTGGGGACGTGTCCTTGGGGTGCCTGGTGGACAGTGAGATGTCCCTCTGGCACTTGGCCACTGGTAATGGGTCTCTGGGGTACCTGGTGACCAGGGAGGTGTCCTCAGGGTGCCTGGTGGTCAAGGCTGCGTCCCTCTGGTGCTTGGTTTTTGGTGATGGGTCCTTGTGGTGCCTGGTGGCTGGTGACATGTCCCTGGGGGTCCTGGGGACATGTCCCTGGGGGTCCTTAGGATGCCTGCTGGCCAGGAACATGTCCTTGGGGTGCTCAGTGACCAGGGACATGTCCCTGGGGTTCCTGGTGGCTGGTGAGACACCCCTGGGGCTCTCAGTGATTGGGGCAGTGTCTCTGGGGCATTGCATGACTGGAGATGTGTCCCTGGGGATCCCAGTGGCTGGGGACATGTCCTTGGGATGCCTGGTGACCAGAGATGTGTCCCTGGGGCAAATGGAGGCTGGGGACCTGCAGGTGCAAGGGACATGTTGGGTTTTGCAGCAAAGGGTTGGGTTGCAGGGCACCCGTGTGGATGGGGACACCCAGACTCACCGTGTCACTGGCGGGTGCCAGGCGTGGGGTGGCCCCGGGGGTGTCACCGGTGTCCTGGTTACACCAGAGGCCAGTGAAGTGCTGTCCCGAAGCGGTTTTGGAGAGCTGAAGACCGGTAGCCGTGGGTCCCTGCTGTCCATTCCGGCAGTGACGGTGTCACTCTCATGTCCCCTTTGCCTGGCTGCCAGCCCAAACTCTGTCCCCCACTCGCCTCCACTCCCAGTGACAGGGATGTGGCTGGGGCCGGCGGCGAGCGCCGGGGTGCTGTGCACTTGATGCAGCTCTGTGTGGGGAGTGAGGGACACAGAGCCATGGGCCATTTCCCTGGTGTCCCCCATGTCCCCCCACATGCCCCCACACCCACCTCTCTTGCGAACACGCTCCCAGGGTGCTGGGTTTGGGGTGCTGGGTGAGGTATGCACGCCGGGGTGCCCCCCACCGCAGCAGCCCATGTCCCCGAGGGGCGGTGGGTGCCCCCCACGGAGGCTGCTGTGGTTGGGGGGCGTGGGGGGGCCAAGGCTCGGCGGCTCCAAGGAGAGGCCTGGAAGAGTAAGAGAGGTCAGGGCACCCACGGGGCCATGTGTCCCCTGTCCCCTCTGTCCTCGGGTCTGTGTGTCCTCAAGTCCTTGCTGCCTGCAGACAGGCAATGGGGGGCACCAAGGTGGGGGTCCCATGGCACTGGGGGTCCCAGGCATAGGGGAACACTTTGCTGGTCCCATAGCCCTCTGTGAGGGTCCCAGGCCTGGGCTGAGGGTCCTGTTGCAGCAGGTCAGGGTTCCATGGAACTGAATGGGGATCCAATGACATCCCACGGGATGGATGGGGGTCCCACAGTATGGGTGGGGCTTCCAGGGCAGACAGTGGAGGCTCTGTGGCACCAGGTGGGGGTCCCAACCCTAGTGTTCACTGGAGGGGTGGGGGTCCCAACCCTAGTGTTCACTGGAGGGGTGGGGGTCCCATGGCAGTGGGTGGGGATCCCAGTCCCCACGGGGCTCACTGGAGGGGTGGGGGTCCCTGCCGTCGCTGCCCAGGAGTCGGCTGCTGAGGCTGCTGCTGCTGCTGAGGTTTCGGGGGGCACAGCTGGGTTTCCAGGGACCACCAAGCCATGGAGAGTCACCAGCCATCAGCCTGCAGGGCAAGAGGTGCTGTCAGTGCATCAATTCCCACCACACCAGGAACCTGCCGTGTCCCCCACTCCGTGGCCTCTCACCTGTGGCGAGCTGCAGCGTCCTGGCTGGCACGGCGCTGGCAGATGAGGAGGAGGAGGGCGAGTAAGGCCAACCAGAGCATGGAACCAGCGGCTGCGATGACAGCAGGCTGCCGCAGTGCCTGGACCACCCTGCTGCTCCCTGCTGTCAGCCCTACAAGGGTCCCATCAGTGTCACTGCATGTCACCACCATGACCCCCACCTGCACCCCACCTTGCTCTCCATCTCCTACCCAGGACACCACACGTGGCATTGCTGGGAACCCCCAGCCCTGCGCTGTTGAAAGCTGCCACCTGGACACAGAATTCAGCCCCGGGGTGTGGAAGGAGGGTTTCCAGGCGGCGGGTGGCTCCGTCCACTGTCCTGTTGGTGGGGCGCTGCCAATCCTCACCCATTGACCAGACCTGGCAGGCACCAAGAGGATGTGTTCCCTTAGATGATCAGCCTTGATGGCCCCCTTTTAATGGACCCCCTGTGGATGGACACCCTCGGATAGACCCCTTCAGATGAACATCCCTTGATAGACTCCCATTGATGGATCCCCCTTGGATAGATTCACTTGGATGGGTCCCCTTAGATGAACCCCCTTGATGGACTCCCCTTGGAAGGACCCCTTTGGATGGGCTCCCTTGTATGCCCCTAGGATGGACCTCCTTGGGTGAATACTCCTTGGATGGACCCGCTTGGATGAATCCCCCTTTGGATGGAACCCCTTGGATGAATCCCCCTTTGGATGGAACCCCTTGGATGAATCCCCTAGGCTGGACTCCGTTGGATGAACTCCCTTGGATGCCACTAGGCAGATGCCCTGGGATGGACCTCCACTTGGTTGGCCCTTTTGGATGAACCCCCATGTTGAGATCCCTCCTGGACAGACTCCTTGGGTGGTTCCCCCCTTGGATACATCCCCACCTTTGACAGGCTCCCTTTTTGGATGGATCCCCTTGGATGGACCCCCCCTTGGCCAGAAGACCCCAGCCCTGCCCCCTCGCCCCACTGCCCCAAACCTGGTAGCCCTGGATGACACCATTGTGGGCTTCAGGAGGAGGTGGCTCCCAGCTCACGACCACGGTGCCGTTCCCTGTCTCAGCCTGGCTGACGGTGACGCGCTGGGGCGCTGCACTAGGCACTGCCGGGACAGGGATGCTGAGACCCCTGGGACCCCCACCGACCTCCCCATCCTCCACCCAGGCATCCCTGGGGACACACAACACACCTTCCTCGGGTATCCAGAGGTGCCTGCTGTTGCTGTCTGAGCCCTGGGTCCCTCCAGTGTAGGGTCGGACCTTGAACTCGTACTTGTAGCCCCTGCGGAGCGCAGGGATGATGGTGCTGAGCTCCCTGCCTGCATCGTGCTGGACCCAGGAGGTGGTGACCGGGAGCAGGCTGCGGTACAGCACCATGTAGCCCACAGACACCGGCACCGGCATCAGCATCTGAAGGGGATGGGAAGGATTCCAAGTTAAGGTGGGACACGGGGCCGTGTCCCATCCCACCCCTGCACTGGGGGCAGCTGAGCATCACACCGACCTGCCAGCGGAGCTGGACAGCAGCAGTGGGCAGCGCGGTGCCGTTGTCCAGGTGCAGCCGCACAGCCAGCAGCTCCCGTGGTGCAGTCTCCTGCTGGCCCGTTGGCAGCCGGTCTGTGGGGCAGAAGAAGGCTAATGGCACCAAGGTCCCCTGGCACCTGCCCAGACACCCACCTCAGACACCTGTACATCCTGATGTTTACCTGGATGGAGCCACTCAACTGGACCCTTTTGGACAGACACCCTTTGATGGGTCTGTCTTGGATGGACACCTCTTGTATTGACCCCGCTTGGATGGGCCCCCTTGGACATGTTGCCCTTGGGGACATGGGATGGGCCCCCACGATACAACCTGTGATATGTCCCTCTCAGATGGACCCTTTGGATGGATATCTCTTGCTCTATCCCTCTTTAATGTACTTCCACCTTGCATAGACCCCCTTAAATGGATCCTCTTGGAGAAACCAGGTTGGCTAAATTCCCTTTAGGTGGGCCCTCTTGAATGAATCCCCTTGGATGGACTCCCACCTCAATGCATTTCCTTAGATGGATCCCCTTACACAGACCTCCTTGGATGGAACCCTTGAATGGACACATTTAGATGGAATTGCCCCTTTTGATGGATCCCCTTAAATGACTCAGCTGGATGGACCTTTACGTGATGGATGATGGATGCCCTCGGATGGACCCCCATGGACAGACTCCCCTTGGATGACCCCGTTAGATGGACCCTGTTGGATGGATTCCCTTTCATGAACCCCGAGATGGCCCTGGCTGATGGTGGAGGCCACGGAGGTCCCATCACTGACCCTCCACGTGGAGGAAGGTGGCGGCGGCGGCGGTGCCCAGCTGGCTCTGTGCTGTACACACATACACACCGGCATCGGCGGACGTCACGGCATAGAGGCGCAAAGTGTGATCCCGGTCCACCTCGTGCCTGCGGGTCACCGGCTCTGCATCAGCCTCCTCCCCACGCCAGGGACGGGACACCTCCCCCCTGCCACCACCTACCTGCCCCAGGGCAGGTCGCCTCGCTCCTTGTGCCACTGCACCTGTGGCGCTGGGTCACCTCGGGTGCTGCACCCCAGCTCCACGGTGCTGCCGGCCGCCGCCACGGCGTCACTCGGGTGCCGCACGATGGCTGGCTTCTCTGCAGGGGGACATCAAGTCGTGGCACCGTGGCTGGGTGTGACGTGCCCACCACCCGAGGGAGACCCTTGGCTTACCCAGCACGGAGACGCGGGCACCCCGGCTCTCCCTCTTGCCCGCCGCATTGGCTGCCACACAGATGTAGAGACCGGAGTCGCTCCGTTGTGCCGATGCCACCTGCAACTTCCCCTTGGTGACCACGTACCTGTCACCTACCAAGTCCAAGGTCACCCCATCCTTCTTCCAGGTAACGTAGGGCTCGGGGTAGCCCAAGGGGGGGACACAATCCAGCTCCAGTGTTTGCCCCGCTGTGGTCACCAAGTCACCTGGCTGCACGCGGAAATTGTCCCGCAGCACTGCGGTCGGGAGGGCACATTGTGGGTGGGGGGAGCAGGATTTTCTGGGCTCTCCCCACCTGCATCACCCACCCACCAGGTGTCCTTACCAGCTGGAGGTTGGGGGGCCGTGACCACACTGGGGAAGCGGCAGCCTGTGGGGTGACAAGGAGGTGGGGGGATGCCAATAGGTGCCCTAAGTGGGCATGATCTCAGACCCGGGGTGGGGCAGGGGGCAGAGTTAAGTGGATTTTGGCCCCCGTGGGCTGCACTCACCTCCGCGGTGCAGGGCGGCGAGGCAGAGCCCCAGGCCCAGTGCTGTCTCCCAGCCTCCCGCCATGCCGGCCCTGGCCAGCCTTCCCGTTTCCTCCCCAAGTCCCGGTTCCTCCCTGCCAGCACCGGGGCTGGATCCGGCTCCGGATGGGGGGGTACAATAGCCGGATGCGGGGGCCGGGAAATGCCGAAGGGGGGGAAGGTGACGGTGAACACAAACAGCTCAGCCATCCTCTGGCAGTGGGAGGGCTCGGCCACGGTGGCACCGGCAGCACCCGGAGACAGTGGAGTGGGGGACACCAGCGGTTAATGAATTTAATTAGTCAGAAAAAATTCCCCTCTTCCTTCGCCATGTTCAGAGGAAGACAAATTAAGAAGAAATGGGCTCTCAGCTGAGGACACCATCAGTAGGTACCAGAGGGAACAGTCCAAGGTCTCCCAAGCCCTTAAAGTGCCCGTTTGAGTGCCAGCCAGGTGCAGCGGGTTTGTGCGGTCACTGTCAGCTGTCAGCCATCTCTCATGTGTCCCCCCATCCTGGGAGCCCCTGTCCCACAAAGACACCCAAGGGTGCCACCACCAGACGGGTAGTACGTTTAGTTTATTGGTTAGTAGTGCACCCCGAGCACTCCGGGGTGCCCCGGCACCCACCCCGGGTGCCCCAGGGCCCGGCTCGCTTGGCCGGCCTCTCTCTGCTTTTCATCCTAAACCTATTTCCCATGAAGGCTTGGGGAGAGACAGCGTCGTGTGCCCCGAAACCGGGGGATTTTCACAGAAAATCCTACCGTGGTGAAGGGGCAATGCTTGGGCCAGGGCTTCCAGCCCACATTTAGGGGACATTGCAGCTGGGGAGCTGGGGGGCAGGAGGGAGCCTCCTGTTTAGACCGCCTGATGCATGTGCGCCCTCGGGCGAGCTTGTGTGCCAGCGCGTGTCCCGCTCCACGCGCGGGGGGTGTGCCAGGGCGGGCGGGCACCGCTCTCTTACACACGTGTGTGCACGCACGGTGGCCGGGCGTGCAGTGTGTGTGCTCCCTGCGTGCGTGTGCACGCTCCAGGCATGCTCAGCTGCTTTCCACGTGCACCACACACACTCTTGGCACACTCACTGCACGCTCCACCCGTGCCCTGTGCAACACTGCAGGTTCACTCTTACGCGTGCTCTGAGCACACTCGGCTGCTCGCTTTGTGCACGCTCTTTCCCCACACACCGCGCACACTCAGCGTGTGCTTTGTGCAAGCACTGCACACACCCTCTGTGCTCACGCTCTTTGCACGCTCACCACATGCTGCATGCGTGCCCCATGCAGATCTTGCGTGCACGCTCGCTCCACATGCTCCATGCACGCTCTGCACGGACTCTCTCTGCACACTCTGTGCACGCTCGGAGTGCACACCCAGTGCTGCACACTCACAAGGGCCATGCAGGTTCAGTGGACACTCTGCACGCTCCGCACACACTCTGTGCACGCTCTGTGCAGCCTTAGCTGCGCGTTCCACGTGTGTTCTCTCCGTGGGCTCCACACGTTCTCTCGCATGCTCTGTGCATCCTCTCTTTGCACACCGCATGCACGCTTGCTGCACACCCTCGTGCCTGCCCCATGCACCCTGCGTGCACACTCCGTGTGCCCTCCCGCGTGCTCCCTCCATGCTTTCCCTGCGCAGTGCTTGAACGCTGTCTCTGCACGCTCCACGCACACCCTCTGGCACACTCTCCGTGCACTGATTGCATGTTCTCTCTGCACACACATTTCTGCGCGCTCCCTGCACACTCGTCCCGGCGAGAAAGCCATTAAAGCGATGCCCCAGGAAGATGGGGGACGGAAGAGGGGAGCTCTGGGTGGGATCAATAGGAAATTAGTGACTTTACGCCGAGCGGAATGATGCCCAGTGGTGGGAGCAGGGCTGTGCCGGTGTCCCCGCTTGCTCGGTGGCAGAAGTGTGGCCGTGCTGGTGTCCCTGCTCGCTTGCACGCTGCCACCAAAGCGCGCACAGTCCCCCCTGCTCAGGCACTGATCTCCACGGCGTTGGCCTCTTCCTGCTCCCGAATTACGTGGACGCCGGCAGTCCGCAGCAGCCGCGGAGCGCCGCGGGAACGCGCCGGCGAACCCGGTGGTGACCTGTGGGTTCGCGTCGAGGCGGGTGAGCGAGCTGGAGAGCGATGGTAACGACGAGTCGAACGCCCCACTGGTCCTGGCGAGCGGCCGGCTGCTGGTACTGGCGAGCTGGTGTAACCTGGTTCAACTGTGCCGCGGGGTTCAGGTAGCGAATCCTCCTCTGCCTCTGGAGAATCCTGCCGAAAGCCAAGAGTAGAAAAGCGTGGGACATGTGTGAGACCCTGTGCTGGGACACTGCTGGTGTGGTACTGGTGCTACTGGCTCTCACCTTATCTTTAAGGATGTACAAAGCCACTGGGTTCTTGCGCTCGTGCTCGCCGCTCCGTGGGATGCCTTCGGCTGCGTGGAAACAAGGTGCTGCTCACCGTGCCAGGAGCATTGGTGCTCACCTGCCAGGAGCTCACATGCCAGGAGCATTGGTGCTCACCTGCCAGGAGCTCACCTGCCAGGAGCTGCTCACCGTGCCAGGAGCATTGGTGCTCACCTGCCAGGAGCTCGCATGCCAGGAGCTGCTCACCATGCCAGGAGCACTGCTGTTCCCCCAACCCACTGTGGCGGCGCTGAGGCCAGCACTCACCATCGTGCTTCAGGCGCTCCTCATCCTGCTCAGCATAGTCAGAGGCTGGTTGTGCCTCCGCTTGTCGCTTCTCCCTGGGAAGGGATAGGGGATGGGGAAGCACTGGCATCGTGTTAGAGGCAATGGGGGACTGCCTGTGGCTCATCCAGGGAAGGGTCAAGTACTGCAGGGAGGGAGAGCTGGGATGGGACGGGATGGGACGGGATGGGATGGGATGGGATGGCACAGATGGGTCAAGATGGCATGGCATGGCATGGCATGGCATGGGGTAGGATGTGTCAAGATGAGATGAGATGAGATAGGATGGTATGGGACAGGACAAAGATAGGATGGGAAGAGATGAAATGGGACAAAACGGGATGGGACAAGACAGGATGGGACAAGATGGGACAACCCCCTTTGTCTCCCGTGTTATCCCCACCCGTACTTCTTGGAGGGTTTCCAGCAGGCACAAACTGTCACCAGGGTGACAAGAAGGAAGATGCCACCCGTGGATAGGATGATGTAGAGAGAGCTCCGGCCTGGAGGAGAGGAATGAGGGGGGGATAACCCCCCAACAATTTTAGCTGAAAGCATCTGCAAGGGATGGCCAAGCCTGGGAGTGCACGAGGGGACAAGAGGTGGCTTACGGTAAACAGTGAGCTTCACGGGGACGCTGCGGCCGTGGCTGATGGGGTTCTCCACCAGGCAACTGTAGACGTCATCGTCAGCCATGAGAACACGGGTGATGGTGAGGATCTTCTGGTCAGGAGAGAGGAGCAGGCGGGAGTCGTTGCTCAGCGGCCGCCCGTCCTTCAGCCAGGTGTAGGTGGGTTTGGTGCCATTCTCGTGTGAGCAGTTCAGGGTGAAGAACTCACTGAGCTCCAGCACCGTTGAGGAGGCCACCAGCACTTGTGGCTTTGAGATGGGAACTGTGGGCAAGTAGAGGAACCACGGTGATGCCATGTCTCAGTGGACGGGTGGGCTCAGGGGACAGGAAGAGAGACATGAAAACCCCACCAACTCGGCTGCATAGGGTGGTTGAAACCCCCAAAACCACCTCCCAGTTGGAGAAAGCCCTCCCAAAATTTCATCAGGGAAGACATCCCATGGATACCCAGTCTCCACTGGATGTCCTTCTTGCCCTTACTGTCCACGGTGAGGTTGATGGTCTTCTCGCCGGTGAAAGTGTCGTCGGTGATGGACACCTCCACCTCGTAAGCGCCTTCATCAGCCAGCTGCAGGGGGCTGATGAGCAGCGAGCCGTTCTCCAGCACCCGGATGCGGTCGCGGTAGTCGGGCCGCAGGTTGCCGATGATCTCGGTGCCGATGGACTGGACCACGGTGACAGGCTTGTCCCGCTTCAGCTGCCACTTGACCACCGGCTTGTCGGCGCTGGCGCTGGCATAGCGCACCGACAGCAGCGCCGCCTTGCCTGCCGTGCCGCGGACCAGCGGCGTGGGGCTGGTGATGTTCACCCCTGCCAGCAGACCTTGGGGTGGGGAGAGACAGTGGGGTGCCGAGCATGGAGAAAACAGGGAAACCCCAAGCTGGAGCTGTGCTGAGCACCCCCAAGGTGCCCAGCTTGTTTCCATAACACACACATGACCCCAAAAGTGAGTGAGGGGTAGGAGCCCTCCTGCACTCAGATCAATGCAACACGCTGTAAAAATCAAAGAATCACCCCTGAAATTGTTTTTGGCATGGGAGGTGGGTCAATGCAACCCTCTGCAAAGATGCATTATCACCCCCCAAAGCTGCATTGGGGGTGGGAGCGCTCCTGCAGTCAGGTCGATGCAACCAACCCTTTGCAAAAATGCATGCATCACCCCAAAAATGCAAGGAGGAGGTGTGGATGGCAGACCTCCTGTTGCTGGGTTAATGCAATACTCCGCAAAAATGCATGCGGTGCCCCCCCAAACGTGCAGGGCTTGGGCGGGAGCTCTCCTGCACCTGGGTCAATGCAATCCGTTGCAGAAATTCATTCATCACCCCCAAAAATGCAGGGGGAGTGCTCTTGCAGCCAGGTCGATGCAATCCTTTGCAAAAATGCACACATCAGTCCCAAAAACGCAGAGGGTGGGAGGCAGGTCGAGGCAACCCTTGGCAAAGTTGTGTCATTGCCCTGCAAAAGCTGCCTGGGGACTGAGAGACGCCAGTGCTCGGATCAGTGCAATGCTGTGCAAAGATACCCTAATTCCCCCAAAAATGTTGTGGGGGAAGGATTTTGTATCCCACCCCCATTCCCATTGGATGCTCCTGTCCAGACAAAGCCCCCTCAGATGCAAAACTGCATCACGGGAGTCGGTGCACGTGCATTGCTCCTCATCGCTGGTTTTAAGCCAAAAAAGGCAGGGAAAAAGTGTAAAAACATGATTTTTTTGGGGGAGGGGACTCCCCAGAACATTCTCCCTCCCCGAAATACCTTAGCATCCCCCTCCTAACATCCCAGAGGTCCCATCCGTGAACCCCCCATAGGGATACCGTCATCCAACGGCGAACAAACCCCATATTGAAGAGGAGGGGCGAGTGGGAAAACCAGCTGGGCAGGGTGAAGCGGGAGCAAGAAAGGCCTTAAACAAGCCCGAAAAGTCATGGGACCTATTGGTATGCAGCATCCGTCCGTCCGTCCTCCCCGGCAGCGCCGCGCTCGGCCCCGCAAACATGCCCCAACTCGCCAAATTTAGGGGACCCCCAAAGGGAAGGCCAAGCCATGGGAAGGGGATGTGGCCTTTGATGCATCCTTGCCCCCTCCCCATGCACTAAATTGCTGCTCTTTAACTGTTTCTTCCCTTTTTTTCACCCCGTTGCTAATTTTTTTCTCCGCTCTGGAGAAAAGATTTGGGAGATCATTAATAAATCGGGAAGCGTTCCTTTTTCCTACAGCATCCTTGGCTTGGGGATGGAGATCTCCCGGCCCTTTTCAATGGCTTTTGTTGAAAAAAGCCCACCAAAAATCCTCGTTTTCACGCTATTTTGTGGCAAAAATCCCTATTTTTTTTTTTTAAGAAGCGCTGCAGCGTTTTTGGGGTGCCCTGGCCAAAGCCCTGGCTGTTTTATACGGTCTAAATCAAAGTCGGCAAAGAACCCAGCTGGTTTTGTTTTGCATCCATCCTCCTCATCTGAAGGGAAATGGGGCCTCCCCAGGGCAGCTTTTGGGTGCAAACTTTGGTAGAATGGAACAAAATTATTGAAGGTGATTTTCTGTGTTGCCAGACCTGGGATGGGGCAGTTTGGGGCTCATTGAACTCCAAAATGTGAGAATTTAGAGAATAAATGATGGAGAAAACCAGGGTTGCAACGGGATGAGGCAAGCCTAGAAATGGGGTGAAAAATGAGTTTTTAAGGAAAGCTGAAGAATGGGTAGGAGAAAATATTTGGAGATGCTAAAAAATTAGGAAAAAAGGGGGTTTGGGGAAGAAAAAAACTGGGGAGAAGCTCAGGGTGGGGGCGACGCCAAATCCTCCCCCACATCAGAACCCGCTTGGCTCCAGAAAAGTGTTTTCCCCAGTTTTCGTTTCCAATTTTACCCCCTTTTTTCCAGCTCCCCAGCAGAGGGTACGCTCGACAGCGCAACAACCCTCCCTCCAACCCCCCCCCATTGGGTATCACCNGGAAAACTCCCTACCTGCGTGCAGCGCCAGAAGCCAGGTCACCGGCAGCAAGCAGGGGGGAGCGGGGTGGCCCCGCGGGGCAGCCGGCGCTCCCCACATTTCGGGCAGGCTCGCCCCCCGAATTGCTCCGCTTCCCCACTCTGGGCACGTCCCTCGGAGCTCCCGGCTTGGCGCTTCGCCCGGCTAATTTATTTTTTTCCCTTCTTCTTTTTTT
>VWZT01005343.1:68089-99909 GCA_013397055.1 Pachycephala philippinensis
CCCCTTCCCAGGCTGGGGTGCCCGGGGAGACACCCTCACCTCTGCGCCCCTTCCCAGGCTGGGGTGCCCGGGGAGACACCCTCACCTCTGCTCCCCTTCCCCAGGAGCGGGCCCGCGGCGGTGCCGGTGTCATGCCCCCCTCGAAGGAGCAGCGCTGGGGGGCCGGGAAGCCCGCGGGGAAGCACCAGGGCAGACCCCGACAGCACAGCTGGAGGGTGCTGGCCGAGAGGAACCAGAGCGTGGCCCCCGTGGTCGTGTGGGTGGAGAATGCGCCGGGGCAGCCGGAGCAAAGCCCGGCCTTTGTGAGTGTACCGAGGGCACCATCTGCCGGGGCATCTCTGACCCCTCCATGTGCCAGTAAAACCCCCAGCGGGGATCAGAGCCAAAAGCGATCTTTTTCACAGCCTGAAGGCAGCCAGGAACACGGCTCCTAAAAATAATAATTTGTTTTAATGTGACTTAGTGGCGTCAGAAGCCACTGTGATGTCCATGTAGTCTGGCCTCCCCTTTGCACAGGCCCACGACATCCCTCCAAGTTGATCACTCTCCAATAAACTGTGTTTTTTGAGGGGAAATGCATCAATTTTAAACATCAGTCAGGTGGGGAACCCAGCCAGAGCTGCTTCTAGCTTTCCCACTCATCCCTAAAGGATGTCAGGGAGCTGAGATTTTATTCTGTGTTGCTGATTAAAAAAAAATTGAGTGTTTCAGGGTCTGGATCCAGTCCCCACTGTACCCCATTAGAAACACTTAAGGAAGTCTTCATGGATGCTTATCTCAGGGATTTCTGCTTTGAGGGTTATTCTAAGAGTACTAAAAGTGCATTAAATATTGGATGATGAGTTCAGTCCCCTGTAATTAATGTCTGAACATTACAGAAGCTCCTGCCCTTCTGAGATGATTTATTTCTATATTGTAATTTAAATCCTGAAAGGTTGAGATAATTTATGGAAATCAATCATCTCCATATTCCACAGAACTTCCATCTTGGCACTATGAAACTTCTGGGGGAGCTAAACTTTTCCTGACAGCTTCAGGGGGCCTGGATGCTCCTGGGGCCCCCAATGTGAGGCTTCCAGAGGTGAATGAAGCTGCCCAGGGTTATCTGAACTTCTTTAATAGACTTTTAATTAATACATAGTAATGCCTCATGCATCAGAGTTGCTGCTGAGGTGGGCAGTGGGTGAGCTGGCACTGGGCTGTTCCCTGGAGCACTGTCTTGGTTTCATCCCTAACAGTGCAGATTTCTCCCCATCGTGGAGTTTTTTGGGCTGTGCTGATCCTGCTGTTCCAAGTTCATCTTTGGCCTCCCCCTTTCCTCCATCCCTTCAGTCTCTGGTTTCTCTTGCTGTGGTGGCAGCCAGGAGAGCAATGCTGTTTTAATTTAAGCCGTGGTGGTGTTGCAGGCTTGCTTGGCAGAATTGCAGGGAGAATAAAATGGGATTTTTGGGTTTTTCAGGTCATTGCTCTTAATCTTTCACTTCGGATGGTGAAGACATTCCAGAGCAGTGCTGTGCTCTGTGAACTGCTTCCCTGATGTGCTTCCAGCCTTGCAGAACGTTAACAAGATGAGGGGCTGGACTGTTCCTTTTGGATCCAGGCTTTGGATGTTTGAGCATCCTTCCATGGGAGCAGGAGCTGGGAGCTGCTCCATGAGCCTCCTTTTTCTTTCCTTCCCTGTGTGTTGCAGAGAGGCCAAGGCAGAGGTGTGCATGCTCTGTATCTCTAGTCAGACTCAATCCAGCCCATAATAACCCAGTAGATATTGTCCAAGCTGTTATCCCACATATTTTGAAACAAAACACGGAGTTTGCTGTGGGTGCTGCTTGTCTGCCTGGTCTCTCCAGGTGTGGGAAAAGGGGATACAGGGATACAAACTGCTGTACTGCTCCAACATAGCAAAACCCTGGTGAAATCTGCTTCCACCTCTCCCAGGCTTCGGCATGCCGGGTGGAGGAGGAGCTGAAGGAGCAGCAGCGGAAGAAGGCAGCCAGCCTGAGGAGGTTCCAGGGCGAGGTGAGGCAGCGGGTGAACCGGCACGTCAGGATGCGCCGCAGGCAGGAGCTGCAGAAGGCCTTCGAAGCAGTAAGTGAGGCTCTCTCAGGAGAAACTCCTCCAAACCCAACATCACTTAGGAAAAATCCAAACACTGGAGCCTAAGTCAAGGTGTTAATGAGAAAAAATGAGAAAATCTGAAGTTTCAGACCCTGTGGTGGCAAACAGTGTCCAGGCAGGCTGGGTCAGTGCTGGTACTTTGAAGCCTCCCCAGAGAACAGTTGCTGGCTCCCTCAGGCAACAGCAGAACGGAGTCCTGAAGCTCTCTGCAGAATTGCCTTGAGTGAAAAAATAGCCAGGTGGGAGTTGGGAATGATGTGGATGTCCCCTGGCTGCATTTGAAGCAAAACAGCTTTTCTCCTGTCTCTTTCCCCATCCCTTTTCCAGAGCAGCCAAATAGTTTTCAAGCAACACTTTCCCTCTGTCTCCACATTCCCTTTTCCCCCATGGGCTTGTTTTGGATTATTCCTTGAATATATTTAATCTTTTCTACTCTCAAACAAGTGCTGGGGAGACTTGCCAGGATTTGACTGTGGCAGAAAAGAGAATGCACTGAGATGTCACCAGCTTTGGCCACCCTTGGGGTGTTTGGGCTGTTTCCATGGGATGTCCTCATGTAACTGCCAGCTCCAAGCGGGAAGCCCGCAAATGCCCTCAGCTCCAGAGTCTGATGGTTCTTTGTATTCTCTCACGGTGGAGAGCCAAAACCTTCATCCCAAGAAATTTCACCCAAGGGTGGTGAAATGTCACCACGGTTGGCATCTTGCCGGGTCATGGTTGGAGATCCCACGTGGCTTTTTCCTGGCAGGCAGAGAGGGAGAGCTGTGCTCCTGTGCAGTACTCGACCCCCTGGAAGAACACGTGCCTGTTCCAGAGTCTCCCTGCTCCCACCATCATTCCAGCCCAGCGGGAAGAGAAGCATGGTGAGCCATTCCAGCAACAAGCTGCTGAGGTGAGCCGTGCCCCTCCTGCCTTTCCATTGCTGCTTGGTCATTTTGGATCCTCAGTGTTTGAAATGGGGAATGGGCAATGTTTCTTTTTTTGTTCTACAGCACATCCTTAATATTTCGGTTTAGATAATGAGTGAAATGTTAGCTCGCATTGTCACCCTGAATGTTGTGCTGCTCCTAAGAGCATCCAGCTGGGTGGCTCGTCCAGGATGCTGTGGCTGAGCTGCTCTGGTTGCTCTCAGGCACGGTGTTTTCCCAGCCGTGTCCTGGCGCAGAGGTGGCACTAGGTGGTGCCAGCTCATTGCAGCTTGTCTCGTGCAGACCAAAATCTGGGAAAACCTGCCTTCAGGACTGTTTTAAGCTTTTTTCTTTTTTTTTCTTTTTTTTTTTTTTTTAAATAGTGGTGTTTATGGTGCATTTGGTGGTTTAGAAAGCCTGTGTGCTCGCCTAGGATCTGGAGTTATTCCAGTTGAAGCACCATGGGATGCATTCCAGTTGAAGTACCTTGGGCTGGAAGATCACTTCTGGCTGGATACCAAGCAGGAAAATTGGGGATCTGGCATCTCATCAACATTTTTTGGGAGCAGATGAGTTGCCTGGATCAGGATCTCAGTAACGGGGGGCAGCTCTGAAAGACCCCTGGCTGACTGTGTGTTGAGTCGTGCATCCTTGGTCGAGCTCCTTGGCTGGAGCAGGGTGACTGGGAGATCTCTCCATGCAGCTGAACTTGTCCTGTCTTTTCTTTGCCTTCCCTGTGGCTGCAGCTGAGCAGGGCTGTGAAGCAGGTTCGGCGCAGGCTGGCGTCCTGCAGGACCAGGGCCAGGACCGTGTCCCCCGGCGCCTGGAGGCTGGAGGTGAGCCAGGGCTGCCCGGGGTGAGGGCAGAGAAATCACCTTGCAAACTGCCCAAGGTTTGGCTCTAATCAGCAAATCCAAAGCATGATTCAGGAAGTTTCTCCAGTAGGAATGAAATAAATTGTGCTTTCCTGACTTGCCTCGGGGGTAACCCATTTCAGAGAAGGCAGCAGGATAAAGTGTGTGAAAACGTCTCTGAGATGAACTCGAGAATGCAAAAAAGACTTATAAAGATTGAGATTGTGATCTGGGTATCTGGGAGGAGTGTGATGACCAGCCCTCCCTTCAGGTGCCTTTATTTCTTCAAACCTCAACAACTCTTTCCATTGCATCAATCCCTTGTTTTGTGTGGGTGGCAAAGATCTGGAGGGTTTTCCTCACCCGGGGCTGGCTTCTGCTAGGAAAAGTTTGGCGTGCAGCTGCTTTCCTCGAAGCAGTGCATGGAAAGAGGTCAGTCCCACCTTTTGCTCTGCTGAATTTCCTTCTGATTTTGCTCCTCCAGTTCTCAAGAACACCTTTGTGTTGTAGCTATTATCCCAGTCTCTATGCCAAGACCTTTCTTAAACTGACGTACTTTGGAGAACACCAGCAGCAGCCCATCCTGGTGTTTTGTCTTATCGCCTCTGGAGCCAGTTTCCTGCCCATCCTGTAAATCTTCATTCCCTTCTCTTAGGTTCACCAAAGGTGAAGTAGATCTTGGCTGATTATCTAGAAACTACCCTTTATAGAAGGGCTGGTCTGGCTCTTCCTCTTCTGTGTACTCTTGGATTTCTGATGAAGTCAGTCAGCTCTGCAAATAGGACTCAGAGAAACACAATAATTATGGGCTCAAAAACCTTGTTACCTGTTTCCAAGACCAAACACCCCTCTTGTTTGAGCCCTCGATACATTCAGTGAGATGGGTTGATTCATGACCTCACATAAATAATAGAGCCACTGCCCAGGTGAGCCAGAGGGTTACAGGAGATCCGTGGGAGTCCTGGGCAAGTCATCCACAGCAGTGAGAAACACTGGGAGGGGTTTGGGGCCATCCTCCCACCCCAGCCTCACTGCAGCTACAGTTAATCTACATAAGGAAGTGTAACAGCTTCCCTGGGTGATTTATTCTGGGAGGAATATATTGATTTATTGCATTGCTCTGTTTTATTACTCCGTGATATATGAGGAGAAAAAAGCTCCAATATGAATCTGAATCTCTCCCTGTATGAAGGTTTGGCATGTTCCCAGCCTGGCAGGACAGCAGCGTGTTCCCTTCTCTTCAGGTGCAAAAGACTGCCACAGACATAACCATGGACTTAATCCCCTTGGTAGTGCTGCCTCTGCTTTTGTGCTCCCTGGATTTCCTTGTGCTGTGTATTCCAGCCCATTTCTTTGGTTTGAACCCACGGGTTTTTCACCCAATACTTCTACAGTGCATCTGGGGTCAGTAGCTTAATCAAGATGCTTCTTTCTTCCTTCATCCAGGCAAATAATGAAATCAAAGAGCAGAGCCCACCTAGTTCTTACCCTATTTCTGTGCACTGAACTCCTGAGACCAAATCTGGGCCATGTTTTTAATCAGTTTTGCACATCCCACATCAGACTTCCATCTAACAGGTTTTGCTTTACCCCGGTGTTGAATTAGGCCACTTCAGGAGCTCAGCTGAACCCCAGAGTCTTCAGCTGCTCTTTGCCTGAGGCCTCTTCCTTCTATTGTAGGAGGCATTCAGCTTAGCCTGACCTGACTTGCTCTTGACAAATTTATGCTGGTTGCTGCTTATCTTGTTTTCTTGTGGCTTACAGGCAGTTTGCAAGGTGATTTCCTCTTGTTTTTTCAAAAGTCACAGTTAAACTCTTGAGGCTAAAATCTTCTATTTGGTATTTCCTTTTCCTCTCCTTTAAATAAAGAAAGATGCTCCTTGTGCCTGTTTCTGATCATCTGGACCTCCATAGATTTCAGGGAGCTGTTTGCACCTTAGCTGCTGCTCCTGGTGGCCTAGGGCAGGTCCATCCTCCTTAAAAACCTCAGCTTCTAGGAATAACCTGACTTTTTCTTCCCAATAATAGTCCCAGCATTTTTCTCCCTGCTGCTGCTAGCTCAAAGCAAGCCTTTGGCTGAAATGTTTTTTTTTCCTTCAGTCCTGTTTTCTGCATTTTTCTTCTTCTTTTTCCTTTTTCCCTGTAAAGTGCTGCATTCCCCATGATCAATAATCCATGTTCCTAAAATTGTTGCTCTCTCTCTCTCCTCAGTATTTCTTTTGAGGTCAGAAACATTCAGAGAGTTAATTGCCTGCTTTCCCAAGCAGATACTGAAATGGTAATTGCCTGGAAATGACCTGTCCAGTGTTTCACCTCATCCTGTTCACTGAGTCTTTGCCTTCAGGGTTTGGTGGACTGCTGTAGCTCCCCAGCATGGCAGCACCCAAATTCTTTTCCCCAATGTCTCATTCCACAAAGTTGGTGGTGTTTTTCCAGAGTTTCATGACTTTTATACCTTCAGTGCCCCAGAGCAACCTTCCAAAGCAGTAACCCTTCCCCTCTATTCCCTCATCCTCACCGAAGCAGCTATTCTGTCCTGTGTCTGTCATAATGGGGTTGATGGAGTAATTCCTGTGCCTATCAAATAATTCCATGTTCAGACTGACTCCAGGCTAATCTCTGTCCTTCCCAAACAGCAGCAGAGCCATATCAAGGAATTCTTGGCATGATCTGTTCTCCGACTGATCCATCCTTTCCCTCTGTCAGCAGTCCTGCTCTTCCTTTCCCACCATGCTGAAGAAATAAAAAAAAGCGAGGGAAAAAAATTTATCCTGGCTTCAAGCTTGCTTCTGGCATTTTGATTCTTTAGTTTGTAGGAAACAATCTGCTGCCTCTCAAAATATTGTGGATTGCCACTGGGGAGCCTGCCCACTTCCCATCTGAAGGAGTGCTCCGTGCTCGGGTGTCACTCAGAGATCCCAGCTCCTTGCCACTGTGAAACAGTGCCTGGAGAGGTTTTTGCCTTGCCTCCCCTTCACCCCACACGTCTGTCCTGCTGCTGCTGCAGGCGGGGAGAGCGCAGTCACAGTCACCCTGCTGCATTCCTGTTTGCCAGCTCTGGTGCCCCGTGGTGCTGCTGAACACATGGCGCTGCCAGATCACATCCGAGTGACAGCACGCACAGCCTCGTGTTGAAGCTGCTCCCAGGGTGTTCAGCTTTCCCTTGGCACCAAAGCAGCCAGATTTCAACTCCATGTTTACACCCGTGTCCTCCCTTCTCCAGAAACCAGAGGCTCGCCTGGCAGCTGCAGCACCCATGGACAAGAGTGAGGAGCTGCTGCTGGTGGGACACCACGATCTGCCTGCTGAGCTGCTGGAGCAGGGCACAGCTGCACATGGCACTGGGCGGGATGATGACTTCTACATCAAAATTGAATTAGAGAAAGTAAGACTCATGCAAGGTTGGCTTTAAGAGGTTCGGATCATTAGATTTGTTTTGGTGTCTGGAAGAGGCTGCTCTTGGAGTAGAGCAGTTGCTCCCTCAGGCCTGCTTAACTCTTAAGCCTACAGTCCTCAAGGTGGGCTCGGGGGCAGTATTGGAGCCCAGTGAGATTGGTGCTGCCATTCCCTGCTTTCAGGTACAGTTGTGGCCTCAAAGGGTTTGATTCCTGCCTGCTTGTGATGCTGGTTGGCAGCTGCCCAGATGAAAGCTGAAATGTAGGGCAGTGCAGTCACATCATACCCAGAGCCATGCTCAGACCACGCCGAAAGACCCGAGGGCAGAAGAGATCAAATCAATCAGAAACCTCCTAGAAAAGAGGGGGGAAAAAAAAGCTTTGTATCAGAGGTGGCTGTGGCAATCCCAGTGCCTGGGGGTGGCAGGCGCTGCCCTAGGAGGGGTTGAGGAGGGGTTGATGTACTTATCCTTCCTCTTTTGTTTTCAGGCAAATTTTTTTGAGCATCTGGGGGGTGGAAACGGTTCATCCTGATTACCTGGGGTGGTTGGCAAAGGCTTCATGGCTGTGGCAGTGTGTGCCCAACCTTGCCTGGGGGTTAGTCCAGCTTGGAGCAGAAATACTGGCTGGGCAGATAGCAAGCAGGGCAGACAGTGGAAGTTTATGCTGAGGTTTACACTGAGGTTTTGGGAGATGTTGGCTGTGGAATTTCCCTTACACTTTAGTTATTTGTTTCACACTTCACAAAGTTCATAACAGAAGTTTGGGATGGGGAGATGTGCATCCACATTTAAACTAAACCAGGACCCTCCTCCAAGGATATCTTTAGAGGTGTTTCGACAAAGCTTTGGTGCTCAGACCCCTATGTCAAGGTGTGGCACATCTCTCCTGTTCATGGCCAACCTGTACCCCAGATAAAACCCATTTCACAGGTGGGTCAAACCATTGAGGTCTGTAGGGATCACACAGAGACCCTGCCTCCAGTGAAGAGCATTTTGCTGGGGGAAGATGAGAAACTTAACTGTGGCCATGCTGATGCTGCTCCTGTCCATTGTCTCTCAGGTCTGTGATGGGTTGGTGAAGGACTCGAGCCTGCCCGAGCCTCCTGGGAGGCCACACACTGAATACCAACCTCCCCTCAAACTCTGGGCTGGTGTTGACCAAGAGGAAACCAGGAAGCAGGTCTGTCCAGGGGAGCCAAGCCCTTGTGGTTTTGTCTGAAAGGGATTGGGTGTTGGGAATGCTCAAATAAGAAGCCTCAGAGGGGGTTTGATATATGAAACCCCTGCTGGGTTTAGTTTGTCAGCTTCAATGGTGTCTCAGGTCTTGGGCAAAGCTACCCAGCAACAGATTTTTTAAAATCTGTTGTGACTAAGTGCAACTGTTACCTAGTCCTCCTACAAAATCTGGGATCTCAATAACACCAAAAGTTTGAAGGAGAAACAGGCTCCATTCATTCTGCCTGGCAAAACCAAGCGGCGCTTGCTGTAGTTGCAGGAAGCCCAAGAAGCTGCCAAAAATGCTTAAAAAAAAAAACAAAAAGAAAGAAAGAACAAAGCCAACTTTATCTTGTTTAGCTACAAGGCTGGAATATAAAGGTTTCTCTGCTTTTGGGGATAGCCTCAAGCCCAGCCTGCAGGCCTGATGCCGAGTGGATGATTTCACAGTGAAGGCTTCCAGCCTGTGTCCCGGACAGTTTGGCTCATGCTAATCTGGGTGATACAGGGTGATGATGTTTGTCTTGGATGCCTAAAGCCGATGACTTTTATTTTCCTGCTTCCTCCTGCCATGAAGAGGAACATTTCCCTCTCCTTCTGTTACCTTTCTTGCAGCTTGCAGCGTAAAAATCTGAACAATTCACATGTTTTTTGTTCCTTACAAGTGTTTTCCAACCAACTGCTCCCAAATATGGTTGTGGTTTCTTGCCAGTGTGACAACAGCTGGGGTGTCTCAGGCTGCTCCTCCTAACCCTGCCGTTCCCTTTCCCCTTGCTTTTTATCTCCTTGGCTCTGATCCATCCAAGATAACTGGTTTTGCAGCACTCTCCTCTGCCTGGGTTTTTTCCACCCGGTTTTCTTCACTGGCAGCCTGGTGATCTCTCCTCCTCCTCTTTTATCTCCAGCTGTGCTGGGCTCTCTCCACCGAGTGAGGTGGACAAACTCAGCCCAAAGGTTTTGGCATTCATGAGGAAAAAATCTATGCATTAAACTTTTGGGAGTCATGGAGCTCAAACTATCTCTGCACCCCACAGCAGCAGGGCTTTTGATGTGAGCTTTAGCCAGGAGGTTTCCCTGCCCTTGCTGCATCAGTGAGATAAGCCAAAGCCCAGACACTAAACCCTCAGTATCCATATGGCAATTCTTCCCTGCAGGGCCCCTGGATTTGTCTCAGCAGTGGTTTTGCCACCTCTGTGGTTCTCCCACACGTAGAGAATCCAGCTTAGTGTCATACATTCATCTTTTGGAGGAGATACAGGATTCCAGTGAGCTGCAGGGGAGCACCAGTGTCCAGGTGGATCCAAATTCAAGTGGGTTGAAGTTGGAATTGGCTCTTTTCCCCTCAGCAAAGTGAGAGTTTAGGAATTTGCCAGGTGGCAGAGCTTCCATCTGTAGGAAGCTTCAGTGGAGGGATGCTGCTACAAAGCTCTCCAATGCTTCGAGATGACTTGGTCTTTCCTACCTCAGTGCCACCTCTCCAGCTTCCCAATCCTGGGTCATGTGCACTCGGAGATCTTTGAGGGTCTTTTAGGGAAAGAGCGAGGTTCCATCCTCCAGAAATGAAGCTGAGCACTGATATTGCTCCATATTTATCCCAGACATCCTTCCCAAATGTCCTTCTGTTCTTCTCCGAAGCGGCAGAGCGAATTCCTGCGGTGCCGGCGCCTCTTCATGGCCGTGGAGCGGGAGCGAGTGAGGGAGCAGCAGCGGCAGCGAGAGAGGCGGCACAGAGTTGCCCAGTGAGTGTGTGCAGCTGGTGGGGCCACCTCCTCCATCAGGACAGGCTCCTTCACAAGGTCAAAAAGGTCTTTTGAGCTTGTCTGGTGTAAACCAGGCACTAATCTGTAACCCCCCCGGGGTGGGATTCACACAACCAACCCCTCAAGAGAGACCCTTTGGCCATGTTGAGTCCTTGAGCACTTCTCTATCTGGTTTTCAAGTCCCTGTGCAGCCTGTTTAGGAGTTGGGGGCCAAAACATGAGGCTGGGAGAGGTTCAGCTTCCCAAACCATGACTCTGGGAACCCAAGGCTGTGTTTGGAAACTTTGGGGTGAGGTCACCTCGTTGTGGTTAAGCTGTGATTATTCCTGGCACCTTTAGTATCAGAACCTTCACCTTCACAGCCATAAAAACTTATACAGTGTAATAAAATGATTTCCAGGCTTTTGTTCCAGAGTTGAACACTTGGTATCTGTGTAAAAGTGTCACTTGTGATGGGGGTTTCTCAACCCTTGAATGGGTTCATTAAGGAGGAGCTCTGCAAATTCACAGTAAAATAGGAAAGATCCTCTAATTTTTGTTTTTTCCCTGGATTTTCTTTGAATGAACTGACCTAAATATGACCATCCTGCCTCTTCTGTGATCAGGCTTTTGGGGAGCAGGACAGGCACCCCAGGGCAGGATTTTAATGGGTGTTTTTTGGGAAAAACTGCCCATCTAAAGCAATGCTCCTCTGGCCGCATCCTGACATTCCAGTGGCACTTGGGAGCTTCGGAGAGCTTGTCCCTGTGAATGCTGGCAAGGCCCCAGGGACTTCCTAGTTAGTGTGATACCTTTTTATTATTATTTTTTCCCTTGGAATGTGTGCAGAGAAGAGCTGGGTGAGCTCTTCTAAAGAGAATTACGGGGTGTAAAGCCCCGAGCTGGCCTTGGCCTCAATTTCTGGAGCAGATTTATGGTGCTGTACTTAAGCTTAAATGCCGTACATTTCATTTTAAAAAACATTGCCAAGTTTATAACTCAACCAGAAAAGTTTGACTTCAGCACTTTCCTTCTGGATGTAAAGATTTGACCCCCTACATGAAGTAAGGTCTGAAATGTCCCATGACACTGCCTTCTTCCCAGCCTTGATTTTGGTTTTAATGCCCCCTGGCAAGGAGTGGCCTGGGACACATTGTTGCATTTGGGAATAAAATGTCAGATACTTTGGTGTAAAGTCTTTGTGCTTTGCAATTGCTGCTTGTCAGGGGAATGTGTGTTGTGTTTGGTGGGAATTACACGATTCATGCCTCCAGGTCCCGCTAAAGGGCTGGAGGGCCGTGTAGGTACAAGGGTGATTGAGGAAATAGAGGAAAACTTGGCTAAAAGTACATCTTAAAGCCTGTTGTGGAGTAAAGGTGGGATCCTTGGAGTGTCTCTGCTGTACCCAGCCGTGTCATGGTTCCCTGTCCTGGAAGCTGCTTACAGAAGGATCCAAGCTGCCTCATAATCAGAAGCAATGGGAAGCTGGGAGGCCGAGGTGTTGGTCCTTTCTGGTGGGTATTAAAGAGCCCAGCCTACATGCTAGGGTTAAGGAGAGAAGTGCAACTCTGGAGAACTGGAGGTGGCAGAAGCACGTGTGGGTGTGATGTAGGAAGGAGCTGGAAGAGGAAGTTCATGATGGTGAGAAAACAAGCAGGAAGAGTTTGAGGGCAGGAGAGCATTCACAGGCCCGTGTTGCCATATGGAGGCTCAGGAAGCTTTTTTTACCATTTTATGTTTAAAGCCAACGTATTTATTTTTATTTATTTATATTTAATGCTGTGATTAGTTCAGAATTCCTTTTGTCTTTGAAAGCAGCAGCATCACCCAGACTCCTGTGCTCTGACCTCACAGCCAGAGACCAGCCAGGAATGGAGGTCGGATGGGGAAGCTCCTTCTCTAAGCACATGTGTTCCTGCAGGATTAAGAGGGAGAAGGAGAATCTGCGCCGGGAGGAGGAGCAGAGGATGCGAGACGTGGCTGAGCAGCAAGGACCCTCCCCAGGAGAGGGAACCTGGGAAGCCCTGGCCCAGCTTCAGCTGGAGGAGAGGAGAGTGAAGGACAGGCAGCAGCGGGATAAGGAGCACACAAGGTACAGCCAGTCTGTGCTGCTTGTGCAGAGCCGGGTGCCACTGGCAGAGGTGAATGTTTGATCCCTTGCAGGTATGTGGAAGCTCTGAGAGCCCAGATGAGGGAGAAAATCAAACTCTCTAACATCGACTTGCCCCCACTGTGTTCCTGTGGGTCCGATTTCTGGGATTCCCACCCGGATACCTGTGCTAATAACTGTGTCTTCTACAAAAACCACAAAGGTAGGAGCTCCTGCTTCCAGAAACGAGACATCTGGGCCTGATTATACAGGGAGAAATCAAACCAGGATAGGTGTTTCCATGCTCCTGGCCTGCTGTGCAGAGATCTTCCTCCAAATATGCTCTGGAGAGGGCAAGTCAGGGGCTTTGCTGCTTGATCCAACCTCTGTCCCTTAGGGAGTGTAGTGGCATCCTCAGCAAGGCACCAGCCCCTACAATGTGTTAAGTAACACAGCTGTGATATGGCCACATGTGGCTGGGGACACAGCCATGAGGAAAATGCAGCAAAGCATCTCATTAGGGGCACAGAGCCCTCTGCCCTAAATGCTGAATCTTCTGCTGGGAGGATGCACAAAGGTGTGTGGAAAGGGCCTTCCTTAGGTGATGGAGTGCTCTGACCTTGAGCACAGCTTGGGAAAGTACCTAGCTGGGCAACTGGGAGTCATCTGGGAGGGAAAATGGAGACACTGGGGTTCATAAAATAATCTTTGGTTTGTGTACTGCTTTATATTCGGGAGCGTGCCGAGTGTGCAAACAAATGTGTGGAATGTCGATTTACCTTAAACCCCAATTGCTGTCTCTCTGCTCTGGTGAAAGGCTAGAGCCAAGCCCAGTTTCGGGCTCTAAGTGCAGCTCTGGTGCCCTGACACCCTTTCTGTGTCCCCATCCCACTCAGCCTACAGCCAGGCGCTGCACTCGGTGATCTCCTCCTGTGCCCAGGCAGCCACACGGCCTCTCCGGGACCTGGCTGCTCTCTGTGCCCGCTCGGGGAAGCGCCTGTGACCGAGGCAGCTCCGTGTCCCAGCGCCTGCTGTGAGGAGGGAGCGGGGCTGTGCTGTGTCCTGCCTGGCCCTCCACGCCAGCTGCCAGGACGGTGTCACCTTTGCTCTCCTGGTTTGTGTGCTCCAGTCTGTGCTGTGCCTCTCCCACTCTGCTCCAGGTGTGCAGTTGGCCGGGGCGATGGTCGAGGTGAAGGAGACGATTGCTCTGTGGCGTTGGTTTATGGCAGGCACTTGCATTCCAGCATTTGACTGTGGAATAAACTGTTTTCAAGGATTGTTTGTCTCATTTGAAGTGTGAAACGAGGAGAAATGAGGTGCCAGGGGTCAGTATCTCTTCAGGGAGGATTTCTAACCTTTCCCTGCTCCCTTCTCTCCCTTTTTTTAGGGCTTCTGCCAGCCCTTGCCACTTGGATCACCTTCCAGAGCCAGGTATTTATTGTTCCTACCTTCTTTTCTGTGTGAGGACCTCTCTTCCATTAACACCTACACAGCTTTGTACCTGACCCATGCTCTCGTAGCCTCTACTTTGCTCCAGAATGGAGAGTTTTTGTAGTAAAAAAGATCTGCAGCCCCTTGCAGGGGTGACTGGAGCAAGATGGGTTTTCCCAAAACTGCCTGTGGTGAGGTAACGCGGTCCTGGGCAGAGGTTGCTCCATGCCCTGTCATTAATATTTACTCTTTGCTGGCCGCCCTCTCCAATATTAACTGTGGCAGGAAGGATGGGTGGCTGAGCGTGCCGGATCATTTCTTTTCCCCGTTCCCATCCCATTGGGCACAAAGCAAACCCACCCCCGGTCCAGAGGTGGCACAGAGGCACAGAGCCAGGGACTGCTCCTCGGTTCCCCCTGGAGAATCATTCACTGAGGGGTCCGTGGTGGCTGATGCTGTTGATTAACAGCTGCTTGCGTCAGGGGAAGGTGCTGCAGCCCTAATTCAGGGTGCTGGAGTGGGTTTGGAAAGGGCAGGATCTGCCCTGTGAGGGGGCAGGGAAGCAAAGGGCTAAAGCTGCAAATGGGTTTTTTGTAACTGATTTCAGCTCTCGGGCAGCTGAGGACAAGCAGTTCCTTGGCACATCCCCAAGGGCTTGCTCAGGCCGTGGGGACCCCTGTTCCTACCTCTCTGGAGGGATCCCCGGTGGGCTGATTTGGGGCTTAGTTAAAGGAATAAATAAAGCTGTTGCTGCTCCTCATCCTCGATCTGCCTCTAGCAGGATAAACGGGATACTTTGAAAGGGGCGGTGAGAGGAGGTCTCCCCGAATCCCTGGCAATGACCCCAAAGCATGTCTGGGGTAGCTCAGTCAACATCAGGGCAGTAAAGCTTGTTCGGGGGTTGCTGGGAATGGGAGTGGAAAAGTTAAATCCAGTTTTTTCTGCTGGAAAAAACCAGCGTCTGGGAAGCTCAGAGAGCCCCGGGGGGAAAAGAACCGGGCTGGTCGGTCCCTTCGGGGCTTTGCCGCCTCCCGCTGCCCAGCGCGGCTCTTCCCTCGTTCCAGCCGGATTTGAAGGGGATTTTTGTTTTCGGGGGAGCGAGCACAGCCTGGTTCACCCCTCGCCGCCGGGGCTGTGCCCGGGCAGGGCCGGGGCGGGACCGGGGCCGGCGGGGCGGGAGCGGCGGCCCCGGGGGCGGTGAAAAGGAGCNCACCAGAATCGGGACAAAGGGACCGGCACCGGGATCGGGACCGGCACCGGCATAGGGACTGGCACCGGGATAGGGACCGGCACCGGCATAGGGACTGACACCGGGATAGGGACTGACATCGGGATAGGGACTGACACCGGGATAGGGACTGACACCGGGCAGGGACTGACACCGGGATAGGGACTGGCACCGGGGTAGGGACTGGCACCGGGCAGGGACTGACACCGGGATAGGGACTGACACCGGGATAGGGACTGGCACCGGGCAGGGAGGGTATCGGTGCCGGTACAGGGACAGTCTCTGGAACGGGGCTCACTCCTTCGTGGACCAGCACAGG
Source organism: Pachycephala philippinensis (assembly GCA_013397055.1). Classification (NCBI taxonomy): domain Eukaryota; kingdom Metazoa; phylum Chordata; class Aves; order Passeriformes; genus Pachycephala; species Pachycephala philippinensis. The sequence goes on from VWZT01005343.1 coordinate 83,385, forward strand.
ACTAGAGACTGGCCCTGGACACAGGAGCCGACACCAGGCTGGGGACCAGACCCGGCACAGGGATCAGCCCTGGGTTAGGGAGGAGGGGGTGTCGTTCCACTGGGGACTGGCAACCTCTGGAAGTGGAACTGGGATAGAGACTGGCCCTGGACAAACGGACTGGCACCAGCACTGGGACCAACGCCGGACTGGAGACCACTTGTCTGGGGACTGACACTGGGACAGGGACCAGACTTGGATTGGCAGGTCACTTTTTGTGGGGACCGGCGCCAAGATGGGGATGAGACCTGGGGTGGGGACCTGCACTGGATTGGGGGGTCACTCGCCCAGGGCCCAGCATCGCCCTCAGGCACTGGACCCACTGTGAGGTGGGGTCAGCCCACACTGATTGCAGCTCAGGGCTTTGGACCCAGCCCAGGAGCAGGGGGGATCCCCGACATGGGCAGCAGCACCCGCCAGCCTCCAGATGTCTCAGGCCCCCATGCTCAAAATTCAGTGGGATGTGGCCAACACAGAGACCTCGCCGGCTGCCTTCTCTTTTGATGAGGTGATGGGCCTGCTGCCCATTTAATTTCAATTAATATTTGGATTTTTTGGAAGCCCATTGTCAAACACTCCCCCTGGTTTTCCATCAGGTGGAATTTTCACTGCCAGAACACATAAGGTAAAAAGAAAAAAAATGACACTGAAGTGTCTGGCCCAGGCACTGCATGTGAAGTTTATCTTCCCCTTCCCTACCGTGGCCTCTCTACTCCTCTTGGATCAGCCCTGCAGTCACTAGCAGTGATTTTGGGTGGTTTATTCATTTTTTGGGGTGGAAAGCAGCAGTTTCTTAGCCACAGTGCAGCCTTGGAGCTGGCACCCCAGCACAGGGGGTTGCCCTGGATTTGCAGAGCATCCCAGCCATCATTGCTGCAGCTCCAGGGAGAAGTGAAACTGCACAGAGGAGCAGGATGGGCCAAAACCACCAAAAAAGGGGTTGTTGTTTTTCTAGACTTGGAGCAACCCCGTGACATGTCTGTGTGCTGCAGCTGCCCCTGATCACTTGCATCCTCTGTGCTGCCATAAAACCCTTCCTGAAGGCAGGATAGCTCCTTCAGAGATGCCCATCTTGCTCCAGAGAGCACTGGATCCTACTTGGGATTCTCCAGGCTTTATCTATCAGCTTTGATGGGAGCAGCATCCCCATTTCCTGAGTCCAGACTCCCCCACTTCCCTGTGTTTAATCCAAGCAAAGAGGGTGAAATGGCTATTTGGTGGAGGAAGGGGAGCTGGTATTGCCTAGGGCATCCCACCCCCTGCTTCTTTTTTCCAGCTTGTCTTTGATTAACCCTGGGAGTGATGATGAATCAGCGCAGTTTCCACTTGTGACACCAGGAAGGCACTTGCTCACCCCGTGTTTCGGTGGGATGTAACTGCTTGAGGAGGTGGAAACTCTGCTTGATGCTCCCCACAAAACTCAGCTGATCTTTTTAAGCCGCAAGCTGGGCTTTTTTGGGGGGGGCTGTTCACTTCCTGACCAGCTCAGCTGAGCTGATTCAGGTCACCAATCCAGTAGAAGAGCCCCATTGGGTGCTGAGGCCACCCATCCCTGTCCCACAAACCCTGACCTCTCTGCTTCCTTCCTCCCACAGCTATCGGGGACTGACTTTGGTACTGACCTTCCTCTCCTACACCAGCTACCACCTCTCCCGAAAACCCATCAGCATCGTCAAGGTGAGCTCCAGCCTCACCACAGCTGTGGGCACAGGGAACCTGGAGAGGGCACATGGGGAGGGGGGTGCTGACAGCACCTCGATTTCACCCCCTCTCTCTCCCTGCAGAGCCAGCTGCACCCCAACTGCTCAGCCTTGGGCCCGAACCCCCGCAATGACTCCAACAGCAGCACATGGTGCAGCTGGGCCCCTTTTGGTAAGGCTGAGCCCCCCCAGGCACCCCAAAACCCATGTTCATGGCAGCCAAGCTGGGCTCCCCCCATTCCCTAAAACCAGGCCGTGGCTGGGGTTTGGCAGGGGGCCGGCTGCTCGTTAGGCACCCGGAGGTAATTAAGTGGTGAGTGTCTGTCCCATGCCCCTGGGCCGAAGGGCAGCAGCGGGTGGTGAAATCCAGGACAGGACAGAACCAGGTCCCAGTGCTGGTGGCACCCAGCCATGCTCCCAGAACCCCCCTTGGAGACGAGGCTTTTGGGAATGGGGGGCAAGACCTAGCCAGCAGCCTTGGGGAGGGGACACAAGATGGGGGCCAGGCTGAGGTGGCCCTAATATTTGTTTTCCAGATGGGGACAACTACAAGGAGCTTTTTGGGGCGCTGGATAATGCCTTCCTGGTGGCCTACGCCATCGGGATGTTTATCAGGTACCCAGGGCCTTTCCCTCCACACACGAGTTTGCACCAATCTGCTGGAAACTGGTTTCCATTGGGATGGGGTCATGCTGACAGGAAAGCAGCCAGGGATCCGCTCAGGATTCAGGTACTGGCTCAGTGTGGTAACACCCATCGGTGGCATCACCCCTGACAGCTTCTGTTGTGCTCTTCCCTCTCTCTGCAGCGGCATTTTCGGGGAGCGCCTCCCTCTGCGCTATTACCTGTCGGGGGGAATGGTGCTGAGCGGGCTCTTCACCGCGCTTTTCGGCCTCGGCTACTTCTGGGACATCCATGTCCTCTGGTACTTCATCGTTGTGCAGGTGTGTTGTGCCGGAGGATGCCCAGGCTTTATCACCGTGGCCTCATCCCAGTTTTTCTGTGGCCTTCAGGGATTGGGGTGGCCCAGTTTCTGAGCAGGGGATCACCGAGCATTTCCACTCCCCGCAAAACCTGGCTGTGCGTGGCGTGGGCGTCGAAACCGCCGGGTGTGCCCGTCCCCGAGCAGTGCGGGCAGCTGGTTTGGCAACACCAGCCACTCCCAGTTTAGCCATGGGAACGATGCAAACGGCTCCAGGATTGCCCCAGCAGGCAAAAAACCAAACAAACCCAGTGTTTTCTTAACAGCTTTGGAATAGGGGTGGCTATTTTCAAGCCCAGTTGCCCAAACCAGTGCAGGGCTCCGTGGCTGTAGCTGGTGCTTGCTGGGTGATGCTCCCAATCTCTTGCCAGGTCTGCAATGGGCTGGTGCAGACGACCGGCTGGCCTGCCGTCGTGGCATGCGTTGGAAACTGGTTTGGGAAAGGAAAGTGAGTTTTTCTCCATGTGTCCCATGCCAGTCCTGGTCCCTGTTGACCCTGGCAGCCACCCCAGTGGCACTGACCCGGCTGTGTCCCCACCAGGAGAGGTTTGATCATGGGCATCTGGAACTCGCACACCTCCGTTGGCAATATCTTGGGGTCGCTCATCGCTGGCACCTGGGTTTCCTCTGCCTGGGGCCTGTCCTTCGTTGTGCCTGGCATCATCATCGGCACCGTGGGCATCATCTGCTTCTTCTTCCTCGTGGAGTGTGAGTGTTGTGCTCTGGGCCACAGCAGACAACCAGTGTAATATATACAATTTTCCACCTTGCCCATCTCTAAGCATTTTTGGCAATCCCAAATACTTATTTTCATCCTGTGGCTAGCAGGGACATGGATCTGACCACCACGGGGATGCTCAGCATCCTTCGGGGTTGTCCAGGCAGGCTCATCCCCTGTCCCAGTCACTCCTGAGCCTGTCTTTCTAGGAAATATCTAGGAAGTCCTTTGGGTTTTTATTGGGGAAGAAAGTACCCAGAGATGCAGCCTGGACCTGGGGGTTCCCAGCCCCTGTGAGGTGCTGGAGGGAGAGCAGGTGGAGTGGGGCTGGTCCAGGCTCTCACAGGGTGTTCCTTCTCCCTGCAGATCCTGAGGATGTTGACTGCAGCCCACCTCTGCATCACGTGAGTCGCGCCGATTTTGGGCTTGTCCTGGGCTGGGTGTCACTCAGGGTACAGCTGGGTCACCAGGCTGCAATGGCAGGAATTAGAGCAGTGCTCAGTTGTCACAGGGAATGGTTGTTGCTCTGTGAGCATCCTCTGGGTCATGCCCTGGCCATCCAAGCATCTGCCCAGCAGATCCAATGTTTCAGCCTCTTCCAGCCGTGACAGCCACATCTCCTGCTTTCGGCTTGCTTTTAGATGGCCTGTGACGAGGATCCTGGAGGAGTGACCACCAGTGAGAAGGATCCTGAAGCAGTCATCCCCAATGAGGGCCCACTCAGCCTCTCAGGCCAGAGCAGTGCGGATCACTCCAACAGCCCCAAGGAGCCAGCTGAGGAGCCCGAAGCCATCAGCTTCCTTGGGGCACTTCGGATACCTGTGAGTGCTGGGATGGAGGAAAGAGCAAAGCCAGAGCAGCTCAGACCATCAACAGAGTGTCCACAGGGTAGAAAATGGGCAAAACCCACCATCTGGAGGAGGTTGGGAGAAGGAGGCTCCTCTGATGTCCCCTCCTCTCCTCCCAGGGCGTGGTGGAGTTCTCCCTGTGCCTGCTCTTTGCCAAGCTGGTGAGCTACACCTTCCTCTACTGGCTGCCCCTCTACATTGTCAACGTCGGTGAGTTTTGGGGACAGCGAGGCGGGAACGAGCCTTGCAAGGGAAGCATCTTCTCACCCCTCTCCTCTCCCTCACAGCTCATTTTGGTGCCAAGGAAGCCGGGGACCTGTCGACCCTCTTTGATGTCGGGGGTATTTTAGGTTTGTCAATGTACCAGGGTGGATCGGGGGTGGATCAGGGATGACTTAGGGACAATCCTGGCCTTGACCAGCCTTGGCTGGTCCCCCCTACAGACAACACCATCTCTTTCCTCAGGGAGGTTTATTCAGTGTTCACAGCACTCAGCAGGCAGCAAACACCCCTCAATTTTATTTTGGCATCCATTTGTTTTGATGACAATCGCAGCCTCTTTCCTCAGGTCTTGCTTGCTCAGGCACTCCTTTTCCTACACTTTGCAAGCATGGAAGAGACCAGAGCTGCATGGAAGTGCTGAGAAACCGTCTGCAGGGAGGAAGTGATAAATCAAAGCTCTTCACTCTGATATTATTATGTTTAACCTTGGAGGCACACTGGTCAGAAGATGGGGGATGAAAGAGCATCACGTTGGATTTGGGGCCAAGCCAGGGCAAAGCTCCGCCTTTGGGGTGGTGTGACTGACACCTTCCTTGCAGGGGGGATCTTCGCCGGCCTCATCTCTGACTACACTGGCGGCAGGGCCACCACGTGCTGCGTGATGCTGGTGGTCGCCGCTCCCATGGTGAGCTGTCACGCGGGCCCCGAGCCCCGTCACGAGGGTTTGCCATCCTCCGGCTGCTTTGAGTCACAGCTGCCTTCCTCTTCCCGGGATAAACCGGTCATGCGCTTGGCTGAGATGAGAGCTGGGATTGATTCACGTGCCCAGATGTTCCCGGGAGGGATGTCCAGCTCTAGGGGCTGGGAGGGGATTGCAGAGTCCTTGACAACTAAAAAAACCCTGTAGGTTTGTTTCTTTCCCATCCTGCCATAGTTCTGCTCAAAGCCTTGGGAGTCCCACCGAGCTGGTCCAGCTTTTGTCTCCTTGATTTTCAACCCAAAAGCCCCCATGCCAATGGCCTCATGCTCTGCTGGAGCTTGGCCTGGACGTCCTTCCCAAGCACCTGCACGGAGCTCATTTGGCCTTGCTTCCACAACGTGGCTAATTAGCTGTAATCCAATCCTGGCTGGCTCCGGGATGGGAGCTTCTCCCGCTGAAGGAGCTGGCGCATGCTGGGAAGCAGAGGGCCAGGTCACATCCACAGCCCCGATAGCGCCATGGGGGTAAATTAATGTCTGGCTGCAGCCATGGGAGGTGTTGGAGCCTCGCTGGCCATAAATTGTGGCAGCACCTCTGTTTGCCAGCTGCCAGGTATTTCATCGGTGGGATGCAGAGGTCAGGGGTGCACTCAGCCCCTCATCCCAGCTGGCGCTTGGCACCAGCAGTAATTCAGGTCCCCACGTTCTCCATCCCATCCCCAGGGTAATGCTGCAAGAAAAATGCTTGGTAAAACAGCTGGAATAGCCATAACTGGTTCTCCTTGTGTCCCTTTTCCAGCTGTTCCTGTATAACCATGTCGGTCAGAATGGCATTGGCACATCAATAGGTAAGGAGCTCCGTGGTGCAGCCTGCTCCTGTCACTGAAGTGGTGATGGAAGACACTGTGGATTCACCTGCTTTTGTTCCTCCTCTTGAGCCAGGCTCCTAGGCTGAATTTGGGGGAGGGTGGTGTTGGGTGAGTGTTCACTGCCTGCTGGGTGGGATCTCCATGGGAAAATGAAGATGCACGGGAGATGGATGCGTGGGACAGCGATGTCCACACATGGGCTGGGGATGATGGATCCAATGTCCTGCTGCTCCCTGCACCTAAAGATTTAATCTCTTCCCGGGTACGTCTGCAGCGATGCTGATCATCTGTGGTGCTCTGGTTAATGGGCCCTACGCGCTCATCACAACAGCGGTGTCGGCAGATTTGGTAAGAGGTGCACCTCAGACCCCGCCACGCTGCCCTTGCACACCCAGAGGCTGTTCCCCCTTTCCCAGAGGGATGTTTTGCTGGGATTTTTGCATTTTACCATTGTTTTCCAATGCCTCCGAAGCCCAGTGGAGAAGGGAAGAGCTGTCACTCTGGTGCTGTGCTCTGCACCCTCCCTTAAACGCAGGGCTTTTTCCTGTTGCTTTTTCGCCTTGGCCACATGACTGTGTTTCAGCTTTGCTGCATCTCCCTCTTAGCACAAGCAGAGTGGAAATATTTGGTGGCAAATCACCTGGGAATTTCTGCCCGCTGTTGGCGATCCAGGTTTTGCCATGGTTTGGCTGCAGGCAGCATTTGAGTTTGGTCTTCCCGTCCGTGGCTGGGTCTGACACATGGAAATTGCTGCCTGGAACATTGGCCTCGCTCTGGGATTTGCCAGCTGTGCACCCCAAAGCTGCTTTTGCTCCTTGGGTTTTATTCCTCCATGCTTACAGGGAACCCATGAATCTCTCAAAGGAAATGCCAAAGCCCTTTCGACAGTCACGGCCATCATTGACGGCACGGGATCCATTGGTGTGTATGGCCAGGGGATGCTGGTTCCTGGGTGTCCCTGTCCCCTCTCAGGGGGAACAGGGGCTGACGTGGCTCATGTGCCCTCGCAGGTGCTGCGCTGGGGCCGCTGCTCGCCGGGCTCATCTCTCCCACGGGCTGGAATAATGTGTTTTACATGTTGATAGCAGCCGACGTCCTGGCTTGTCTGGTAGGTCTCTCCTCAGCAGGACTCCTTTCTCTACCCTGGGGTGTCACAGGCTCCCTTTTAGCTCTCTGCTCACTGGTGGAGGGCACAGATGGTTCTCAGAAGACATCCAGGCACAGGGCAAACTGCAAAGGCCTGTATCGACTCCAAGCCTCTGCCTTCACTTGGCTTTTCCCAACAACTTCATTCTCGCATGAATTTAGTTCACATGATCTTTGCTAGGAAGAGCTGTAGAATTGGTCTCCATGAAATACTCATGCCAAGGCTGGAGGCTGCAGTGCCACCAGCCTTGCAGCGATCCTCCACCCTTCCTTTTGCAGCTCCTTGCTCGTGTGGTGGTCAAAGAGGCCCGTGGCTGGTGTGGCTACATGGCGAGGCAGAGAGGGTATGTAATTACCAACCTGGGGCAGCCTCTGGTCCCACAATGCCAAAACCCGGTGTCGCTGCCGCTCCAGAAAGATGTTTGTTATCCCTTGCTGTCGCTGCTGCATCTTCGCGTGGGCGTCGCCTCGGGCTTGGCGAGGCCGTCTGCCTGATGCCTCCCTCCCGTGGCCACAGAGACATTTCCACCTCGAGCCAAGGCAGCACCTGGGGGATTTTAGCCATCTGCACCTCAAAAAACACTTGGGGTGCTAAACACACCGTCCTTGTGTCTTTATAGCTCTAGTGTGCAGCTAACAGAGTCAGTGATGGATGGGAAGTAGCTCGGTGTAAGTATCTCCACTTGAGCCCTGAGGATTAAACGCAAACACAAGCTTGATTCGTTCTGATTCCGAGTTTCACTTTGCAGGCTCAGCCTAGAAATAGCCACTCCCCCAATCACTCAGGGCCGAGATCAAGATTTGGGAATCAAAGGATCAAATTGCAAAGGCTGGGGAAGGGTGCGGGAGGGTGGGGGGCTGGGAGGAAAGGGGGAGAGGGGGATGTGGCTGAGCACTGCATCCTTGTCTCCAGCTGACTTAGGAGATGTTGGCCCAGATGCCCAATCGATTGGGATTGATTAATGCACTTGGAACAGCTGAATTTATAGGCTTTGCCCACCTGTGCTACTGAGCTTGATTACACGCAGCCAGGGCTCGCTAATCAAATCTGCAGCCGAATCACTGCAGCGAGTGTATAAATAATCTCCAAATCAGCACTGGCCTGGCTCCCATTGCCACCAACACTCCCATGTGACACCTAGAGAAAGGGGCCACAGACTGTCCTGGCAGTGGGGCTGCCAGACCCCGACCCCCCGCGAACATTTCGTCCCTTATGTCTTGTGTTTGCAGGTGAAAGACCAATAGTCTGGGCCTCGTGCTGCGGTAAGTGCAGCCCAAATCTCCTTCTCCGGCTGCCGGTGGAGGGCTGTCGGGCTCCGCTCTCTTGTGCCGGGGCTGGTTAGGGTGAGGACTGTCCTGGAGGGCTTGATAGCATCTGTGTTTGCACCAAATTCCAGCTGGTTTCTGCTGGGGGAAGCAGCTGGCTCCGTTTGTGGGAATACTGCAATGTCTTGAGGGCTTTGGGGAGCGTCTCTGGAGCAGCTTGCAGAGAAGAGGCACAAACTCCGTAGGATTTTTGGGGACATTTCAGCTTTGGCCAGAGACAAAACAGTGGCTGGATCTCCTCCTTGCGCCTGCTTCTCCTCCTGGTGGTGCAGACGGGGCTGGGCTTTCCCGGCAGAGCTGTTTTCCCTTCCCATCTCTGGCAGCATCGCGGTGTCCACCATCGGTCCCAGCGCCTGCGGAACGCTGCGCTCCGCGCTCAGCCGCTCGCTTCTCTGCTCTCCCCGCAGGTTTAAGGAGTTTTGACGTGCCCCCTGCGAGCCGCCCCGAGCCCAGAGGGAGGAGAGAGGCTGGGGCACACCGGGAGCGCGGGCGTCTCGGCAAAGCTGCAGCCCAGCCTCGGGCACGGCCCCGGGGGCTCACTGCCACCATAGGTTTGCTTCCAACGGAGGCAGGGGCGAGGAGCAGTCAAAGGGCCCTGGCCAAAAGGTTTTCTGGGTCAGTTCTCCACCATCGGCCGTTTTATTAATAAAAACGTGCAAAACCTGTGTGGCCACTCCGTGCCATGTCCTGGCAGGGCTCAGCCCCCTCGTAGGGGGCAGTGGTCACACCCCTCTTCTTGCTGTTTTCCACGTGCAGTGTCTTGTTCCTGAGCCTGCCCCATGCAGATGCTTGATATTCCAGGGTCTGGATCAGGAGGATGATGCCAAATCACTTCAGGCACTGCCTCACCAACAAAGCACTGCTTATTCTACACAGAGAACACCCCTGGGCTGTGCCCAAATTAAGCTGGATTTTCTCCTTAGCTCATCCCACTGCAAAAAACGACCCAACCCAACATTTTTCCTGATTATTAATATTCCAAAATCACACCGTTTCGCTGCACAAGAAGAACATACATCAACCCCCACAGCCCGGTGAACCATTCACACACTGGGGCTGCTCTCGGTCCGGTGCGGGCAGCTGATGATCTTCGTTAGACACTTCCTAATTAGGAGGGGCCCCAGGAGGTGCTGCTGGCTGCCAGCCCTGCAGGCTCCCCGGGCAGGGACAGGGCTCAGAGGCCCCCCCAGTGTCACTTGAGTGAAGGCAGGGCCAGCTGTGCAGCCAGCTGTGTGCCCTGGGGGGGCTGACTTTGATGTGTGTGTGGGGTGCTTGGAAGCCACAGAGCTTTGGCCCCGATATTTTAGACCCCAGCATGCTCCCAGTCACTCCTGCTTCTTCCCAGTTGCTTTCAGCATGCTTTCAGCATGACCCCAGTTTCTGTCAGTTGCCCAAAATGTGGTCCCAGTTGCTCCCAGTATGATCCCAGTTGCCCCAGTTGTGGTCTCAGTCCCCTCAGCATGGTTCCAGTACCTTCCAGTTGATCCCAGTTGCTCCCAATGTGTCCACATTTTCCTCCCAACGTGGGCCCAGCAGCTCTCAGGGATGTGATTCCAGTCCCTCACCCTCCGGGGATTGTGCCCGGGCAGGCTCCAGCTCTGTGCCCAGGGCAGAGCAGTGCCCGGTGCCAGGGGCTCTGTGCATACCTGGGATAAATTGGAGCTCTAATTGACTTCACCTCCTTGGATCTTGACCCAGGGAGAAAACATCTGGGCCTGATGTGATTTTATTAAGTGCTGATTTCATCAGCAAAGGGGAAAAAGAGAGGGGGGTGAGGGGGGAAAGAAAAAAGAGGAAGCTTGCTAGCCAGTTGGATCAGCTCCCTGTAAACCTCTGCAGGTGATGGAGTGGCACAGGGAACAGGCAGCTTGGAGAGTGGCAGCTGCACGTTTGAGGTGGCCAAACAGTGACGGCCTTCAATCCCTTCCACTCTGACCAGTGGTGCTCAACAGGCCTTGGAAACTTGCTGGTTGCCTGGGAAAAAAAAGCAGGAAAAATGATGGAGGAGGCAGAGAAAAACATAATCCCCAATTTCCCTTCTCCCCAGGAAAATATCAATTCCTCTGGGCTAAACCCTGATGGAGCCATAGGGAGAGGTGTCAGGACAAGGTCTGTCCTCAGCAGAGCCCAGAGTCTGACCCTGCAGCGTCCCCAGGCCACTGCCTCGTGGCTCCTGTGGCCTCTGAGGGCACAGGGATCCTCATGCCAACAGAGATCCACGTGCTGGGCTGGGAATGGCTCTTCCAGTGCACGTGTGATGGAGTTTTCACACTGCTTTATGACCATTCTCATGTGGGGGGCCACGAAATACATGTTCAGGCAAAAAATCCCATAAGTCCTGACACACACGGGGGCTTATTGCAACAGCAAGTTGGTTTGGGGTTTTTTCTCCCCCTTTCTTCCTTTATTTTTGCCTTTCCCCCCTCCTGCTTGTTCTTTCAGCTGCTTAGAATTTTTCCAGGACAAATTTAGGCCTGGGCCATGTCCCACTTATGTTTGGAAAGTCTGAGCAGCCTTGGCTGCGCTGCCAGGAGCGAGGAGAAAGGGCACACAGCCCATGGCAGTTTTAAACTTAAAATAAAAAGAGCCAAGTGCCAAAGAAAACTCCAGATCTCACTGAGCTTTGGAATGGAGGGGTGAGTGGGAAGGCAGAGAGGGGATCCCCTGGGTTTGCCTTAGCGAAAAAACTGCTTAAACGGAGCTGAGCTCCTCTGGGAGGAGTCTGGAAGACAGCTTGCCTTGTTCCTCCTCTGCTGGGTAAGGGGCTGCTGCTTTTCCTCTGCCACGAGCCCCTTGGGCACTGCATGGCAGCGAGGGGCTGTGCCAGCCCTGAGAGCAGGGACATGTGTCCACCTCCATCCTGTGATGGGACAAATCCCACCTGAAATGGGCTCTTTAGGTTTGGTCTGGGCTCTTCAGGCTTGGGTTTTTCTCTAGGTGACCCCAGAGTCCCCCAGCACAGCAACACCATTCACCAGGAGGCAGATTGGGAAGAGGTTGCACACACGGATTTTGGAGGAACGCCGCTGGTCTGCTGGGAAGGTGAAGAGGTGGCTGGGGCACGGTCTGTAATTACCTATGCAAGGAGCAGCTGGCAAAGGCTGAAGGGCTTTTTAATTAGCAGCCAAAGGCAAATCAGGATCCAACAGCAGGGAAGCTGAAGTCAGCAAAGTCAAGGTGGAAATCTGAGGGCAGTTTTTCCAGTGAGGGTAATTAAGTGCCAGCAGAGAGCAGCGTGAGACATGAGGAATTGCCGTCATTCAAGGACCTTAAATCAAGGAGAGGAGCTTCCCCTGCAGACACTCGTGCTCCCTCCACCTCTGCTCTGGCGCTGCGCCCTGCCTGGCCTCAGGCAGGAGGGAGCAGCTGCCCTCGGGCTGGGGAGCCTGGGACTGGCTGGGCACCGGCATCCTGCTGCAGGAGCATCCCTGCTCGTTTCTGACAAGCCACACAGAGAATTTAGGGGGAAAAAAGGGCTGGTTTTCCACCTGACCTAAAGGCAGCCAGTCTGCCTTCACCCTGGCACATGGTGTCTTTTAGCACAGTGGGTTTATTGTGGTGAAATTCAGCCCAATTTTTTGCCTGCATGGGGCTTGCACAGATCTGATTCTCTCATGCTGTAAGAGGAGGGCTGGACCAGTTTGGGCTGGAGGAGGGCTCCTTGGCTACAACATCCTCCGAGGCTCCAAAACCCTCACCAGCAACTGAGAGGTTGGGGTTTAAGACAAACCTGCCCTCCTGTGGCACATTAATTCCAAAATAAAGGATCAGGCTGCCAGATGGAGGCAGATGTGCCAGCAAGGGTTATCCTCCAGGAGCTGGAGGTTTGGGATGGGGATGGAAGCAAAAAATCACCATTTGGGGCTGGTTGGGAAGCAGCTCTGGCTCATACCAATTCCTTGACGTGGTCTTTCCTTTTCCAAAAATAAACAGGAACCGTTTGGAAAGCCCCTGTGTGGGGAGGAGCAGAACTCCCCAGAATAAATAAATACACAGAGAGCCCGGCTTGAGTTCATCCAGCTGGTTGTTCCCCACTGCCAAGGGTTGAGAAGGATGAGGATGGAGCTCGAAATGTCTTGGTGGGGGTGAGAGCACATGAGGCTCCTTCCTCTCAGTTAATGGGATTTTTGGGAAAATGCTGAAATGGCCTCCTTGAGCAGGAGCTACTTGTCTCTCTTGCAGCTTTCTGCTCTCCCCAAAATAACTCCTGTGCTATCAGCCTTTCGACTCATTTTAGTCACAAACAGTTTAAGGGGACAGAAAAAGCCCTTATTTGGGTTTAATTACAGAGCAAAACGGGGAGAAGTTTCACGTTTCTGCTTTTAGGGCTGGGTTTTTAGTGCCCCAGCTGCTTTTGCTGTGGTTTCCCTCCCATTTGTTGGACTGAAGCCCTGGTGAAACGCCGCCGTGGCCTCACTGAGGCTCCCCAAACCATCCCAAAACCAGGGGGATAACGACACGGCAGGCACAGAGCTGGAGCTGCCAGACAAATTCCATGTTCATAAACGTCATTAAGATGATGAATTAAATATGAATTTTGTTTCAGGAGTAACATCAAAATCACCAAGAGACCCCAATGTGCTTGTGTTGCAAAAACGCTCGGCGTGTTCCTTAACACGATTTTTCAGTTCCCTTGGACACAGGCATCAGGACAGGAAGGGGTTGAGCAGTTTGGAAAGCAGAGATGCCTCTTCTCTGCTTTTTTTGGGACTGTACTTACATTTTTTAGCTGACTGAGTAAGTGCTCTGGGGTGCTGGGGCATTTTCTGCCGGGGAAGCATCACCTCCACACCCACTGGCTCTGACTTATCAATCTTTCATGTCCTGAAACCCCGTTTGGTGAGTGACAGCTGTCAGGACAGGGCTGGAAAAAGCCAGTCGGTTCTTTAATTTACTGTCTTCAGTTCAAAATGAAAAATTAAAAAAAAAAATCTCTAAAATGGGGAAAAAAAAATCTAAGTTTCTGCCCTCAAGTTTTTGGCTCTATTGACCCTGACCGCTGCTCTGCTTCAGTGGGAACGTTCCCCTGGCTTCCCCCAAAAAATAGGGACAAAAATGGGATTCAACCCCATAGCAAAACAGTGAGAGTGTTTTCTCTCCCAAGAGGGAAAGAGGGACAGGGAAGGGATTGGGGTTGACCAGCAGCTTCAGCAGGATCTGGGCTAGAATCGAGCAGTGGTTTGAAGTTTCAGGGTAGCAGCAGCTGTGAGCCTGTGGTGGCATCCAGGGTGACACCTCAGGGCTCTTCCCAGGCAGGGAACACTCAGCTATCAGTGAGGGGTTTCCCATGGCTGGCAGGACTCAGCACAGGAGGTGAGACACAGCTTTTCCCTCACTCCTGGGGAGGGCAGCTTTCCATTGGCTGTTCTGGCATCATTTTGCACATTATTCACTCCCCACTCCAAAGCCCCCGATTTCCAGTCCAAGGGACCATCCCAAACAATCCACAGCCACACACTGATGTTTGTTTGGGTTTTTTCCTCAAACCCTCATGTCTGCCCCAGAAAAAGGCAGTTCTCATGGGCACTGTCACCACAGTGTGGCCAAACGTGACATCCCTGTAGAATAAATAAAGCCTGAGCCAGGGATTTCTCCAAGAGTTTTATTAAACCACAGTCAAAAAGGAGCAGTAACAAACCATTTCTTGTGGGTAACAGTAACAAACCATCTCGGTTCAGTTCAGGGCACTGAATCAGGAGCAGCACCAAGTGCCTGGATCTCAGCTCTCCTGTAAATGAGAGCAGGATTCAGAAGTTCACACACCTTTGCAGGTGCAGAGGTTTGAACCCCCTGGGGAGGAAGGGGCTCGTGCTCAGACCAAACTTTGCTTCTTAAGATGAAGCAAAGACTCCACTTGCTTCGCTGGCTCTTTCTGAGCTCAGAAAAACCATTGTGGTCACCTCCAGAACAGCCTCCTGGTCTCTCTTTCTGATTTATTCTCACGAAATCAGGATTTCCCCTTTGCAGAGATTGCTGTCTCTAGCTGCTGTGGAGCGGCTTGGCATACACAGGCTCCATGAGGTGGTAAATCAGGAGCAGGAACAGGCACCCAAGGAAGACCAGGCTCATCACAGCCAGGAGGATGAAGCGGCCGATGAAGAAGGTGTCCACAATCTGCAGGGAAGAGAAACACAAAGATCCTGGCACGTCACAGCCCCGGTCTGCTCCAGGATGGAGCACACCACGCCCTGGAAAAGAGAACCTCTGGGGCTCCCCCAGGTTTCTCTCCTCGCTTTTCATCCCTGGCACAGGCACCCTCTGTGGGATGCACAGTGTGCGACAAATGAGCACGAGAATCCCTGCAAAAAGCTACTGGGAATGTCAATGTGGAGCAGCACAGTACTGAGCACAGGGAGGAGACACGAGTCAAGCCCTGAAGCAGTTCTCCCCAGCCACAAACCTCCAGCTCTGATTCCCTTTTAGAAGGGAGACAGTGAGAAAAGAAAAAAAAAAACACAATTAAAAAAAAAAGCTGTGGTAGCTAGGCAAGACACAAAGAGAAGCCCACAGCAAGGAGGCTGTTTATGAAATCCCCCTCTCTGCTCCCCAGACCCCCCAGAGCTCTGCTCAGCCCCGGCTCAGCTTTATCCATCGCATTAGCTCAGCCCTGGTGCTGCTGCAGAGAGTCTCTGGTGAGCGAAGAGCCGGCTCCTTCTGCACGTTTCACTTTTTAATTAGCCAATTAGCAGAGTTTTGGTGCAGAAAGCCCAGGTCATGTATTATTGATAGGCAGGGCAGGTCCAGTCCAATTGAAGATCCGTAAAAAAATAAGCTTTCCAATTCCATTTGCCTCCCAGGCAACAAATACGTGCTGGGCTGCCCTTCATCTCACTCCTAACCTTCACACAAGCAGGTCAGATGCGACACAGAGAGAAGAAAAGAACCTTACAAGTGTCTTTTAGTAGGGATTTACACAGATCGAGAACCAGAAGAGCAATAATTAACATGCATTAATAATAGAACAGAGGAAACGGCACCTGAAAGGCCACAAAACTTTGTGTATTCAAAGCCCAAAGAGCTCTGGGAGAGCTCAAGGTGGCAGCTCAGACAGCCTGATCCAAAAACTGGGGGAGATCCCTGTGCCTGACAACGCAGGTGGCTTCATGCTCGAGCACGGCAATAACCTACGAGAGAGCTAAAGAGCTGTTATTGGGCTTTAATCAGAAAACAGAGCTGGGGGAAAACTCAAAGGCTGCAGAATTGGAGGGAAAACTATAAGGAAAGGGAATGGCAGAGGCTGCTGGAGCTGGGTGGGACCAAAGCAGGAGTGTGATCCCTGCACAGAGACCCTGGGGATGGGAGGAGGGGAGCCAAACCCCCCGGGTCAGCTGGAACGGTGAGTAAATCAGAGATTTAGTTAGAGAAATTAATAGTTACCGGCTCCACAAGCGACACAGCCTGTGCCGGCAGGACACTGTGCCAGAGAAGGAGCCGCAGGAGAGCAAAAACGCAGCACAGGGCAATCCCCCGGACATCGGGGATGGTGCCGGGGCTACCTCTGAGGTGAAAGCCCATTCCCGGGGTCTCTGGGCATCCTTGCGGCCCTTCCCTGGGATAAAGAACCATTCCCAGGGCTTCAGGAGGGCCGCTGGGGCCCATCCCTGGGTCAAAGACCCATCTGTCGCCATTCCCAAGGCAGAGGCCCATGCCCGGGGCTGCAGGGCCGCAGCTGGGGCCACGTATTGGGGTCCAGGGCCCATCCCCGGGCCCTCGGGGCACACCCGGGGCAGCGCCCGGCCCCTCCCGCCCAGGCTCACCTCCTCAGCGCCGGCTGGGGCCGGGCTCTCGTCCTCCCGGGGGAAGAGCAGCAGCGCGGCCGTGAGCGCGGAGGCTCCGAGCACCACCGGCACCGCGGCGACCCTGCGGGGAAAGCGGAGAGAGAGCGGCGGGGCGAGCTCAGCACCGGCGGGGAGAGCTCAGCACCGGCGGGGCGAGCTCAGCACCGGCGGGGCGAAATCAGCACCGGCGGGGCGAGA